>CAHIKZ030001378.1:457500-630000 GCA_903632075.3 Acanthosepion pharaonis | reverse complement strand
TATAATTTTTTAAATAATTTCATTTATTCCTGAACCAGCCTAGCCCAGGCCCGCCCACAGCCCAAGAATTTTAAATAAGCCAGATATTTAAAAAGCCCAGCCAGGCCATCCCATATAGGCCCAGCCAGGCCCAGCCAGGCCCAACCAGGCCCAGCCAGGAGGTCCAAAATGAACAGAATTTATTCAGACCTCTGAGAAACGTCACTACTCGGAGTGGGCCGGTGTCATTACCTGCCAGCTGAGGCAATTTAAAAAAATCATTTCACACCAAACAAGGCAATAAAGCCACTAAGATGCAAGGGGTTGTTGAGTTTTAGGGAATTTTAGAAAAAGGAGGTAGAGCAATAAAAGAAGAGGAATTAATATGGAAAAGAGTTCCACAAGCGAGAAGTGCGATAGAAAAAACTGTCTGTATAGAACTTACGGTTACATCTAGCTGCAACGGTCTTCTTCTTCTTCTTCTGTCTTGTCCCATCTGGACGTAGGCGATCATGGCTCTCCACAATTTCTTCTCCTTTGTAGCTCTTAATAAACTTTGTGTTTCTGTTATTTCTCCTAAGCCCTGTTCCGTCATCCATTTTACTCAATGCGTTGTTTTCCTCTGTCCTTCTTGCCGTCTATCTGCCCCGTGAGTATCATATTTTCCAATCCCACCTTCCTCATTATATTCCCCCAGAAACCTCAACTATTTCTTCTTGACTGTGCTTAAATTCATAAAGTCTAGGTACACTAGAGGAAAGTTCATCGCCAAAAGGGGAGGTAGCGAAGAAACATGAATAAATTTTGCCCCCAGTTCATGTACGCGTAGAACTCCCACTTGAAAATCGGCCTTGTGCCACATTCCGTTAGAGCAGGCGTACGTATAAGTAATCACTCCGTCTTACGACTGAGTTGTGTGTTCGATCCTCACTGGGTGCTCCACACATTCGGCCTTGTGCCAGATCTAGAAAACCACTATATCTTATAAAAGGTTGATTAAAGACCGGCAAATGTTCTTTGTAAAAAAAGTTTGTAATTTATTTTTAATACTTTTCGGATAATTTACTTGGTTTACGTTACATATTCAAATATAAATTGTTCAATGTCTGAGGACTTTCTGCGGTTGTTTGCCATCATAAAAGAGCTTTGATGTTGTGTCATGGTGATTTTCTAAGCGTATCTTAGATGTGGCACAAGGCCGAAAGCTTGGGGCACCCAATGTGGATCGAACTCACTATTCAGTCGTAATTGACCTAGAGAGAGAAGCTTGCTAACTATTACATCACCTCGAGGTGCCCAAGCTGATTTTCTAAGCGTAGCTTAGATGTGGCACAAGGCCGAAAATATGGGGCACTCAGTGAGGATCGAACTCACTACTCTGTCGAAACTGACCTAGAGTGAAAAAGCTTGTTAACCATTACACCACGTCGAGGTGGCCAAATGATTTTCTAAGCGTATCTTAGATGTGGCACAAGGCCGGAAGCATGGTTCTCCCAGTGAGGATCAAACTCACTATTCAGTCGAAATTGACCTAGAGAGATACACATGCTGACCATTACACCACGTCGGAGTGCCTTGTGTTTGTGTCATGTCGTCAGTTTATTTTGTAGCCTATGTACTCATGTATAAGTCGATCCGAATATAAGTCGATCCGAATATAAGTCGATCCGAATATAAGTCGACGTTCACCTATCTGGTGAATGGGCAAGAATGCAACCCACGTCTCTAACCAGAAGCTGCTAATCAACACGCTACGTTCTGATAGTAAATTCGACGAGTGAAGAACATTTTGTTATTAAGTTTTAATATTCTGATATCGAAAATGGTTTAAAGTCCCATTTAGAGCAGTGATGCTCAACGTGGTCATTAAAGCCCAAAAGTGATCCAGAGAAATATTTTAAAGGCCTGGAAACACCAAGAGTCCTATAGACATTCGTTAGGTTTTATATCTTCTGCGACATTGTGCTTTTTTTTTTTAAATAAAATGTATTTCTACTATTTACATTATTCGGATTATTGTCCACAGCTTTGTCGCCATGTTTATCACAACGTTTCGGCCGTTGTACGCTCCAGCCTTCTTCAGGTGGTTGGAATGCCGAACTGAACTCTTTATTTCGCTCATTGGGGTAGACTGTTCTAGTTCCACGTGCCATGTCTTAGACAAGAATCATCATGTTCGAGATATTCACTTTGGTTTCAATCAAGGTCACAAAGCTTCTAATTTTTTTTGGGGGAAAGGTATGAATTCTCTTCTTCTCCCCCCCCAGCTTTGTGTAAATATGTCTAAGCATGTATCCCGCGTGGCCCATAACTGAATGACTGACATTCCAGTCGAATCCATTACATTCACTTACGTGCTAATACACTTAGGAAAGGTATGAATCCTCTTCTTCTCCCCCCCAGCTATGGGCAAATAGTAGATTCTATAGCCTTGGATGGCAATTTTTTGTTTCTTAGTAACTCTGGTCATCCTGTGGAACTGTTGTTTAACTTTATTGGAATGTTATTTCATATTCAGTCAGCTATGCGCCATGCGTGATACACGCTTAGGCGATCATGTATCGAAAGATACATGACTGGCGAGGCAGATTTTTTTGCGCAATAGGTTGCCATTTCTTTCTACAGTAGACCAGTTGCTATCCAAGGCTATAGAACCCGGTCTGTCCTGCTATTTACCCATAGCTGGGGGAGAAGAGGATTCATACCTTTCCCAAGGGTTATACCTTTCCCAAGGTTCATACCTTTCTCAAGATTGACTGCCAAGTAGACAAGAATGAACGTGATCGACATCTTGTTCTTTTTGCTTTTAATCAAGGTCACAAACCAGCCAAAGCTCTTCGGGACATGTCTGGGGTGTACGGAGATGACTTCATTATCGATAGAATGGCACCGAAATGGTTTTCCTGATTCAAAGAGGGGAAGATCGAACTAGCAGAGTCTTCGTGTTCTGGCCTACCTGTTCAATTTGTCGAGAACCAGTTGCAGGCGCTGATTAAAGAAGAACCGTACCAGAGACCCTCCCCACCCCCAGGAAATTGACTTAGATGATGGAAAGCTCTTATGTTACTGTCGCTCGTCATCTTCACACAATAGGTAAGGTCCAAAACAACAAAACGATCAATGCTAAGCTGCATGTTGAACAGGCACAATTCAGCTGAAAACCTGAGTGGCCATGCAGTTCGATTATTCCACATAACAATTTTCGCACCCCCCCCGTCGCTAACATAGCCAATCATGCAATTAAAGAGCTCGTTTTGGGAAGTTCTGTCACATTCTCCCGATTTATCCCCTCTAGATGACCACCTTTTTCGGTTGCTTTCTAATAATTTGAGGGGTGTTTTATTCAACAACGATGTCGGGTATAAACATAGCATGCTGAATTTTTTGAGCCAAAACCTAATGATTTCTATTGGCGAGGCATTGATCGTTGGCAGGAGGTCGTAAACAATGAAAAGGAATACATTTTTGAATGATTCCTCAGAACTATTAATAAATAATAATTATTAAAATAAATCATAAAAACGAACGAATTCATGTATCAACCTGATAAATCCTGGTAAACATCGATTGCAAGAAGATAGAATTCGTGGTTTTCAGCAAAAGGGGCTGACCTACATGCAAATTACGAATTGGAGGCACCAAAATCGAGCAAGTTGAACAATTTAAATATCTGGGAATTGTTTTAACAGATGACGGAAATTGCGACATCGAAATCCGAAGGCGAAGTGCAATAAATAGAAATGCCTTCCTGAAGCTAAACAAAGAATAATGAAACAGGAAAATTTTGTTAGAAACAAAGAAAAGACCTGTTATGTAATATCAATCCGCAGTGAATGCTAGACAATCTCCCCCCCCACCCCGATGAAGAAGAGACTTGACGCGGTAAAAATGTGGTTCTACAGAAGGATGCTTACAGTACTATGGAGTGAACATGTAAGCAACGAGACAATGTGTCGTCCTGGGTATGACGATAGTCTACGTCGGACAGAAAGGCCTCTGATCAGATGGTGGAACCATCTCTTAATTCCTGAAAATTCCCAGGTTCACCCTGACCCTGGGGTAGTAGCACCTGTTAGGGTCCCAGCTATGAGCAAATAGTTTTTGAAAAAAAATAAAAAAAATTATTACCAGCAATATTTTTGACTCTCGACAAAAAACATCTTTACAAAGATACATCAATGGAACCTGATCTACAAAATGATTTCTTACAAAGAATATATATTCTATTCATACGAACCTATCCTAAAAATCTGGTCGGCATTAAATAATCCATTGAGGTTGATATGCCCTAAAAAAAAAAAAAAAAGAAAAGCCCAAACCAAACTTGACTCTCTACAAACCTTCTTTACAAAAATACGTCAATGAAATCTGATCTACAGAATGATTTCTTACAAAGAACACGTATTCTATTCATACGAACCGATTCTAAAAATCTTGTCGGTACTAAATAAACTATTGTGGTTGATATGCCGTAAACAAAATAAACCAAACCCAGAAACAATATCAACAAAAAGGATATTTTTCCTTAACATCAGGAAGAGAGAGCTGAGGTTTCTGGGGACCGTAAAAAGGAAGGAAGACTTGGAGAATTTGATACTCGCAGGGACGGGTTGAAGGTAAGAAAGATGGAGGAAAGCAACGCATTACCGACATGACGAGATTGAGCGAATCAGTGGTGGAGTAAAGTATTGGAGAGATGGCAAAAAACAAAATGTTATTAAGACAGGACATTGTGGAGAGCCATGATCAACACCATCCTGAAGGGATACGGAATATAGAAGAATAATAAGAAGGAAGAGGAGGAGGAAGAAGGAGGAGGAGGAAGCAGAGGGAAGAAGGAGGGGGAGAAATAAGGGGAATAAGGAGGAAGGAAGGGGAAGAAGAAGGAGGAGGAGGAAAAATTTTTAGGAAGGGAAAGAAGAAGGAGGAAGATTAATATAATTTAGGAGAAAAAGAATATAAAAGAAGAAGAAGGAGAAGGAGGAATAAGGGGAATTGAATTTGACAAGGAAGGGAAGAAGAAGGAGGAGGAGGAATAAGGCAGGAATAAGGAGGAAACAAGGAAGGGGGAAGAAGGAGGAGGAGGAGGAATAAGGGGGAATAAGGAGGAAGGAAGGGGAAGAAGAAGGAGGAGGAGGAATAAGGGGGAATAAGGAGGAAGGAAGGGGAAGAAGAAGGAGGAGGAGGAATAAGGGGAATAAGGAGGATCAGGAAGGAAGGGGAAGAAGGAGGAGGAGGAAAAAATAAAAATTTTAAGGAGGAATACAAGGGGAAGAAGAAGGAGGATGAGGAATAAGGAGGAGGAGGAGGAGGAGGAGGAAGAAGAAGAAGAAGAAGAAAAAAAGAAGAAGAAGGTTTTTTAGTCTTCTTTGGATCTTATCCATGTACAAGTTGAATAAATCAGGTAGAAAAAATATATTTTTCTTATTCTTTCAATATTCTTGTCTTCACTGAACTCATTCTCAAAAGTATGCTGGCTGTTTGGTCCCATTAGACATTACGGATCGAGTTACTCATTGAGAAATAAAATATTCAGTAAAAAAAATTAGCCTTGACTCTAGGGAGGCGTTTCCCTGAGTGGATATTTCTTCTGTATCAAAAGGGTGGGTCACTAAATTGTTTGATTTATACAATAATAATGGAGCTGTCATAATTGCCCTGGGGTAAAACTCGACCTGTAAAACAATATTGCATTCTGGCTATAATCTGCAAATACAGAAATTAAAAAAAATGTTAGAAACAATCGTATTAGGTTAATGACATATATATAAATATATATATATATATATATATATATATATATATATATATATATATATATATATATATATAAAAATTTATATTTTTTGTTTATACATTCTTTTTATGGATATAAATATTTAAGCAAATGTTCTGTCTATAATAAACAGTAACGATATTTACTGGCCTGAATGTCCGAGAAATTTTCATAGAAAATATGCGTCCTCCGACAGGAATCGAACCTGTATCTTACAGAACCGTCATATAGTCTGACGATTTTTACCGATTTATATCTATAAAAAAAATGTATAAACATAAAAATGTCTTAAAAAACTTTCGGACTTAGTCCATTTCATAATGTGTGACCTCATTTGTTTACATTTGGATATGAATCGGGCAGATATGAATGTACGAGAGAAAATCATGGAGAATTGTAGTTTAAAAACAGTGAAATCGACCTTGCTAACCGAAACGCTCCTCTGTGGTTCAATCGGTAAAGCACGTCAGGCTATATGACCTGTATCGGATACAGGTTCGATTCCTGTCAGAGGACGCATATTTTCTATGACAATTTCTCGGACATTCAGGCCGGTAAATGTCGTTAATACTTTTTATTATAAACAGAGCATTTACTTAAATATTTGCATCTATAAAAAAGAACGTATAAACATAAAAATGTCTTAAAATAATTGTCGGATTTCGTAATATATATATATATATATATATATATATATATATATATATATATATTTAAATGGGAGAAAAAAATGAAGTAAAATTCCAAATTCGTAAAATTTATTTTAAAAAAAATTATCAATACAAAATTGATTTTTAATTATTATTATACTTTTATTATAAGAGGTTATAATAAAAACATGTTGAAATCACTACGCAAAAACTTTGATGTTTCAATTCTATGATTGTACTTCTTCAGGCGATGGTAAGTCACTGGTAATTAAATGACTTTTAAGGAACTTTCGTAAAAAGAGGTAACAATTTGTTTTTAAATTTCCTTAAAAATCATTTAATCACCAATTACTTAACATTGCCTGAAGAAGTACAAAAAAATAAATTGAAACCTGAAAATTTTGTTGCTAGCGATTCCAATATATTTTTTTATATTATATATATATATATATATATATATATATATATATATATATATATATATAATTCATTGTATTTTGGCAGCAGTCCTTTTATACAAGTTTCATTAAAAAACGACTGACAAGGTACTACGGTTAAGTTTTTTTATATAATTTTTTATGTGTTATTATAATTTTCTTTTCTGTACATATATTTTGTAGAAATTGCCCAAATGTTTTGTATGTCCGAGCCGTTTCGGATATACTTTTAGACATTATCAAGGATGAATTTTATTTTTACTTTTAGCTGAACGCATGGATTGTTTTATGTACGTATCTAGAGTTATAGATATGTTTTTGTGTTTTACAAACACGGACAGGACATTGTGGCCATGTTCATAGTTGATATTATTGAATGTTTGTTTTTCATTTTTGTTAATAAAGCTTTCGCTACTTTTAGCCTTTATACACACACACGCACACACTTACACACACACACGAATATATATATAAGGAGGAAGGGTATTATAGTGGAACTCACCTATTCTATAGTTAATAGACTCTCCCACCTATAATAAGTAGGAGTAGTAGTAGTCGCTCAGGAGGTCGGTCAGTCAGTCGACTGGCTGATCGGTTGAACTCACTGCCTTCGGGCGGGGAGGAACCCGAACGAGGCTACGCCGAAGGGCGGATTCTCTTTCGGGGAGGTAAACCGACCCTGAACCTGTTTATACGGGTTCAATGGGCATATTTTTGGCCGAGCCCACGGGCTCGGAGATCCCACGGGCTCGGAGATCCCACGGGCTCGGAGATCCCACGTTAAACCGGCCTTGTGCCACATGATGCCCTCGTGGTGGGGTGACTAAATATCGTTGGTCAGTCACTCGATGCCGGACAACCGTTAGTCGGATACTAAAAGTATCAGCGACCACAACTAGATTTCTCTGCGTCATTATCTATTTTATCAAGTTCCTAACGTTTTGTACGTCGAATCTATTTTAGGACCGACTTAGTACAAATACAACCCTCCACTGTGAAACCACTCCATAACAAAGGGTCACCTCGGCGTGGTGTAATGGTTACCAAGCTTGTCTCGCTAGAACAATTGCGACTGAGTAGTTAGATCCTCACTAGGTGCCCCATTCTTCCAGCCTTGTGTCACATCTAAGCTAAGCTTGGAAAATCACTATGCACAAGGAAGAAGCTTATGCTTAACATAAGGAAGAGGAAGATAAAATTTCTGGGACACGTGATGAATTCTTAGGGCCTGGAGAATCTGATATATACAAATAGACGAATAGCGGGAAAAAGAGACAGGGAAAAAGCAGCTCATGACATACCTGGCGGGCTGGGGCACCTGGATGGCGGAGTAGGGTCTGGGGAGTTGGCAGAAACACAAAACCTGTTGAGAGCCACAAGGGACATTCGGAAGTGAAGGATTGATCGCTAATGTCCTGAAAGGACACACATTTCACACACACACACACACACACACACACATATATTATATATATATATATATATATATATATTAAGAAATGGACAAAGTCCGACAATTTATTTATTAAAGACATTTTTTTTTTATGTTTAACGTTCTTTTTATAGATACAAGTATTTAAGCAAATGCTCTGTTTATGATAAACAGTATTAAATAACATTTACCAATCCTGAATGTCCGAGAAATTTTCTTTGATAGAAAATATTCGTCCTTTGAATTTTTACACGCTGACGTGCCTTACCAATCGGCCACAAAAGAGCGTTCGGTAGGCAAGGTCGAATTTACTGCTTATAAACTTCAATCTTCCATGAATCTCGTACATTCATAACTTTGTCCATTTCTTAATATATGACGTCATTTGTTTACATTTGATACGCCAGAGCAGTTATGAATGTAATTTGCATTTTCTGCTTAAATACTTGTATCTATAAAAAAAAAAAAAAAAGAATGTTAAATATAAAATAACTTTAATAAATATATATATATATATATATATATATATATATATATATATATATATATATAAATGGATTTAAAACCTTGCAATATTGCGTCTGTGGGAGAAGGTTGTATGGTGGATAAAACATCAATCACCCGCAAATCCGTGTCAATGATGTTGAATATTGGCAAGGTTAGAAAGTGAGGTTTGACAGATCCTAAACATTATTCATGGCAGCAATACTCCATTTTTGGTCTGGTCTCGCTCTTGTAAAGATAGGACATAGCAGCAGGAGTCAAACAGTTTCTGAAGCGGTACAAAAAAACGACCATTTTTCTCAGCATATTTGGTAGAAGTTCAGTATTGAAGTGCTTTTATTTTTTTTTATATATGTTCCACAAGGCCCAAGAGCCACTCAAGATAGAACATGTATAAACGCCGTATATACTTGAGTATGCTGCGAGGTTTTATGATCAGTTTTTTCTACGAAAATAATCGGGGTTCGAACTATGCAAAAGTTTTTTTTAAGCGGTTAAAAGTCATCGCAATCAGGCATGAACGCAAACAAAAGTCCGGTATCTATACCTTCGTATCAAATATTTTACGATGAATTGGTTTTCTCATTATTTTAGGGAAGCTTTGTAAAAATGAACTGAAGCCCATTTACTTTCTATATATCCAGGATGATGCCCAGTACTGTAATATTTAACTACGATAGGCCCAACTCGGGGGTCACATTATACATGAGCTATATAAAAATATCATGTTTTTCAAAAAACGTCAGGGTTTGTACTATATATGAATTCGACTTATACACGAGTATATACGGCAGTTGGTAAAAAGAGAAATCGGTTGTCTTACGTGTGAATGACTGAAGAGAGGACATCAGTTCAGAAAAGATAAAAGATCGAACCAATCTTTTTTTAATCATTTCGCTCCAAGCAAGGCAATAAAGCCACTAAGACGCAAGGGGCGGGGTGGTACTGGGAGTGAAAGAGCATAAGAAATCGTTACTGAGGAGAGAGGAGAATAAACTTGATATAAGGGGAGAGAAGATGACAACTAACGTTGAATCTCGACAGGAGAGCAAGTATCCGGAAGAGAGTGTCACATGCAAGCAGCGCAGGAGAGGAAACTATCAGCATAGAAGTTACGGTTGCACCTCGCAATTTCAACAGGGAAAAGATGTGACGTAGCTGTCAGTTTTAAGCTGAGGTTAAATTCGCGATGTTGAGGCGCCAAAGAGGAAAACGCATCTGTTCAATTACCATGAAAATGTTTAGAAAAAAGTCACAAATCGATTAGCGGCATATCAACACCTCTATGGGTTATTTAATAGCCAAATCTAAATATTTTGAACACAGTATTTTGGCTTCAACTAAATATATTTTGAACGGAATTTTATGCCTTCAACTGCAGATAAAATGTATTGTTGGTCATTTTGCTATAATATTTTCATAAAATCTTTCAGGGTTTGTACTATATATAAAGTCGTCTTATACACGAATATATACGGTGGAATTCGCATAGCTAAAGCCTAGGTCGCCTTGAATAAAATATATGTAATCTGGAAATCTGATCTGCCAGACAACCTCAAGCGGAGATTCTTTCGCGCCTCTGTAATTTTTTATTTTAATATAAATTTCTATTCTTGACTTGGACATTAACTTAAACCCTATAGTTTGACGGAACCTCGGCTGAGAGCTATATTTAATATTTTCTGGAGACAACATTCAACTAAATCACAGCTCTATGGCGCCGACGCCTGATATTTTTACAATCTTATGCAAATGCAGAATGCTCTTTGCGGGACACTGCTAGCGAGCAAAACGAGAACTTGCCAGGGATCTACTACGCTGAACAACTAAACATGAAAGAAGACAGGTTGACGCCCATCAACCATTATTAAAAATACACCTTTAAGTGGCGAATCTAGATGCGTCAGTGTTGTTGCTCCCGTGTCACTAGAAGTTTCAGGTCTAAATAAACAACAGACTTCTTCGATGGGCGACCCGACCGAATATGATCAGTATTCGGCCCGCACCCAGAATAAAATTTGCTACTAGCTTTAGGACATGCTTTATATAAGTTCCCCCAGAAAACGGCAACTAATCAAGACTTCACTTGGGCTATTCGATGTTATTGATCGGGTATGCATGGTTGTACTGATCTTCCTACATGCGGCCAAGACAGGGTGTTTTTTGTAAAAAGAAAACAAAAATAAATATATATATATATATATATATATATATATATATATATATATATATATATATATATATATATAATATATAAAAATAAAAACGATTTATTATATTGGCTCGTCTTCCTACTTACTTTTCTTTCTCTTCCTCCAATTTTAACTTCTTAATTAAATCTTATTTGCCTTTTAGGCACCCGAAGGCGGTGTAATCGTTAACAAGCTCGTCTCGCTAGATCAATTACGACTGAGTAGTGAGTTCGATTTTCACCGGGTGCCCCATTTTTTCGGCCTTGTGCCACATCTAAGCTACGCTTGGAAAATAGCTATTCTTATTTGTTTGGTCTTTCTTTTTTTTTTTTAAACTTTCCTTTTTCTTCCTATTTTTTCTAAACTACACTTAATAAAATGTTTTCAATAGAGTGATTAAAACGACTTAGACCATTTAAAAAAAGAAAACCCCTAAAATGCGGTATGAATAATTTGGGAAATTGGTTGATACTCTAATAAATTCCGTTTAAAAATAAGAGACATAACATTTAACTAAAATCGCTTAAAAATAAATTAAAGAAGTTATTTACATGTTAAATACTAGTTAAAAAAAAAAGTAAACATAACGTGTAAATTTTAGATAAAATAGGTTACTCCCAAAGAATTATCGTTAACGGAAGGAATTCGTTCAAAAACTAAGAGAAATAACAACTAAAATTGCTTAAAATAAATTAATCAAGATATTTACATATTGCATAATAGTTAACCACCTATATTAACCAGCTATATTATGACACAGAATTCTGCCCTAATGACCTCCCGACCTTTATCGTGATTGTTGGCATGATAGACTCATGAATATCCGAGCTAGCACGACCGAATAATCCGGTGGTAGAAGCTCTAACAACCAGATGAGCAATGACAGCTAACCTTGCCTCCATCATGTGTCGTTTTCTTTTTTTTTTTTTTTTTTAAACGTTCCCGAATTCTCAACCGAATTTGTTCCCGACTTCCCATCTAATGACTCCCATGTTTAAAAAAACAAAAAACAAAAACGAAAAAAAAAAAAAACCCCAAAAATGTTTCTTGATACAAAAATTCTTCAGAACAATAGAACGAGTATTTCCGCTCAGATGATGGCAACCCTAGCCAATCCGCCCCCACGGACTCGCAAAACAACAAATAAATAAAAAATGAAAGCCACAAAAGCGAAAAGAGGCTACAACTCGGCTTAAGTAATTGAATATATTTTCTTTCCCGACTATTTGACTTCCGTGCATTGTAAACTCAGTAGGAAGTAGACAAGGACACCGTGTGTTAAACAGACACGCAGACAATTAACGAGCTACAGATATAAAAAAGAATATCTCCTTTTGAAGTACAAAGATGTGATTAGTCTGGCACAAGGCTATCGGTGTGTGATATTCAACAAAGATCTTCGCCTACGTTCCATATCGCTTCAATATAAGCGGCCATAATTCTATACAGTTCCCTATCCTTTGTAGTTAGCTTATGGTCGTTCCCGTACGATCACCCAAGTTAAGCAACGTCGAGTCAGTATGTGACCGCTTGGGAATACCAGGTGCTGTAAGCTTGGATGTGCAGGTGGTGTAACAGATAATGAGTTCCAATTCCAGTCAAGTTGATTATATTCACTTACGCGCAAATACCCTTGGGAAAGGTATGAATCCACCTCTTCTCCCCCCAGCAATGGGTTAATTAGTAAAACTGGTATCACTAAATCATTACAAACTCCCCAAAATAAGATAAAATAGAGTACAAAATATTTAGATTTCGGCATTAAATAATCCATGGAGGTTGATATGGCGCTAAAAAACCCAAACAACCTTTGTAACTCTGAGTAAATTTTGTATTTTCACCATCTCTCCGAGTTTCTTCTCCGGCATCCATTGACAACATTTACCGGCCTGAATATTTTAGTGAAAATTTCTCGGACATTCAGGCCGGTAAATGTTGTTTAATACTGTTTATTATAAAATAGAGCATTTACTTAGATATTTGTATCTATAAAAAGAATGTTAAACATAAAAATGTCTTAAAATAATTGTCGAACTTTGTCCATTTCATAATGTGTGACGTCATTTGTTTACATTTGATACGCCATGAGCAGATATGGATATACGTGAGAGATTCATGGAAGATTGAAGTTTAAATACAGTAAATTCGACCTTGCTAACCGAACGCTCCTTCGTGGCCAAATCGGTAAATTTTGTCGTCAAGCTAAATGACGGTTTCATATAGGATACAGGTTCGATTTCTTTCGAGGACGCATATTTTTGAATGAAAATTTCTCAGGACATTCAGGCCGGTAAATGTTGTTTAATACTGTTTATTATAAACAGAGCATTTACTTAAATATTTGTATCTATAAAAAAATGTTAAACATGCAAAATTTCTTAAGATTATATATGCGCGGTACTTATTGGAAAGCGCTCAATATCAGTGATAGCGCTAACATATTTACTTGGATTGATGTGAGTTTGTGAACCTTGGGTTTCACACTTTTTTTGAAATCCAGGGTCTCAAATTCACATAAATCCAACTAACTCTCTCTCTCTCTCTCTCTCTCTCTCTCTCTCTCTATATATATATATATATATATATATATATATATATATATATATATATTATAATTATTTGAATTCAAAAAAATGTCTCAAATTAGTGAAGTTAATGATATAAAAAATATATTTCGATTTGCATTATATTTTTTCATCCCGAAAAGAAAATAGTTTCCATGCCTGATGATGACCGGAGAAACTGTCGAAAGTACTTGCATATTTTAGGAAGATCTAATACAGTTTATAATTTTAAAAAACAAGGATCATAACATTCATCGAATGGTTAGTGGGTTAATGGATTTTTGTAGTTTAGTTAGCGAAGTGAATTCACCATTTTATATCATTAACTTTACTAATTTACTTTTTGTATGAATGATTCCTTGTAATATAAATTAAACTGCACCACATATTCCATATATATATATATATATATATATATATATATATATATATATCAAAGACAATTAAAAATACAAAGATGTATGACAGAGTGGAAAAAGTTTTCGTGTGATGCGTTTCGTTCTTTGGGACTTAATCGGACCAAATTTATGCTTACGTTGATGCGACTACGCATGCGCACGAACGAAAGAGAGACGCTGGGGATTTTACATTTAAAGATGATTTTTTATGTGCTTTGGGTATATAATCGAACCGATTTAATTTAAACTTTTTTTCTTTTTGTTTGCGTTTCTATTATCCGTTGTAATTGCCACAAGGAGTACATTGGTGAAACCTCACGAATTTTAGTAAAAGATTATTTGAACACAACAGGGATATTTTATAAAACAGCACATTAAATACATTAATTGCCTATCATAACGAGACTGGGCATGATATTATAAAAATGTTGTAATTAAAGAAGAAAACAATTTACTAACACGAAAATGTATAGGAAATGCTTTAATAGCTTGATCATCTACAGTAGATTTGCGTCCAGGTTCTCATTTTGTTTCACCATTCTTGGCAGATCTTCTATTACCACAATGTGGAATATCTGATAACAAAATGGTGGAAAGAAAAATAATCTAACGTACGTAAAAAATCATCTTTAAATTTAAATTTCCCAGCGTCTCTCTAACGTTCATGCGCATGCGTAGTCGCATCAACGTAAACATAAACTTAGCCCGATGAAGTCATAAAGGACGAAACGCGTTACACGAAAACTTATTCCACTTTGTTATATATATATATATATATATATATATATATATGTGTGTGTGTGTGTGTGTGTGTGTGTGTGTGTGTGTGTGTGTCGATATCTGCTAACTGACTCATGTCTTCTTTATCTCCCCTCACTTACCCACTTCGTTAATTTACATATGTTTAAATACGGCCCGTCAAAAAATGTAAATTTTCTTTTCATTTATTGTTTGGAAGTAAAGTCTGATGATCCACAGTCCTTTAAAGGGCTGTGGTGAAATAATTATTACATGGAACCTTAAAGTGGTCTGTTTTTTATTTAAATTATTTGCTCTGGATTTACATTGAGCTCTCTGGATGTTATCCTCATTGGGTTTACCCATACGGATTACCTAGTTTTTTTCATAAACTATAATATATATATATATATATATATATATATATATATATATATATATAAGCAGATGGCACCTTTTAAAACTACCCGAAAACCATACCACGGATTGACTCACGCCGTGTGAGTGAAATTTTATAGACGTGGATGGTTGTGTTAGCACGAAGGGACAAGTCATCGTGATCGAGGGTTTGAGCATACTAGCCTTATTCAAATTGTTGATCAGGCTAGCAAATGCGCTCTCTCCCAGAAACTGAAACTAAAGTCTGCACAACATAGTTGTGATATAAACCACAGGTTGACTGTTGAGTAAACAAAAATATTCCTGAGCAAGCGTCTGCAACAGGGATTGGTTAGTCGCCTTGCAGCAGGCATAGCCGGTTTGCCTATCGTCGAGTTCGCCTCCCTCCCCGTTGTTTTTTTTATGCAGGAGTGGAGGTTTATAACTTGTTTCTTGTTTACGATTTTCTGTGCCTGCAGGCTATCATGAATTCGTTCCGCTTATTAAGTAGTATACATTGCTAATATTTTTGGGGATTAATTTATTTTAATAGACATAGGTTGTATCGCCCTCGTCTCTCCTGTCGGAAAATGGCTTGGTTTGGGCTACGACACAGAAAACCGTTTCTCTTAAAAAAGACTGGAAGCCAGATTTAATTCCTCTTTTTTATATATATATATATATATATATATATATATATATATATATATATATATATATATATATATATGTGTTTATTTTTTAGGATTCATACTCACATATCTCCCTTTAACCCGGCAAGCATTGCTATATCAGAAGTAGACCGGCGTCTCCTGTAATAATTTTAAATGTTTAATTTCTATTTTTCCTTTATTAACTTATTTTGTGTTATGCGTTAACACAGTTATAGATACGCAACCATTGAAGATGGTCACAAATGAGATTGAAAGTACTTAGGAACATATAAATTATTTGAATGAAAATTTTGGAATTTTTCTGAATTAATTTTCTACAGCCACCAAGAAATTTGTGGACTTGAAAGGATTAAAACTAAAATAAATAGGCATAATACGTCTAAATTATTTAACCAAACATTTCTTGAATTAAAATATGCCACACACACACACACACACACACACACACACACACACACACACACACACATATATATATATATATATATATATATAGACACCCACATACAAGTCTGTTTCACTGTATCACAGCTCATCAGTGAGGCTAGACGTCCAATTACTTCAAGCCGGGATCGAAACCCGGGTATATAATACCGACAGTTATAAATTATTGACATTTGGAAAAACGTTAATGAAAGTATGTTTCGAAAATAAAAAAATTTTACATGTTAAAAAATCAGATCGAAGACTAAATATATATATATATATATATATATATATATATATATATATATATATATATATATATTTATCCTAATTGAACCTGGCCCGCCAAAAAGAAGAGAAGGAAGTTTGGGGTTCATGAATGGTTGAATTTCATAAAATGATCAAGAGTATGAAAGTTAAGTTTTCGTTCAAGCCATCCAGTTTTTGGGGTCTGGATGCACACACACACACACACACACACACACACACACACACACACACACACACACACACACACACACACACACACACAGATCCTCAAAAGACAAGTAAACACACATGAAGAAAAACACACATATATACATGCATCTAGGCGCATGCGTGCAGACACGACCCCCTCCACGCACACAGACATGCGCGCGCACACGTATGCGCAGACAGAAACGCACACAGACACACCCTCATGGGAGCAGACACACTCGCACAGATGCAGAGATACTCGCACACTGGCAGACATGTGTCAACACACGCACAATTATAAACGCATGCGCACACGCACGCAGACAGCAACAACGCACACGCATAGACAGAAAGACATTGACACATTCACACACATAAATACTTTCACAATTCCGCAATTGCATACACATTTATTACAAAGAAAATGCATATACATAGCCAAACCGTTTTTATCGGGAAGAGAAGAAAGATAAAAAACAAAGGAGTGGGAGAAGCGAAAGAGAGAAAACAAAGAGAGAGAAGGAGAAATTGAGAAGGTGATATGTGTGTGTGCGTGTGTGTTGAGAGAGAGAGAGAGAGAGAGAAAAAGAGAGAGAGAGAGAAAGAGAGAGAGAGAAAGAAAGAGAGAGTGATTTTCCAGATGGAGTTGTCGTTTGAATAATTCAAATAGCAAAGCATTGACGAAGATGGATTCCGTATCTGATCGTATTTCCCTTGGCTATTAACGAAGTGCAAAATCACATTCGGTTTTATTTGGAGATCTGAAACCAGAAGAAGAAAGAGGAGAGGGAAAAGAAGAAGAAGAAAAAGGAAGAAGAAAGGCTAGAAGAAGAAGAAAAAAAGAAGAAAAAAGAAGTATAAGGTAAGACGATAACGAAGATGATGATGTGAAGAAGAGAAACAAGGAAATAACACAAAGAAAAAGAAGGAGGGGGTAAGACGATGACGAAGGTGACGATGTGAAGAAGAAGAAGAAGAAGAAGAAGAAGACGGGGAGAGGAGGAAGAAGAAAAAGAAGAAAGCAAGGAGACGACGTGGTGTTATGACGTTAAGAAGAAGCGAGAGATGCTAAGAAGAGAAGAAGAAGAAGAAGAAGGAGGAGGAGGAGGAGGAGGAGGAGAAAAAGAAGAAGAAGAAGAAAAAGAAAAAAAGGAGAAGAAAGTAACTAGTAGAAGAGGAAGGAGAG
The DNA here is from genome assembly GCA_903632075.3 of Acanthosepion pharaonis. Taxonomy (NCBI): domain Eukaryota; kingdom Metazoa; phylum Mollusca; class Cephalopoda; order Sepiida; family Sepiidae; genus Acanthosepion; species Acanthosepion pharaonis. The sequence goes on along the minus strand of CAHIKZ030001378.1, from coordinate 612,207 downwards.
ATTTAAGAGTAAGAGCCAGAGGACGACAAAGGTAGGAGAAAAAAAAAAGCAAAAAACAAAAAATAAGTCGCAGAAGAAGGAGGAGGAGAAGTGGATGTCGGGAAGGGAATGGGAAGAGTAGGAGAAGATAGTGAGGAGAGAAAAAGTCTAAATAGGAAGAAGGTAATATTAAGAAAGAGAAAAAGGGAAAAAAAAAAGAATTAGAACACGGTAATATGAAGAAGAAAATGATATAAGAATGTAGAAAATACGTACACATCCGGAATATATCCAGCCATCTAATATTAACGAAAAGAAAAAAAAAAAAAAAAAAAATTAAAAGGGTCTTGCCTGGGGTAATGACATTTTAGCCCACTTCAAAGTCCTCCCATTGGGACCTTGCACACATATACCAACATCCTCCCACATTTCAAAACATTCTGCAAATTCCACTTTCAGGACTATCATCAGCTGCATCGTTGCATTTCAAAGCTGATTTATGAAATATAGAAGAAAAATTTTGGTTCAGGCCTCTCTCTTCATATATATATATATATATATATATATATATATATATATATATATATATAATAACTGGCCACTTGTATTCGAGGATACCCGTCCACTGCGGCGGCTCACCAATCTCTATTTGCAGACGCTTGCTCAGACACATTTGTGTTTGTTCAACACCCACAGAGCCCACCCGTGGTTTATACTGCAACTATGCTGAGCGTGTTGTCTAGCGTGTTGTCAAAAATCTGAAAAGCGCCAGCGCACTCAAACCCTCAGTCACGATGACTTGTGACTTCGTGCTAGCATTGCTATCGACGGCCCAAATTCACTCTCACAGGGCTTGGTTCAACCCGTGGTATGGTTTTCAGGCACGCTGGTATCTCCCCTTTCAAACTGATAACATTTTCATTGTATTTTATTTTTAAGTTACTATACAGTAGTTTAAAATCTCCCCCTCTCTCTCTCTCTCTCTCTCTATATATATATATATATATATATATATATATATATATATATGCACATTTCATTGAATACGACAGACAAGGTGCTTTTATTTAGTTTTTTATACAATTTCTCATGCGATATAATAATTTTTTTCTTTTCAGATAATAAATTATATAAAAACTGTTCGAATGTTCTTTTAATCCGAGCGCTTTCGGCTATACATTTAGCCATTTTCAAGGATTAAATATATTCAATTAATTTTTATTAAATAAGAAATAGTTTGGTGCTGTATATATTTATATAATGTTTTCAAAAATGAAAACATTCTATAAATACATACATGCAACAAACTATTTCTTATTTGACAAGTTAAAATATTTAATCCTTGTAAATGGCTAAATGTATAGCCGAAAGCGCTCGGATTAAAAGAACATTCGGACAGTTTTTATATAATTTATCGTATCCGATGGTGCATTATAGCTAGCAAGGTCTATTGTTTTTCAAATTGTTCTAGAGGCTGTTGAGTAGGAATAATTGTAAACCCGAATACGTTTATTTGTATCTATTTTATATTTTTCTTTGTTAACTTTTTACTCATTCTTTATTACTGATTACTTTATTATTATTATTATTATTATTATTATTATTATTTCTTTTGATTTCTGGTTTGTACATATTTCTTTCCGGGTCCCGCCCAGAGACCTAAGATCAGAAATGGCAGTAGACATTTTCCATTGACCAATTAAAAAAAAAACATATATTTTACATAGTAAAGCCCTTCTTAAGGTGTGGGCTGTACTCGTGAGAACAATTTTTTTATATTTCTTTAAGGTATAGGCTTCCAGGGATCCCTTCGATGAGTCTACTGGAATCCTTTCCAACCAATCCGAGGGCTCCAACTAGAACAGGGATTGTTGATGTTCCCATGTACCACATTTGTGAGATTTCTATTTGAAGGTCCTTGTATTTTGACAGCTTTTTAAAGAGCTTCAAAGATACATTGCAGTCTGGACTACCATATCAATAAGGGCTTATTTTTTTTTGTTTGCGGTCTCTAATAACAATGTCTGGGCGATTAGCTTTGATTATTATTATTATTATTATTATTATTATTTTATTATTATTTGTGGTTGTGTTTATGTGTGAATTCATTACTTAATTTGTTTATTTCATTTATTTAATTTGTTTCTCGAGGATTGCATAGCTTTATCTAAAATATGTGACATTGCTTTGTATATGGAACACACACACACACATATTTGTACACATATATATATATATATGGAACATATATATATATTTATATATATATATATATATATATATATATATATATATATATATATATATATATATATATATATATATATATAAAATTATATAAATATATATTTATATATATATATATATATATATATATATATATATATATATATATATATATATATAGAGAGAGAGAGAGAGAGACATAAATATATATATATATATATGGGATATATATTTCCATTTTCCATGGTAATATTTTACAAGTTATTCGTTTTTACTTTTCGATTTTACGTAACGTGGTAAAAATTTGTATTCGTGCTTAGATTTTGAGATAAGTTCTGATCGTTTATTTATTAATATTTGTTAGTCTGAGAAGGTGATTATAGCTACTTTCTCACACACACACACACACACACACACACACACACACACACACACACACACACACATATATATATATATACAAATGTAAAAGAGCGAAGAATAAAAATCCAATGTTCAAAACATTAATTTGAAACAGGGCTCAATACAAGAATAGAGCAAAAAATATTTATTATACACTGTTACATTACAACATGTAAGTATCCACTACAAAATTGTACATTTTGTTTCGACGTTTAAATAAAGCGTCTCTTCAGGTGATTAAAAATGATGGTAATTGTTAATTATCTGAAGAGACGTTTTATTTAAAAGTCGAAACAAAATGTACAATTTTGTAGTAATTACTTATATGTTCTAATGTAACAGTAAGATATATAATCCGGTGTTCTTATTGATATTTTTATTTTTACAAAATAGTGCTCAATGTAAATTTACAGAGCATTAATATTATAAATTAATCGATTTAAAATATGGTTTCTTCACTACACAGGAATTACCATGTTTCAAAAACCTAAGCTAAAAACTTTTAATTTATTTATATAATTAAATTAAAAGCATTAGTTCTGTTTCATCTTCAAGCGAATTTTGGAAAAATTTATTTTTAAATTTACTGAGTTTTAAACGCGAAGAAACCATATTTGAAATCAGTTAATTTGTAATATATATATATATATATATATATATATATATATATATATAAACGAATTATTACTGCCACACCAGGATAGAATGATCTTTAAAAGAGGGGTCATATTTTATTCATAAAAAAGGATACAAAATTATCGCAGTGATTAAAATTTAGTCACCTTTCGGCCGACACATCTTCAGAAAACTATCATCGGCAAATAAGACGAAAAAAAAAAGAACATCTTTTTTTTTGTCTGCTCCTTCCCTTATTTTTTATATTTTTAACATCAGGTGTTGAAAATTTTTTCACCCATTTCATACATATATTGCGATACTTTAGAAATTTATATATATATATATATATATATATATATATATATATATATATATATATATATATATATATATATATATATATATTGTATTATTTATCAGCAATTATTAATTGATGCATGTTTCATTAAATAATATAGACAAGTTTTGTCTATTTATTTTAAATTAAGTTCCTTTCATATTGTCTGATAAGTTTAATAACGAAAGGAAATCACCATATTTTACATGTTTAAATCCAATCTAAAATCATTTACATAATATTTTATCAAAGATGACAATTACTTTTCAATATATCAACCAATACACAGACGAAACAATAATGATAGTCTGTTTTTTTTTTTTTTTTTTTTTTTTTTTTTTTTTTTATCGTTTAAGAATTACCCTTGAGCAAGGCGTGAAGCCACTAGGATGCAGGGGGTTGCAGAAGATTTGGAGCAAGAACAGATATATAGTGATAGAAGAAAGGATGAGGAGAAGGATAGTGGGTAGATCAAGGTAACTGGAGGTGTCGATTGACATTACATTTCAATAGTTGGAGATTATAGCTCCCAGGGAAAAAGTAATTGGGAAGGGTGTTCCACAGGCGAGAGGTGCGAGGTATGAAGCTATTGGAATTAGAAGAGACGGCTACATTTAAAAAGTTTCTACAGTGTAATATGAGAGTGGGATGCCAGCCTCGTAGGGCAAATGAATTCATGGAGTCTGGGAACCAGTGAAAGCAGCTCAGCGGATAATTACCATAGAAGTATTTGTAGAAAAGCATGAAAAATGTCAAAGCAACGACTAACTCGTGTATACGTAGACGCCGCAGCTCGTGACGTCACACATGACCACGCGAGAGTGAAAACGAGAAGTATTAAGTATGGGAAGCCATTGTTATAAACCAGTGGCTTCTGTTACCAATTATAGGCATTTATTTAAATATTTTTGTGGAGATTGCATAGTTTATTTTGTTCAGGTTAAAATTCAACTGTTTATGTATATAGCTTCAAGAATTTTTAGTTTTTTTATTTTATTGTTTTCATGTTTAAAATATAGTTGTGTTTTCAACAAGTATTTTCCGAAATTGTGTACGCAGCCAGGCATGTTGTTTTAAATGCCTAAAAATGTTATATATATATATATATATGTGTGTGTGTGTGTGTGTGTGTGTGTGTGTGTGTGTGTGTGTAAGTATTTTTACAGAATTTATGAATTTATTTTTAATCTCTGAGTTTTATTACTTCAGTCGTTATTCCTATTGGATATTCGTATTTGAAATAGATAGCTTTGATTTCTGGATCTCCTACAGAACGATATATGCCAGCTTGATGTGTTCCATCAGCGAGGCTTTTTCAATCTGTGTGTGCACTTTGTAAGTAAAATATTTAATATTAATCTATTTTCAAAGTGGAAAATCGTAGTCATAGAGACGTTTCTAATGCGATCTATGGCGTTTCGTGTCGACACTTGCTTCCGTCCTACTGACCTCCCCCCTCACCCCAAGCAGAGAACATAGCCTGCAAACAAGCGACGACTTCTTTTTCATATTCATCCGAGAGGGACTGACGTCGCAGCACCGATTCTAGAAGGTAACGGCAGAAAGATTTTTAGGGCGTTGGATTAGCATTTCGCCACGTGCGGGCTAGCGTCTCTAAGGAATCTGGCTTATTCCGCTCAATGGCACACTTCCTCTGCGACCAGCGATTCAACATTTTTGACGAAGTGAAGAAAGCTTGTTTGGAATTTTTTTATTCAAAGCCAGCGGATTGGTATCTGAGACATATTCAGATGCTGGCAGAAGATTGTAGAGAAGGATAGACGTTATTTTGAAGAATAAATGTTTATGTTGATTCATAAAATTTTGTTGCTTTCTTCTCTGCTTCCTAAGTGATATTCTGGCCAATTATATATATATATATATATATCTTCTAGAGTTTTGAGTCTTTCCTTGTACTGGGCGTTGTAGAGTAATTTGCTGTCATCTACTAATATTTGTCGTATGTTGATAGTTGTATTTTGGTTGTTCATGATATGCGAGTCGACGTGTGTACAGATTGCACTGAATTTCGGCTGATGACAGGTTAGTCTGCGAGAGAGTGTCGAACATGCTTGGCCAATGTAAGTATTTAATGTTATTTTGAAGAATAAATGTTTGTGTTGATTCATAAAATTTAGTTGTTTTCTTCCCCTGCCTCCTAAGTGATTTTCTGGACAATTATATATATATATATATATATATATATATATATATATATATATATATATATATATTCTAGTGTTTTGAGTTTTTCCTTTCATTAGGCGCTGTAGAGTATAATTCGGTGTTATCTACTAACATTTGTCTTATCTAAGTTATATTTTAGTCGTTCATAATATGCTGATCGATGTGTGCACAATTTTTATGAGTTTCGATAAATGACAAATATATATATATATATATATATATATATATATATATATATATATATATATAATTAATAATTATCGCAATCGAATTAAGTCGACTCCCCATGAAAGATTATGACCTGTAGAAGAACATTTCCACCTAGAAAAGCACGATTTAAAACCCATGCCAAATTCACTATAATTGAGAGAATAGAAAAGTTCAGAGCAGATAACATTAGAAAGATTTTAGAAGGCCATGAAAATAAGTCGATACAACGTTTAAAAACGCACTACCCAGAAGGGCTTAATCACAAATTTAGCAATGTCACAAATCAGGACCTACCCACATTTCTCACCCACAGATGACAGACATGCTTACGGAGGTGTTGAGGCCTCACACTTATACACACACCCACACGAATATAAACACTTACATCATCATACTCACTCCTCCCTAATGAGCCAAATGATAACACACACCCATAGTAAATACACGCTTACACACATCATACTCACTCCTCCCTAAGAACCAAATAAGACACACACAAACACTAAAACAGAGACATATCCCTTTCCAGGAACCAATAAAACTGTCAAAATGACCAATGGAATTCAGAGCAGCATGAATCCATCCAGCTCTTATCTCAAATAACAACTTAAAAGAGACTGTTTGACCAACACAAGGAATGTTAAAAAAATTCATGTTAAAAAAAAAAAAAAAAAAAAACAAATGAAAACTACAGACAAAAAAGTTCATTTTCTCCATCAAGACATTCATTTCTGTAGTTCACTGCTACCAGCAAGCAGAAATTTTTTTCCCTGATGATGGCCATTTTGGCCCGAAACTAGTCGAGGAATCTAAATGAAATAATAATAAAAACGAAAGAATATTAACGTACAACCCAGTGTGTCTGAAGATTTTAAATTTTTAATATTTTTTATTGTTCAATATATATATATATATATATATATATATATATATATATATATATATATATTTTTTAAATGTGAATTGTTTCATTTTTCTGCTTAGATTTGTATATTGTATTTGGTACTAGATCGATACTATATTCTAGTCGTAAAGACGTTCTCCCCACTCATCAAATAAGTTCTGTAGTTTATAAGGATGATTTTAACTGCGGTGTGAGTTACATACTACTCAGCGGCTTGATTCTAGAATTAAACAACATGTTCCATTGAAAATAGGGAACCATATCTGGCAACAAAAGAATCTCATCAGCAGTACTTATTGTTCGTCAATTTGTGAACATCTGATAAATAGCAGAAAGTGTGCTATGGAATTTAGTGTGGATTGGTTCTCCGTTTAGACAATTAACATTCACTTTTTTATTTTAAAGTACTAGAGTTGGTTTATATCAGATTCTACAGACCGTCGCTATGTTCCCTGCTTTTATTTTTTTTTTTCATCTGCTTAAACCTTGTAATGTTAAACATAATTTTTTTTTAAATACATATATATATATATATATATATATATATATATATATATATATATATATATATTTAAAAAAGAATTTAATAATAGATTTTAAATACAATATTTTATTTAGGCATTTTTAAAATTAAAAGCTAAAATAAAAACAACCACGTTTCGTCCCAGGACTTATCAAGTTTATTTATTCTTTGAATTTCTAAAAAATTTTCTGTTTTCTAATTTTTTTTAACTGTTTTGTAATCGAATGGGGAAAAAAAAATTTTGAATTTTAAGAAACTAGAGTCCAAATAATGATTCAACCCAGCAAGCATTCCCTCTGTTTTTAAATAAAGGCTCATGGGATTTGATTTAAAAATGACTTTAGGACCTTAATTGAAATCATTAATCATTTAAAAAGATAAAATTATAAATTATATATATATATATATATATATATATATATATATATATATATATATATATAAATATAAAAATTTTTTTAACAAATTATCTGTAGTTTTTTTTTTTTTTTATTTTTTTAACATGAATTTTGGTCAGTCTTTGTGTTGGTCAAACAGTCTCTTTTAAGTTGTTATTTAAGATAAGAGAGCTGGATAGATTCATGCTGCTCAGATTTGCCTTTGGTCATTTTGACAGTTTTATTGGTTCCTGAAAAATTATGTGTCTCTGTTAAGTTTTGTGCGTGTTATTTGGTTCTTGAGGATGTGAGTTTTATGATATGTGTAAGTATGTATATTATATATATATGTGTGTTATCATTTAACTAATTAGGAAGTGAGTGAGTATGTGTGTATTAGTATTTGTGTGTGTTATCATTCAGTTCTTTAGGAAGTGAGTATGTGTGTAAATGTGTATATTATGGGTGTGTGTATAAGTGTGATAAAAATAACACCTCCCCGACCAAAAAATATCAAAATATAAAAAAAAAGTACAAACTTTAGAGGCAGGTCCCTCACCCCCAAACAAGGACAAAATTCCGTGTAAACATATGCCGCAAATACTTTCTTTATTATTAAGTGTAAAATTTACGGTAGATGCTGTTAAATATACAATCCAAAAATACTTTCACAAATGTGGGGGTGGGGTTTGCTCACACCAAAACAAGGTCAAATGTTCATATAAACATATGTCCAAAAGGCCATCATTGTACCTCAAGACAGCAACTCATGAAAAATGTACAAAATGTCCTCTGCTTGCTTCTACACATATATGCACAACCGTTGGATCATTGACTGGCGGACCCTTTCAAATACACTCACGGTGTCGAATGGTTTCGCAGGCCCCAATGACGCGTTGATGGAGCGTCTCCGCATTATTAATGTCTGCTGCGTAAACCAATTTTTTTAAGTGGCCTCAAAGATAAAAATCCAAAGGATTTAGGTCGGAAGAACGTGCAAGGAATGGAACCTATCCTCTGCTGCCTGTCTTTCATACTAGATATAAGCCAGTGCATTGCAAATGTGATGAAAAAATATTTCCATCATGCATTCACCAACCACTTTTATTTCGTATTAAAAACGCATCCTCTAGCAGGTCTGGATGAGTGTTCGAAATAAAGTCAGCTCATGTAAGGCATGCTAGGAGAACATATGGACCTACCAGTCAGTCAGCTAAAATTCCAGCCCAAACATTAAACGTAAACTAATGTTGGTCTCTAATCCTGCGACTATTTTTTTTCGTTTCTTTTATTTTATCAAGAACTTTTAATCTCGTTCATGATCACCTTCAGGGGGAAACTGCTAAGACAACAAATAATTGTAATTGATATTTGTGATTTTTTTGTAAATGCGCATGAAACGCGCTCTGTTATAATTATTTTAAAGACGTATGAACGCGTTCTGTTACAATTATTTTAAAAAATAACAAACTTTAAAAAAATTATATGTTTTTTCTCTAAAGGATGCCTTAAATTATATAATTGTATTACATTTTAAGTATTTTTTTAAAAATGCTAATATTTTCAATTCAAAATTTGTTGGTTTATTATAACTTTGGTTCATTGAATTTAGAAATTTTTAGTTTATATATATATATATATATTTTTTAAAATATCCATATATATATATATATATATATATATATATATATATATATATATATATATATATATATATATATATATTTAAAAATAATGTAATTATTAAAGGATATTTACAAAATTCCCATTAAATCATTTGAAAAAGCGTTAAAAAATTTTTTGAAAATTCTGTTTTATATGATCTTTAGGAAATATATCTATATATTAAGACATTTTTATATTTATACATTCTTTTTTATAGATGGTTTTTATCAATTCATCCATTGGAATTGAATGTGGCACAATTTTTTTTTATGTGGGTATGTCTTTTGCCAATGATAGGCCCAGCCAAAAATAAAATAAACCCATCTAAACCCGTCCAAGCAGGCTAAATAATATTTTATCCCCAACAAACCCTACCCTTCATGCAAAAAAAATAGGGTTCCTCTGTGCAAATGATTTTTACAGACATTAATCTGTAAAGCTCATATATATTTAATATATATATATATATATTTATATATATATATATATATATCTTTAAATATATATTTTTTTAGATGGTATTTATTATCAAATTCACCCATGGTTGATTGAATGTGGATTACAAAAATTTTAATGTGGTATAATCCGAAATATATGTATCATTTAGAAATATAAATACAAAAATATAAACCCCATATAATTGATAAAACTTCCGTTCAACCTCCCCAATCCAAACCCTACTGTAGATTTTTTAAAATATTTATAATCCTCTGTGAATGACTGAAAAGACTGGACAGACACCATTTTATAGATAAATATTTACTACATTTTCTCCTATTCAATAAGGCGGGAATTTATTTTAAAATCGATTTTTAATCACAATCACCCTTTTTATCTATATGAATTCAAATTTTATTTTAAAAATTTTTAAATGTGGGTATTTTTTTTTTGGGTATAAAATTCTAAACCCGATTCTTTAAAGGTTGTTTCTATAAAAAAATCAAACAAAAACGAAACCCCATTTTAAACCCTAAAGTAATTTTCCTCTTGATTTTAAATTATTCTTCGACTTACTTTAGATTTAAATAGCTTTTTTCATACTTTTTTTAATCCATTTTTTGAGCGGATATTCTTTTTTTTTCGGGTCCTGTCATATAATTCATTATTTTTAATTTTTCTGCAAGCAACCAGGCCTTTTTTGTTAAAATTTTTGTTTTATCAAAAAAATAAAAAACATTAAACCCGTCAAATGATAAAATAAAGTTCCAAAAACCTCCCCATCAACGAAACCCCACCCTTCAAATTTGATTCATATCTCCTTTGCAATGATAAATGTTTTTTAACAAATTTTCGGCAAACTGCTTTAAAAGTTATGTACTTTGTTTTAATAAGTACCGGATATCTATTTTATTTAACAAATTTTATATTTTTATTTATTTATGCTTATTTTATAATAAACATATTTTAAAGAAATTTATTGGCCTAATGTCTGAAAAATTTTCATAAATTTCAAATTTCCAATCGTTCTCTTTTAATCGAAAATGTATCGAACTAACCATATGGATTTACAGAGGATCATTCGGTTTAGCGAGGTCGATTTTTTTTTAAACTTCAATCATCCATGAATTTCTCAAAGATTCAAAATTTATAAATATCCAAATGAACAAATGATGTCAAAGTTTATGAAATGAACAAAGTCCGATAATTATTTTAAGAAATAAAAGAATAATAATAATTATATAAAATGAATGTATTTTAAAATAAAACGTATGAATTTATTAAAAATTCTTTTTATATTTTAAATAATTCTAGATTTTTCCATTTCATAATTTGAAATATATATATATATATATATATATATATATATATATATATATATATATATATATAATATATATATATAATTAAGTAATTAAAATTTGATTATTAAATAATATATTTTCTGTTCATATGTTATTTTTATAGACCCAATTATTTAAGGAAATGCCTAAACAGTATAAATACATTTACCGGCCTGAATGTTAGATTTAGTCCGTTTCATAATACAGGGTGTCCATAAAGTTCGTGTGCCCTTTAAAAATTTATAACTTTATTTGTATTTGCGATAGAAATAATTTATAAAAAGGATTAGAAAGAAGTAAATCTATATTTTTTAAGGCTTTATTGAAATTTTATTTAAGTTTCCACATGTCCTCCATCATTGGCAATACAAAGGGTAATACGATTTTGCAGTTCACGGAAAACATTTGCCAACTGATTTACAGTAATGCCTGAAATTACATTAATTATTTTAGCCATACTTAAAATTAGGTACATTAAACTTTATAACATTTTTTACAGATTATTTCTATCGCAAATACAAATAAAGTTATAAATTTTTTAAAGTGCACACGAACTTTATGGACACCTGTATATGTTGTGATTTGTTTACGTTAAGATGCGTTTCGAGCAGATATGATCGTTCGAGAAAGATTCTGGGCAATTTGTTGTTTAAAAACCGTAATTTGAACTTTACTAACCAGATATAATAGTATTAGAAAGGTCTATACAAAACTCGCCGTATAGAGAAAATAATAAAATGATTTTACAAATTTATATGTATACCCTTGTGCAAATTAATTGAAACTAAACGAATAATCCCGTTATCTTTTACATTTTTCGTATTTTTCCAATGAAACATGATCCAGTTCACATATTAGTAATTCGCATGTCCATTCCACGAGGTCGTTCCTTGCCGATTGACCACAGATTCTCGATTGGTTTTAAATCAGGAGAGTTCCTTGGCTAGTCTATAGTACTTTGATTTGCTCGCTGGTAAGGCTTACCAATGTTTTCGTCCACCGTTGCAATTTTCGTACGTTTCTTTGGAGTAACTTCAGTCGCAGGCACTCTCCTTTCTCCTCACTAAAGTCTTCTCATTCTCTTTCACTCCATGTAACCCCTAGCGTCTTAGTGGCATTATCGCCATCTTCTGTCTTCCTGAAACCTGTTCTTTTATTGTCCTTTCTTTTCACAAAATTTTTCTCATTCTCTTTCACTTCCCGTAACCCGCATTATCGCCTTGACTAGGAGTGAAACGATTTTTAAATTTTTTTTAAGAATCTTCCCGTATAAAAGCAAATATATAAATATAATAACTTTGATATAGCGTGTGTCTAGATCCCTATAGGCGTATGTACAGATATATAACGCCGCTGTAAACTGATTGTATTGTAGGGTGGTATACGGGGGTAGTTGCAGACTTGCGCGTGCGCATATCAGTGGTCTCATGTGAAACAGCAAAACAAACATTTAGTCTTCCCTTTTTACGCTCGAAGGCAGAAAAGGAAGGTGCAGGAAGAGGCTGAAGTCGGGTATGCGGCGAATTTTCTTATTGGCTGATTTCCAGGTGGATGATGTTAGGCTGAAGAAGTATGGATGAGAGAGTGGAAACTGAAAGAAGAAGAAAAGGAAGAAGAAAAGGAAGAAGATGACAAGGCAGAAGAAGAAGAAGAAGAAGAAAAGGAAGAAGAAGAAGAAAAGGAAGAAGAAGAAGAAAATGATGAAGAAGAAGAAAAGGAAGACGAAGAAGAAAAGGTAGAAGAAGAAGAAAAAGAAGAAGAAGAAGAGGAAAAGGAAGAAGATGACAAGACAGAAGAAAAAGAAGAAAAGGAAGAAGAAGAAGAAGAAGAAGAAGAAAAGGAAGAATAATAAGAAAAGTATGAAGAAGAAGAAAAGGAAGACGAAGAAGAAAAAGAAGAAAAGGTAGAAGAAGAAGAAGAAGAAGAAGAAGAAGAAGAAGAAAAGGAAGACGAAGAAGAATGAGAAGAAGAAAGTTAGAAAGGTTAAGGAAGACACAAAAATTCAGAAGGAAGAAGCGAGGAGAAAGACAAAAGGATGATTGGTGAGGCAGAAAATTGAAGAAGAAGAAGAAGAAGAAGAAGAAGAAGAAGAAGAAGAAGAAGAAAGAATGAGAGAAAGAGATAATGAACAAAGAAAAAAAGAAAGAGATATACAGATAGTTGGGTAAAGAAAATAGAAGAAAAATATGGAAAGGCAAAGGATAGTGACGATGATGATAAGAAGAAAAAGAACGCTTCGAAGAAGAAAGCTTAGAAAAAGAAGTTGAAAAAAGAGAAAAAGGAAAGTAGATGACGAGCATGATGATGAGACGAAGGAGAAGAAAAAAATTTGAAGAAAAAAAGATTTTTTTTGATAAAAAAAAAGAAAAGAAGAAAAAATGAAAAAAAATGAATAAAAAGGTAAAAATACGAAGGAAACGAAGAAAGTATGACAATGACGAAGATTATGATGATGTGAAGAAGAAGAAGAAAAGATGAAAAAAGAGAAAACTAAGAAGACGAAGAAAGCAGAGTAGGAAAGAAGATGACGAGGATGATGATCATGAGAAAAAGAAGAAAAAGAAGAAAGCTCAGAAGAAGTAGAAAAAAAAAGATGATGATGAAAAAAGAGAAAAAGGTAAGAAGACGAAGAAAGCGAAGAAGGTAAGAGGATGACGAAGATAATGATGATGATAAGAAGAAGAAGAAGAAGAAGAAGAAGAAGGTTAGACAAGGAAGACAGAAAAATTCAGGAGGAAGAAGAGAGGAGAAAGAAAGAAAGGATGGTTGGTGAGGCACAAAATTATAGAAGAAGAAGAAAGAATGAGAGAAAGAGATTATGAACGAAGAAAAAAGAAAGAGACAGACGGTAGGATAAAGGAAACAGAAGAAAAATATGGAAAGGAAAAGGATAAGAAGTGTTGAAAGAGGAGGAATGCTACGGGATAGAGAGAATGAGAAAATGAATAGCGAAGGAAAAGAGAAGAAAAAAGAAGAGCCATAGAAAATATGATAGATTTTAAAAAAAAGAAATTAAAAAGATGAAGGAAAGAGAATGTTAGAAATGGGACAAAAATAGGAAACCAAAAGAAAAGAGATTGTCCAACAAAAGAAAAAATCTTTCAACTATGTATGCGAGAGAGAAAATTGAATAATTCAAAATAAAAAAAGGAAAAGAAAAAAGAAAATACAAGGAGGAAATTAAATAAAAGAAGGAAAGAAAAATAAATTTGAAAAAAAAAGAGAGGGAGAGAGAGAGAGAGAGAGAGAGAGGGAGGGAGAAGAAAAAGAAAGAAATAAAAAGGAAAAGAAAGAAAAAAAAAAAAATATTTTTTGAAAGCATGAATTGGAATGTGATTTTGAGAGAAGGAAAGATTCTACAGAACTCAAGAGAGAGAGAGAGAGAGAGAGTTAGAGAGATAAAAGAAAAAAAAAGAATGAAAAAAAAAGAAATAAAGAAATGTATAAAAAAAGAAAAAAGGAAACGAGACAAAGGATGGATTTTGAAAAAAAAGAAATAAAAAAAAAAAATGATAGAAGAAACGATTTAAAGAAAGAGGTCAAGAGAGAGAAAGAGAGAAGAGAGAGAGAGAGAAGAAAGAAGAAATTAAAAAAGAAAAAGGAAAGAGAAACAAACTAGAGGACGATAGAAAAAAAAAAATGGAAAAAGAAATGAAATAAGATAACATCATTCGACCAAAGATAAAAGAAAAGAAAAAAAAAAGAAAGAAAAAAAATGAAAATTTATAGAAATAAAGAATTAGATAAAACAAATTTTTTAATTATGAGAATTTTTTCGTTTTCTGAGGGTTTGATGTTATATATATATCTAACATAATATTCTTGATCATTTAGAACTTATTTTAACAATGCCTACCAGCTAGAACTTCCTCGTATCCTATAAAACGCCATTGATTTCTCCTGAGGTGTTCTTCGGGGGTATGAAATTGTGGGTCATGGAAGTGTTGGAAATCATGGAAATAGTCTGGAGTTTGTAGATCACAAATATATTACAACTGTTCAGAAGTGCAAATATTTCATGTTTTGTTTCAAAATAAATCATGCTTTTTTTTCTCTCTCTCTCATATCGGATCAGTTTTCCCCAGTGTGAATCTGAAACCAAGAATATTGCCAAAGTTTCGCGTAAACACGTGTTTTTGTTTTGCGTTGAAATTTAAATGAAGAAATTTGATTACAGAAATATGTAACTATTTAAATCAAACCGATGTACACTATTTACATTATTCAGACTATTGTCCTCATCTTTGTCGCCATGTTTAACACAACGTTTCGGCCGTTGTACGCTCCGGCCTTCTTCAGGTGGTTGGGATGTCGAACTGAAAAAACTGGGATAAGCGGGCGCAAGAGGAGGACAACAATACTCAGAAAACAGTCTGCCTACCTTATGTGAAGGGGTTATCGGAGAAAATACAAAGGATCTGCGGTCCATATAACATCAGGACAACCTTCAAAAGCGGAACAGCACTTCGTAGATATCTCTCCCAAGTAAGACCCCCCCCCATAGAGGAGAACATGACTAAAAAGTGTATATTCTATCCCATGCAGCTGCGGAAAGAAATATAAAGGGGAGACAAGCCGCCCCCTTAAGGTAAGGCTTCAAGAACACCAGAAAGTTGTAACACGAGGGGAAGTGGAAAAATCACGTGTGTCTGACCACATATGGAGAGAGAAGGGAGATCACCACCTTCTGTGGGATCAGGTTGAGATCATAGACAACCATTGGAAAATTCGTAAACTTAAGGAATCAGCACATATGCTAGGCCACAACAATCTCCTGAGCCGATCAAGCATAGAAATGAATACAATATGGGAACCAGTAATAAGGAGTGCCAGAGAAAAGCGATAATAGCAACAAAAATTGCAATATGAGCACTGGTAAAAAATGATACTGAAGACATTAAGTTTATAATACCCAGAAATTCATACACAGATGTCCTTAAGGACACATGGCACAGTGGATAAAGGTGTTAGTTAGATCCAGTGACAGGACCCAAAGAGTGTGAGATCAATACCTGGTTAAAGCGGTGGAGAACTTTGAGACGGGAATTAATCAGAAATAACTGATATCCATTAGACATGGCACATGGAACTAGAACAGTCTATCCCAGTGAGCGAAATAAAGGGTTCAGTACGTCATTCCAACCACCAGAAGAAGGCCGGAGCGTACAACAGCCGAAACGTTATGATAAAAATGGTCTAATTTGCACTTGAATAACAAAATGTCCTTTTTGCACTAGCGTGAAAATGGTCAACATCCGTTCGGTTTAATCGAAAGTCGAAAATGCCTGGGTAGATTAAAAAAGTAAATAAAAGTCCAGTTTGAAGTCGAGTCGAAACCAGATTTCTTCTTCTATGTGTCGTGTCCATTCAAGATGCAGGCGATCAATGAAAAAACTTTTTTGTGTCCTTTGTAGCTCTCAATGAAGTTTTGTCTTTTTTTATTATTTCTTTTGAATGGCACTAGTTTAAGTCCGTTGAGTATGTCATTTTTTTTTAAAATTGACCCTCTTTCAGAACCTATCATTCTACCACTCGTCCTTTCAGCCCCTCAATTCCCGGCGTCTTCCTCTTTGGGTTGAGGCGCCCACTCAGTCTGAACCGAACTCAGGGCTAACTGGCCGCACGCTCCCCGAGTACCCGTAGATTGTTCGACCGGTCACTGGCCAAGTTCCGCCTGCTGCCCACGTTGTGTTAGTTTTTTTTCCAGTAAGCGGAAGTGTTGTCCATACGTTCACGGTCGATTGGGGATGTAGGCATGGCTGTGAGGGTGGGCGGCAGGAAAAATTAGAATGTGGCAAACAAGGAAAAATATCTGCAGAAGCCGAACAACAATGGATAAAATATTGATGTCTTTTAAATAAAAAACAACAACAGTAAAAAAAGTTTACAGAAAGGATAGAAAAGCAATTAACATAAGAACAGAGGACCATTCCTCTACCAATTATACCAACAGAGAGAGGTGTGTGTGTGTTCGTATTAACTCGTTCCAAATCAACTTGGGAGGATATATAGTGACTCGTAATTCCAGCCCCAACGTGGAAGTGTAGCTTTTCAGTTGGTTGTCGTAAGTGACAAACGTTAAGTTTTAGCGACTTTTCAATGCGACTGCTAAACACGACGATGATATTTCTTGAAGTCCTTATCTCTGACTCGCCACTGGACCGACTCACTGCAAAAACAGTCTCTCTCTCTCAACGTCACTCTCGTCTAACGCCCAAGTCTCCCCAACTCAGCATAACTAGCGTTTATATAGCAAACCGAAGGTTATAAGCCAGGTTGTTCACGCGCTTAACACGACTGTCGGCATAAGCAAAGTTTAAATTCAGATCTATTTCAAATCTCTTAGTGGATAAAATTAATTAGTTCAATGTTCATTTCAATTGTCTTTTCGATGACCAAATTCATGGGATACAACTTATGTTTAGATCAGATTTTTGCTAGCCATAAACATACACTGATTTACCTCCCCGATCCAATTTACTTCAATATGTTTTTTATCAAAAATATTATTTTCGTCTATTTTTTTTTTATGACCCAAATTAAACATCGCCTCCTGCCCTTTTGCATTTGTTTATAAACAAGTCCTCGCCAACCCATTTGAAATTTATTCTTTATTCATCAATATCTCTCAGGTTTCATATATCATTGTTCTAGATTCTTTCCTATTAATAGTTTGACACAGTTTGTAACTTTCACGGAAGATCGTGTTTTCCATCTTCAATCAATAAACGTTATATTTGCGTGTGTGCATTCATGTGCGTCAACCTCTCTCTAAATTACATCCGCCCTGTGATATATCATATTTTCCTAGACCTCCTTTCTCATTACGTGTCTCAAAAATTTCCCATCAAATCTTCCAGATGTTAATAATAAATTCCTTCTTGTTTGCATTCTTTCAAAACTTCATCGTTGTTCAAAATGTTCTGTCCATGGTATCATTGTCAGCATCCTTCTTTATATTTATATATATTTATGTTGCCTCAAATCTCTTCTTCATCTTTGAGGAAACTATCTAAAAAATTCGCTGTTTTTTTAAATTCCGATATCAATCTAGTTCAAACTCTTTTCTTTTTTATTGATAAACCCGCCTTCTTGTAAATATAAATATTGTTTTTAAAATGCATTTTGGCCATCCTAATATTCACTTTTGGATCTCTGGCGTCGCAATTTAAGTTTTTTCTGTCAGAACATTTTTTTTTAAGCGTTTTCACCCCAAGCAAGGCGGGAAGCCACTAGCACGCAAGGGGTTACAGAGAGTTGGAGCGAGAGAAAAGAGGAGTGTTAGAGGAAACGATGAAGAGGATAGTGGATAGATCAAGGCATTTGGAGACGTCGATTGACATTACATTTGAATAGTTGGAGATTATAGCTATCAGGGAAACAGGAAAAGGAAGGGAGTTCCACAGGCGAGAAGTGCGAGACATGAAGCTATTGGAGTAGAAGAGACGGCTACATTTAACAGTTTTTTTAACTGGAGTGAAAGGGTGAGAGCGAGATGCCAGCCTAGTTGAACGCTTAAATTCATGAAGTCTGGGAACCAGCAAAAAGCAGCTCATCGGAGCAGTTACCATGAAAGTATTTGTAAAAAAAAAGACAGAGGGAGGCGACGGCACGTCTGTGAGAGAGCGACTGCAGACGAGATGCCAGATCAGGGATCAATTACATTGCATATCCGTCTCTGGATCTTATCAAGAACCTTGTGACAAACAGAAGGGGCTCCGGACCATATGTGGCAGAAATACTCCATGCAAGGGCGAATGGTTGATTTGTAGATTTGAAGGATTGACTCCGGCGAGAAAAATTTGCTGGCGCGGCACAGGGAGCCAACTTTTCTTGCGGTGGACGAAGCTATTTACTCAATGTATTCGTTCCATCTCAGGTCAGCAGACAATATGAGACCGAACAGCCGCAAAGAGGTGATCTCGTCGAGTTGAGCGTCAGACATTCTAATGAGAGGCAGGAAATGGTTCTCTGTGATTAATAATAGAGAGTTTTTTTTGAGGATATTTAAATTTTTCCACTTGGCTTAATTTTAAACCGTCCCTAACCTGTAAATCGTATTTCAAATTATCTTTTTGATGATGACAATGCATTTTGTCTTCTTTTTAATATGCTTATCCATTCTTCTCGCAAAAAAAATTTTTTTGCCTTCTGTAGGAGGAATTGTTTTCCTTTCAGATTCGATTTGCACTAGATCCAGAAAAATGAGTTAATGTGGCATATTTCTAATGATTTTTTTTTTTGAGACATAGGTCCAATTCTACATTTAGTTAAAAAAAAAATATTTCTAATTAATTTAGGTTGTTGAATCAAAAAAATTTTTATTACGGTTTATACCCTATTTAGTTTGTGAGTATCCAATTTGTGAAAGTGGATAATAATAATTTTAGACATATCAAAGTCCCAAATAAAACGGGCGTTTTTAGATGAGGAATTGTTTTTTTTAATTTTTAATTCATAAGTCGAACGAAAAAATTTTAAAGAACAAACAAAAAAAAAACGTTTTATTTTGCAGTGTTATTTTGGCAATCGCTTTTTTTTTTTTTCATTTCTAATAAGATGGTAAAACAATCCTTTCGAATAACGGGGAAATGCTTGCCCGTTATTTAAAACACCAGTTCAATCTTGTTAATTCTGTACCAGATAATCTCAAGTAAGATCTCATTTTTTAGAAAAACTATTTTTTTTTTTAATATCATTATAAATTTTTTAATCCTGAAACAAAGCATCAACTTTTTTGAACAATGTTGTTCAAATGGTATTTTGGGGTAATATTTTTGTTCTTTGGAGATTGAGATAAAATTTCCTTATCATTTTTTCAAAAGGATTTTTTTTTATGCTAATGATTCATTCTCTTCTTTTGCCAATTTCAACAATAAAGGGAGGTAACTCTGATAAGTTTTTGATATTTGAAATTGCTATTCTGTCATATGACACTCTGAAAGCAAATCCTGAGTTCATGACAAATTTATGATTAACGATTTGTAAAAATGATTTACAAGTTTTGACTTCATAAAAAGATATTGAGCTATGAGGATAAATCATAAATAAATTAAAATTTTTTAATTTTGCAGTAAAATCAACATGATCAGGTGCTGAATGTGCAAACAGACATTTTGCACATGAGGTTTGATATTAGCTATCTGTTTGCAGCATTCAGTTGAATTTTAGAAAGCAAAAATGTTTCTCAAAGTTGAACGATTTTACTCAGCAATTGCACTATCAAAGAACAATGTTTGTAGATATTTTTTAGAAAAATTAAAGGTTATATATAAATGTAAATAAGGTTGGCAAAGTACAAAGTAAAAGACACATGAATCAAAAAATTGAAAATTTCTTTGGTAGAAAATTTTTAAAGGAGATAAACAAATATTAAAGATTTATAAAGTTATCTGGTCACCCCATTAACCTTACGAACAGAACAATACCTTTGATTGGCAATGACCAATGAATCAGATTTTGAATATTTGTATTGTGTATATCATATGGATATGCACAAATATAAATATTTATTGCATTGGGTGCGTAAAGAAATTAGTGCATTATTGAGCTTTTTCAGCAACAACAAATCTTTTCGGAAGGAATAAAGACATTGATTTTATCCTGACAGTAGTTATTGTCATAAATTTTTTATATAAAAGTAATATATGCATTTGTTCATCATAATTTAAAATAAAGCTGTTGTAAAAATTTTAATATATTTTACTTTCTGATTATATATATATATATATATATATATATATATATATGTTCATATTCTATTCTAATATTACCTCTTTGGCCAGCGTACCCTGATGATCCGCGTAGGTGAAACTTAGGTAGGTTTGCCTGGCTATTTAGGTTCATAGTTAGATTTTCTCTACTTAGTGTATTGAGCACATTGTTTAGTTACTTTTGTTTTTGATTCGTGTTGGAGGTTTTTTTGATGGACTCTGATCTTGGATTCTGGACGATTGTTTTAATCTGAATTACATATTCTTAGTTCTTTTTTTTTTTGATTCCTTATTTTTCCTTGGGCATTGGTTTGTTCAATTACAAGCCAAAACATCTAAGGTTTTCAAGACGGTTTTATTATATATATATATATATATATATATATATATATATATATATATATGAGAACCAGCTATGTTAAATTCTGTAGCAGATAATCTCACAACATTTCATTTGAAATGAGTTACTCATATTTTTTGTTTTCCATATCATAACAACACATTAATCCTGAAACAAAGCATCAACTATTTTTAAAAAACAATGTCGGAAACACTACTGCCTGGGCTGTTATTTGGAGAGCCAAAAATTTTATTATCATTTCCTCAAAACATGATTCTTCTTGCTAATGATTCATTCTCTTCTCTTTGCCAATTTCAACTTGAAAGGGAGGTAACTCTGATAAGTTTTGATAGCTTATCGCCGTTCTGCCATAGGATCTGCTCGGTGGAGTGACTGAGTACATGTAAATTTATGATTAACGATGTGTAAAAATGATTTACAGGTGTTGGCTTCTTGGCAAGAGATTGAGATATATGCCAGAGGGGCCAAAGTTCGACTCGCAATTAATTCTCCGAGGAGATTAAAACAAAATAAAAAAAGAAACATGAAAAATATCGTTTTTGTCTGTCATAGAATAACTGCTAAGCTTGGCACCGCATGCATTTTATCTGATGGTAAACGCAAATACAGTTAATGTGTGCACATGCAATCATAAATGCACATTATATGGGTATATTTATTTTTCCTTTCAATATTTTTCTTTTACTTTTGTTCTTGCCAAACGTTTTATTAATTTATATATATATATATATATATATATATATATATATATATATATATATATATATATATATATATAATATGGCAAATTAATTAACTATACTGTAATTTATAATAAAAAAAGCAAAAATTTTGAAAAGATTACTTTGCAGTTCGAACAGTATCGTAATTAGTATACTATTGTTTACAATAGCATTTTATTGTTAATAATCGGATTTAACGAGAGCAATTGGAGTAATAAATTTCTGGACTGTTGATTAATTGCTTTGTCCGAATTGTTATTGTAAGTAACTATATAGAGACCTTATTGCCATAATATATATTACTAAATACATACATACATATATATATAGCAGTTAACAATATAATTTAAAAAAATCTTAGACGACAGGATTTTCACGGAAGTTAGATTTCATTGAAAAATACATCCTTCCCACGACCCAAACGTAGCAATAACGGATACATTAAATTATAGACATATTTAAATATTGAATTTTCACCTCTCTTTTAAAAATATAGATTTATCTATAACCTTATAACATTTTTTGTTTTAGCTGTGTATTTAAAACCCAGTAATTTTAAAAATTACTCCAAAATTCGCTTGAGGATGAAATGGAACTAATGTCTTTAAATTTAATTATTTAAATTAAATTCAAAATATTTATTTCCATTTTTTTAACATGGTTAGAACTTTATGTAGCGAAAAAAAACATATTTTAAATCAATTAATTTATATATATATATTAAGAAATGGACAAGGTCCGACAATTTATTTATTAAAGACATTTTTTTTTATGTTTAACGTTGTTATTTATAGATACAAGTATTTAAGCAAATGCTCTGTTTATGATAAACAGTATTAAATAACATTTACCGGCCTGAATGTCCGAGAAATTTTCATATAAAAATATTCGTTCTTTGACAGGATTCGAACCTGCATCCTAAACGGAACCGTCATTTACGCTGACGTGCCTTACCTCTGGGCCACAAAGAACCTTTTCGGTAGACAAGGTCGAATTTACTGCTTATAAACTTCAATCTTCCATGAATCTCGTACATTCATAACTGCTCTGGCGTATCAAATGTAAACAAATGACGTCATATATTAAGAAATGGACAAGGTCCGACAATTTATTAAATAACAACGTTAAACATACGATTCAATGTAATAAATTATAACCATGGAATATTAGTGTTCAAACCTTTTATTATATATATATATATATATATATATATATATATATATATATATATATATATATTTATATATATATATTAAATATTAAGTTAATCGTAAAAACAGATCAGTTCATCAGACCTACAAATTCATTGTAGGTCTGATGAATATGCATCGTAATTACGATTTCAATGAATAAATTATAACCATGGAATATTAGTGTTCAAGTATTTTTTTATTATATATATATATATATATATATATATATATATATATATATATAGTAATCCACATACAAGCCTGTTTCATCAGTATGACTAGACATCCGATTGCGTCAAGCCGGGAACGAATTTGGCATCAGTCGCAGAAAGACCAATTTGGCTCACGGCAGAGGAAGGGTGATTTAAACGTATTATATACGGATGTATACAAACGCCAGCAGACAGAGTGCTCAGTTCATTAATGAAGAGCGGTGCGTTAATAGCGGCGGCGGCTATTGTTTTGAAATTACACTTTTCTGTATAGTGTTCGATCGTATAACGAGAGCGTAATATAGTAATATAGTAATCCACATACAAGCCTGTTTCACTGTATCACAGCTCATCAGTTGGGTAGACATTCGATCGCTTCAAGCCGGGACCGAAACCCGACCGATTTGGCATCAGTAAGAGATCTTACCCCTAAGCCATCGGCGCACGGCAGAGAAAAGGGAAATCAATTAAGGGCTCAATTAATTAAAGAAGAGCTGTCCTTTATATATATATATATATATATATATATATATATATATATATATATATATATATATATATATATATATATATATATATATATATATAAAATATATTAAAAACTGTAACTTTTCGTTTCGTCCACAAGGATGAAACGTATTTTTATCAGATAAAACATTTTCCTCTTGTCATTTATATTTATAAATATTGTCTTTTCTAAATATTAACTTAATGATAAATTTTCATATATATATATATATTATAATTTAAATAAAAACAGACCACTTTAAATTACCAATATAATAATTTATTTCACCAGAGCTCTTTTAAAGGACTTCCAAAAATGAAACGAAAAATCAAATTGGTTTTTCCGTTTCATGTTTGGAAGTTCTATCTGATATAATAAATTATCTGGTATAATAAATTATTATAATGGTAACTTAAAGTGGTCTGTTTTTCTTTAAAATATTAGCTCTCAGGATTTCATCCTCCTTGGGATTACCCATTCAGCTTAGCAAGATTTTCATAACTTATATATATATATATATATATATATGTCCATCAAAAGTGAAATCGACTTAGATAACTCGAAATATTTTGACCTGGGGTGGAGCAGGGTGACTGCTATAGCAACGCCTTAAATACGGGATTACTAGAAGAGTTTTCTTGATTATCAAGTCCATTCTACCGGGTAGGAGCAAGTAGGTTGTTGTCAATGGCTAGATATATGACAAGGCGTAGTATAGGTGGCTGCTACAGGAACTTTCCAAATATGGTATATTTAGAATAGTTTTCTTAATTATCAAGTTCTTTTCTCTCGGGTAGGTCAATGAAGGTTACTGATGTCATCTGACGCCTATGAGATCAATGCAGTCCCTCCAAGGTTGTATCCTCGGCCCTTCCTCTTTTCTTCTGCTATATATTAACGATCTGCATTAGAACATGCAAACGATCTCACGGTTTATGGGAGCACCACCAAAAGATGTTTGGTGGTGCTCCCTAAAAACTGTGACCAGAACCTGCTAGCTGATCTCTCCTCTGATCTTGTTCACACAGCTCAGCGGGGTAGGGACTGGCTTGTAACATTAACCCAGCGTTAATGACATCCGGTGTTTTGTTACCCCTAACATTTTTAAAGTACCCACAATTCCTAATTGGTAAATTTTTCTTTTTCCCCTCCCGCCATTCTCCTGACTCCGTGGGGGGATGTGTAGCACGTGGTGTAAATATTAGTTGTAGCTCAGTTGTCGTGGGTGGCAGACGTCGCTTTGTCTTCTTCGGGGTATCCTGTCGTCCCACCTAACTAACGAAGGGAAGTTTAAATTCATTTGTAATTATATATATATATATATATATATAGCCCTTGAAAATATATTTTCAATTAAGCACTGTTGAACGACAAGCTAATTCTAAAAACAACGGTCACCTGCGTAAATGCGAAGCTCTTCAGTAAAATTAATGGAGCACTATGGCTGCTTGGCGTTTGTTTGCGTTTGTAAAAACAATACGCTAGATTTGGCTGATTCATTCTGTCTAGAAGATGGCTCAGTGGTAGAAGCTCTGACTGACACCAAATCGGTTGGGTTTCGATCCGGGTATGAGTCGCATTGTGGAGCTTTGATACTGTCTACGAATGACATTATATTTATATGTGTGTGTGTGTGCTGGACAATCTCACAGATGAAGAAGAGACTTAAAGCCACAGAAACAAAGAAATGTGATTACAAAGGTGTTTACGAAGGCACGGCAGCTCGGAAAACTTATTCTGATGAAAAAAAAACTACCCCTTTTTAGTGAAGGCCTCAGATTTAACACGGAGTTAAGTAAAGTTCTCTGCCCTGGTTCAAGTGGGTGGCTGCTAGAAGTAACATACCATGCCATACAAAAAGGAGAACTCAGTCATGTCTGTCATAGAATTTCTGCGACCATATCTCCTCTTAGATCTGTCCACTTAATACTCCTGACCCCTTTGGTTAATATATTCGGGTGCAGTTGAGCGAGACACTAACCAAACTCCTTGTAACAGAAAAAATGAACTGAAGGCAAGGATTATGACAGCATTCAGCAGTTTAAACAAGGAGACCGTCCAGAAGAGTTGGAGAGGATTCCGAAGTCATTTGGAGGTCGTTGTTGAAGCCAATGGCGATTTTATTGAATAAATTTACTCTTTAGTATTTCAAGATATTTTTGTGTAATTTTGTTAAATGTATCTGTTAAAATGAAATGTTAATATCATTTAATTCAATATAGAGACTTTTTAAACGCAGCTGTGGCACAAGGCCGAAAGTATGGAGCACCTAGGAGGATCGAACCCACTATTCAGTCGTAAATGATCTAGCAAGACAAGTTTCCTAACCATTATAACACGTCGAGTTGCCTAATGAATTTCTAGGCGTAGCTTCGATGTAGTACAAGGCCGAAAGTATGGAGCACCCAGTGAAAAAAATCGAATTCACGATTCAGTCATAATTGACCTAGCGAGACAAACTTGTTTCGCGTGCGAAATATAAACGACAATTTAGTCATTGTTGGATTTGCGTGCACACACACACATACACAATACACCACACAATTATATATATATATATATATATATATATATATATATATATATATATAATATATATAAAAGCTCGAACACTAATATTCCATGATTATAATTTATTACATTGGAATCGTAATTCCGATCCAATTCATCAGATCTACAAATTTGGCAAAAGAAATCGGAAAATATATATTGAGCTTTTCATTTTATATTCTTACTCTGTCCTGGACATTGAGTTCTACCTGGATTCTGTCCTTTTGGGAATATATATATATATATATATATATATATATATATATATATATATATATATATTGCCCACTTTTTATTATCTCTCTCTCTCTCTCTCTCTCTCTCTCTCTCTTCTATCTATCTATCTATCTATCTATATATATATATATATATATGTTTAAAAAAAAACACGTTCTGTTTTCTGTGAACTAATTTAAAATCCAACAAACAGCAATGGTTCTAATATATATATTTCTCTTAAATCAATTTTTCACCAAAAAAAAAAAAAAAAATAAAAATAAAAACAAAACAAAAAAAATGAAAAGTTTTCTAAGTCCAGTAGAGTTGCATAGTTCCATCCCCACCCCCGGGGAATGTTCTCATCTCGTCTTCTTTTGGTCGGCGATCGCTAATTGTTTTGGTTCAACAATGAAAGACTTCAAACTCAGAGAATTTTAACTTAACTATTTTTATTACTCATGTCAACATGTATATTATCTAACTATCCAATGGTGGATGGCGCCCCCCATCCCTGGGAAGCTGTTTCAGAAACGAACGAGAGCAGGTCTACATCGCTTGATGGGTAATAAGCAACTCACTGAACCCTTTCTCCTCTCTATCCTTCCCACGCTAGCTCAGCCGATCAAATTCGACTTCCCTATTATGGCTTACATCTGACCCCGAATGCCAACCTCTGGAAGTTGGACCTGAGATACAGCTCACCTAAAAATAAGTCTGCT
The DNA here is from genome assembly GCA_903632075.3 of Acanthosepion pharaonis. Lineage (NCBI taxonomy): Eukaryota > Metazoa > Mollusca > Cephalopoda > Sepiida > Sepiidae > Acanthosepion > Acanthosepion pharaonis. The sequence continues at coordinate 584,801 of CAHIKZ030001378.1, read as the reverse complement.
AAAATATGATTTAACAGTAGCTGATATTGCTCTTTAACATATTGAGGGAGGTTTCCTTTCTTGCCTTTTGCTTGAGCTTGTGTGGTGCGTAAACATCTCGATTAGGTCATTATTATCTCTTCGACTTCCATGTTTTCCTTTTAATCAATTCACACCAAGCAAGGCGATAATGACATTAAAACGCATCGGGTTACTGGGATTGAAACAGGCTAAGAACATTTTAGGAAAATTTTACGAGAAAATAAATAAATAACATTTCAGAGTTTAGGCGGTGACGTTAGAAGTATAGAATTGAAGTTGACTTTAGAATGAACCGGAAATCCAATCTTAAACAGGAAACAAGGGATAAACATCTACTATTCAAAAAACCTATCTATCCCTAGTGAAGGAAGAATATAAATAAATAACATTTCAGAGTTTAGGCGGTGACTTTAGAAGTATAGAGTTGAAGTTGACTTTAGAAGGAACCGGAAACGGAATCCTAGACAGGAAACAATGGATAAACATCTACTAAAAAATCTATCTATTCATACTGAAGGAAGAAAAAAAATAAATAAATAACATTTCAGAGGTTAGGCGGTGACGTTAGAAGTATAGAGTTGAAGTAGACTTTAGAAGGAACCGGAAACCCAATCCTAGACAGGAAACAATGCATAAACCTCTACTTCAAAATACAGGGAAGGTGAATGATCTGGGTACCTATTTTAGTTGTTGCTGCTGTTGGAAGTTTTCAAGTGATGCGTTTTCTGCTATCTGGTACAGTTTTTTTTGTGATTCTGTAGCGCCAGTCCACAAGTTTCAAAAGAAGAATACTTCTCGCCGAGACCTACATGCTGCAGTCGCTCGAAGCCATTTTCAATATTGATTTGAGAAAGCTTTTGTATACAGTTTCTTGCATGACATCCTTATGAAAACCTCGTCTGATGAGGCTATTTAAGAACATGACTAGGTTTAGATTAATGTTTTGATTTTGTAGGAATCTGCATGTTGGATGAAACTACCTCTAGCGCAGCCTATTCTATGTTCAGTTTCTTGTTTATAGAGTTCTATAGTATATTTATTATAACTGGTCCATACGCCGAGATATTTGAAATATTTATACTTACTAATTCCATTTCTAATTTAATTTTTTTATGATGAATTCAGGGTGGATGCCATCACTGTTTTCATTCAAATTCCAGATCGTAGTTTCTGTTTTGGTGTTCTGAAATGGTACCACTGCTGTTCATCAGGAGGTTCTTGACAAAATCCAAAGAAGGTTCTGCAATGCAGTCGATCCTGACTTAACATCTTGGCCTTTTTACAGATTGGCGTGGCTTCCCTCTGTCTTTTCTACAAATATTTTCACGATAACTGCTCAAACGAGCTTCCCAGACAACGTTAATTTAATTGTGCTACTAGATTGGCATCTAGGTCCCACCCCTTTACTGCCAAGAGAGTTAAATGTAACCGCCATTTCTACCCCAACAGTTTCTTTTCTTGCACTTCCCAACAGTGGAGCTCCCTTACGTTTACTTGCTTCCCTGAAAATTACAATCTTCAAAAATTTAAATTCAACGTCGATCGCCATCTTCGGTTGCCTTTAACCCCCCCCGTTCATTTTTTTTATCCTTTCCTCAATCGCCTCTATACCTAGTCTTTTCTCTCTCTTTTACTCTCCGTAACCCCCTTCGTACTCATGAGACCCTGGCCTTGCTGGGGGTGAAATGATTAGAAAAAAAAAGATAACAAAATAAGTAGAATTTATCTTCAGCTGTGTAAATTGACTGATATTTATAATATGTTGTTATCGTAGATTTACAAATTCCCAAATGTACTGTCTAGAAGGTCAAAGATACTGTGCATTGCAAATCTTATCAAGAGGATTACCTGTCTAGACAATTCCTCATGGCACCAATAACAAATAGTAAACATTTCTTTTACGTAGACGCTCTATTAGACAGTGAGACGAATAAAGAGGCTTTCTCAAGGTAATTTGATTTGTTATAACTCGTTCTCCAGTGGAAAACCACTAATTAGGGAGGGTGTAAAGATTTAGCGAGTGCAAATATTAGCTTCTACTTCTGCGCCTATTTGGCAATTGCGTTGATTAGGTTGGAACAATCCCAGAGAGGTATGCAAAGTGGTTGGAAAAAAAAAAATTCGCTGAGAAGTCGAGACGATCTCGCATGTCTGTGATATATTGAAACATATCTAGAATATTTTTTTTTATAATCATATCACCCCAAGCAAAATGGGAGTGCCACACGAGGGGTTACAGAGAGTGAGAGCAAAGTGGGGTGTTTGAAGAAAGGAGAAAAAGAAAGACGGGAATCAAGGCATCATAAGATGTAGATTAACATTAAATTTGAATATTTGAAGATTTTAGCTATCACGGAAGCAAGTAAGAGGAAGGGAGTTTCACTGTCGGGAAGTGCGAGATAAGAATCTATTGGAGTGGAAGAGACGGCTACATTTAACCGTTTCAACAGTGAAAAGGTGGGACCGAAATGCCAACCTAGTAGCAAGCTTAAGTTCGTGCAATCTGGGAACCAGAGAAAGCAACTCGTCGGAACAGTTGCCGTGAAAATACTTATAGCAGAGACAGAGGGACGTCACAGCACATCTGTGAGAAAGCGACTGCAGACGGGATGCCAGATCAGGACCTATCATATTGCATACCCGTCTCTGGATCTTGTCGAGGACCTCGAGATGAACAATGAGGAAACCTGACCATATATGGCAAGAGTATTCAATGCATGGACGAATGGTTGATTTGTAGATTTGAAGGGTAGATAAAGATTGTCACCTCGCCTGAAAGTGAAAGCCATCACTCCTCGTATCAAAAATTCAGCGAATACTCTTAATAAAAACCTCGAAATAAACACGAAAAACTTGAATTTTCTGATAAATACCAATTCTTAAGTTAATGGTTGAATAAGCTTGTTTCATAACTAGAAGATAGACATACAATTCTGTCTATTGTCATAAAATGATTGAGCTTAACTCTAACAAAATATTACAATAGCAATTAGAAACATGAATGCACGGAATTATTTAAATACTAGCTTAAAAGCCGCCGTATAGGGCGGCATTTAAGCTATCTCCTGCGGAGGTCTCTTGATTGTGCCTTCATAACAATACGTAGGGAGGAGTAGATGCGATAGGCAACAATAAACTACAGAACTCAAAATTGATCACTGCATTTAAGTATTGCATTAATGTAAGCTTACCATTTAAAAGATCAATGGTAATACTTCTGCTGCCACTTAATTTTAAAGACAATTTGATGTACGTAGGTCCTTACTTTCCGTACAAACAATTATTTTTATTTCATGGGTGACTTTCGCTGGATTTTGCAATTAATTTCGATTGCTCCAAGTTATAAAAATTGTTATCGTCCAAAAAATTCGTCGCAAAAAAGTCACGTAAAAAATCGCCGAAAACTATGGCAGTAATGAAAACTTGGGAATCCAAAATGTCAGGATTACGGGACCGGATCCGCCCCGTAATGTTTTTAATTTGCTTACGAAGTGGGCCTGATTCCAAAATGGCATGATATGTTGAGCTACGCCCTCTAGGAGTACAGCTGAAAACAACGACAATTTTATTTTGAAACACCGTACTTTGCGAACAGTAATTTTTTCATTTGAACATGAGCTATTGAAAGTTAGAGAGTTGTGTCCCTTTAACTGTTTGTATCAGTAGATGCCAAGATGGCGGAATCCGAAAACAATTGCAGCAATGAAAACTTGGGAGTCAAATATTTCAGGATTACGGGTACATATCCGGCCCGGAATGTTTTTAATATACCCACGGAGTCGCTCTGATTCCCAAATGGTATGATACGTTGGGGTACGGCTTCTAGAAGTAAAGTTGAAAAACTATGACACAGTGACACACCGACATTCGCATTTATAATATAGAAGTTAAACATTTTAAAATTAAAAGATTAAAAATTTACAAGATTTTCCATTTCACTCAAGCAGACTTTAAACGTATGAGGGCGTTATCGCCTCCTTTATTTTCCATTTCTTCCCTTGTTTGTATGTTTCTTTCTTTCTCTAAAACCAAACACCACCTTTGGTATATTTTTCCGTCTATACTCACAATCATACAGGAATGGCTCATTGTTTATCTGAGGCAATGACAGGGCGTAACGTAAGCGCTATGGAGGAATAAACAGAATGTTAATTTGATAGAATGCCGAGGACATGTGTGGGTTACGGACGTAATTTTCTATTACTTAACCTACAGTGAATACCACCAGTTCTTATTCTATCTGCTTTGTTCTTTCAGGACCTGGGCGATCATGGCTCTCCACAATTTCCAGTCCATTGTAGTTCTTACCAACGTTTGTTTTTTTAGCCAAGCATACCACCCCGGTTCCACCATCTATTCACATTTGAAAACGATAAAACTGACACACACACACACACACACACACACACACACACACACACACACACACACACACACACACACACTGTCTGTCTGTCTGTCTGTCTTTTTCTGGTAATGTTTTATGAAAGGCGAAAGAAAGAACACTGACATTAAACAATTTATATTTGAATATGAATTTATATTTGGATAAGAACAGAAAAATGGTCCAAAATATAGAAAAATCCTTAACAAAAGATCTTCGTCGGTCTCGTAATCCCGTAACGGCCGTCCAGTGCTTTATATATATATATATATATATATATATATGTGTGTGTGTGTGTGTGTGTGTGTATAATATAAAAAGGGTGATCTGATGATTGCCTTTAGCATGAAACAATCTGTCGCCTCTGAGTATTGACTTCAGTGTTCACTTTCATATTTACATACGGTCTATCCCTTATATTGTGCACTTTATCCCATAAATATACCACGCGCCTTAAAACTATACTTCTTCATTCATATATATATATATATATATATATATATATATATATATATATATATATATGGAGAGAGAGATAAATAAATATACAGAGATAAGAGAGAGAGAGAGAGAGAGAGAGAGAGAGAATAACAATGATATGCCAGATGGTTTTTTTCTCGTCAGAGTCCATCTTGCACATTTACAAATCCACCATTCGCCCTTGCATGTTTCTTCATATCTGGTCGGCTACTTCTTTTATTCATCTCGAGATTCTTGACAAAATCCAAAGAAGGGTCTGTAATGTAATCGATCCTGACTTGGCATCTCAACTTCAGTCACTTTCTCACCGACGTGACGTGTCTTCTCTCTGTCTTTTCTACAAATATTTTCACAGTAACTGCTCTCACAATCTTTCTTCCTTGGTGACCCGACTAGGTGAATTTAATTGTGCTACTAGATTGGCATCTAGGCCTCACCTTTTAAGTAATTGAAAATGTAACCTCCAGTTCTAGCCCAAGAGTCTCTTTTCTCGCACTTCCCGACAGTGGAACTCATTCCGTTTACTTGCTTCCATAAAAACTACGATCTTCAAAAATTTAAATGTAACGTCAATCGCCATATTCTGTTGTCTTGAACCCCCTTCATATTTTTTATCGTCTCTTCAACCCCTCCTCCTATACACAGTCTTGCCTATCACTTTCACTCATTTTACCCCCTGCGAACTAATGGCATTCCTGCCTTGTTTGGGGTGAAAAAATTAATATATATATATATATATATATATATAGCTATAGATAGATAGATAGATGGAGAGAGAGAGAGAGAGAGAGAGAGAGAGAGAGAGAGATAATAATAACATAATACATACATGTATATATATATATATATATATATATATATATATATATATATATATATATATATATATATATATATATATATATATATATATATATATATATATATATATATATATATATATATATATATATATATATATGTATGCATTGTAGTTTCATACTATCCTTTGTCTGGGCAACACTCCAAAATTATTATTATTATTTTCTCAGCCATCTTTCACAGTTTTCTGTCCTTAGCGCCCGCTTTTTTTTACAGGTATGTGAAGTATATGCTCAACACATACAAAGACACAAGTCCCCACATACACACACACTAACACACACACACACACATATATATATATATACATATATATGTATATAGGTATATGCATTCTTATGTTTTCTTAATACATATATATAAGTATATATTTATATGTACATACACACTATTCCTTCACACACAAAAATATATATGTGTGTGTGTGTGTGTGTGAAACAAAAACGCTCGCTTCTCTTTGACTAATATCATTTACGTTTGCTGTTATCAGCAAAAAGTAATCATCTCTTTGCTGGGGAGTTTTAACGCAGAAGGAAAGAAAAACATAGGTAAACCAGCCTTGGAAGTTTTCAATACCAAAGGAAACGCTCGCCTCACTGCACAAAAAAGAGATCTGTACACTGGCTCAGTGGGTTACATAAACATCCGAACGTCAGTACGTTCCCGGCTGATCCCCATGTTCATCTTCTAAGTACTGTCACCCTTCAGGACGTAGCCGATCATGGCTCTTCACAACTTCCTCTTCTTTACAAATCCAATAAAAAAGCATTTTTTTTTTTACTGAGGCACGTATTATTTCGGAGAAAAAAAATCAATTTCGATTAAAAATCAAGGTTTAATTTTTTTTTCTTTTTATGTATCGTGTTCCTTCAGGACGTAGGCGATCATGGCTCTCCACTTCTTCCTATCCTTTGTAACTCTCAATAAGTTTTGTCCCTTTGCCACTTCCCCAGGCCATGTTCTGTCATCCATTTCCCTCTTTTCGACATGTGAGTATCAGATTCTCCAAGCCCTCATTTCTCATTACGTCTCTCAGAAATTTCAGCTGCCACTTCCTGATGCCGCTCTTTTATTCAAATGCCATTGCATAAAACATTTGTTCTCGAAGAGGTGCATTAAATTAAGGGGATATTGGTTCATGCCTGGCACGATAGACACTTTCTTTAATAACCCTTTCGAAATGAAATCAAGAATGGCGTATAACGCCCCTATCTAAACAGGATTTGTCCAATTATCGATTTTCAACTTTGACAGGGTTCGAACACGTTCAGGCAGTCTTTTTGGGTGATGAATTTCCGGCTGGGGTATTTTACATCGGAATTAAAATTGCCAAAGCACATATAAATGCCCCCGTTTGACCTTTGTAGATGGGGTCATTATCAACTGATGAAATTCTAATACTAGCAAGCTAAAAAATGCTGGAATTTAGTCAAATCAACCTCAGTTCTTTGACAGACAACCTTCTCCAGGAGGATCTGTTGGTGGTGGTTCTCAGATGTGCCGGCATTGACATGTCCGACCCGTCTTTGATGTTATTTGACTAGCTCTTTCGATGCCGTTTCTCCTCGTGTCTGCCTTTAACAGTGCCTTGCATGATGGTCTTGTAACTGCTGTCGTCTTGTGTGACTGGGCCAAATCATGCCATCTTAATCGTAGCGGGGAGAGATTCCTGTCGGCCCTAGAACTTTTCAAACTTGCCCCGTACGTAGTCATTGGGTTTGTGCTCCCAATAGGAGATGCGAAGGAACTTTCTTAAGCATTTGTTCTCGAACTCCTTGTTCCTTTTTCCTGTCTTAACCAGGAGGGGGATGGATATGACTAGCGATTTGGAGAGCTTGAACTATGTATGGAAACTAAGGTTGCTCTTTGCTTTCCAATTTTGCCATCTATTCGACCTGTGAGTATCAGATTCTCCAAGCCATCCTTTCTCATTATGTGTCCCAGAAATTTCAGCTGCCTCTTCCTGATGCCTGTGTATAAAACCTGTTTGACATGCAAAAAGACATCCTTCATTCAAGATGATCTGTTGGCGATGGCTCTCAGGAGTTTCGGTATTGTCATGTCGGTCCACGCTTTGATGTTGTCCGACCAGCTCTTGTGTTACCGTTCCCTCCCGCTTGCTCCTTCAACACCGCGTTGCATGATGGTCTTGCAGAGGCTGTCATGCCGTATGACGTGGCCAAATCATGTCGTTTTCAGACTTTTGACCTTCGTTCTGTACATAGTCGTTGGTTTTTCTGCTCCCAGTAGGAGATGCGGGGGAGCTTTCTCAAGCATTTGTTATCGAATGCCTGGATCATTTTTCCTGTCTCAGCCAGGAGTGTCGTCTCGCAGTTGTCAAGGGGGATGGATATGACTAGCGATTTGTAGAGCTTGAACTTCGTATGGAAACTAAGGTTGCTCTTTGCTTTTCAATTTTGCCATCTATTCGACCTGTGAGTATCAGATTCCCCAAGCCATACTTTCTCATTACATGTCCCAGAATTCAGCTGCCACTTCCTGATGCCACTCATTTATTCAAATGCCTGTACATAAAACTTCTTTGATGTGCCCAAACTATGGCATCTTCCGATGCTTAATCGTAGCGAGGAGAAATTCCTGTCGGCCCAAGAACTTTTCAAACTTGTCCCGTACGTAGCCATTGGTTTTGTGCCACCAGAAGGATATGCAGAGGAGCTTTCTCAAGCATTAGTTCTCGAACGCTTTGTTCCTTTATCCTGCTTTAACCAGGAGTTTCGTCTCACAATCGTCGAGGGGATGGATATGACTAGCGATTTGTAGAGCTTGAATTTCGTATGGAAACTGAAGTTGCTCTTTGCTTTCCAGTCTTGCCATCTATTCGACCTGTGAGTATCAGATTCTGTAAGCCTTCCTTTCTCATTATGTGTCCCAGAAATTTCATCTGCCTCTTCCTGATGCCTGTGTATAAAACCTGTTTGACATGCAAAAAGACATCCTTCATTTTTAAAAATTATTTTTAAACTGACGTTACATTGTCAGTCATTATCTAATAATATACATCGTGTGTCTGCATGGCCGATGCGGTGCGTGCTACGCAAGACCCCCACCCCCGACGTGGTTGGAGCCCCAAAAGGGCTAGTTTCAACAACTTTTTCGCTTTTTGTAATTTTTTAAAACTTTTCTTTCTACCTATTGTCATCAATTATAATAATCGACAGGGCCGGAGTTTACTACCCCCTCCGACCGAATTTCTCAACCGTGTGTTGGTTTCATGTCTACTGGGAAGGGGGGGCAGAAGTTCTAATTTCAATAGTGATTATTTTTTTAAATTGTAATTTTTTTTTCTGAACAATTAAAATCATTTTTTAATCTGAGAACATCCATTTTTTTACTAATACTAACTGGAAGTTCACGGCTAGTAATTAAAATAAAATTTCTAATCCCTCTAGTTTACATTTTTAGAAAGATAAAACCGAGAAAATGATCGCTTAAAAAATAAAAAATGTTTCAAGATTTCAACATATGAAAAATTTTACCGAAAACTTTAATACTGTTTTTAAAACAAAATAATCCCGATTGTGTTGTGTTGGAATTTTTGTAAAACATTTTTTTAAGCGGAGATGCGTCGGCGATTAATCTTAAATGTATCGTCCTGGGTATGACGTTAAACTGCATCCAACAGCAAGGCCTCTGATCAGGAGGTTTTGAGGAGCATGGAACCACCTCTTAATTGCTGATGTTCCCAGGTCCACCCTGACCCGGGTTGGTAGCACCTGTTAGGGTCCCAGTTATGGGCAAATAGTGAACTCCTAGTTTTTTACAGATCTTACCCACGTCCTGCGTATGACGATAAACTACATCCGCGTCCTGGGTATGGCGATAAACTACATCCGCGTCCTGGGTATGGCGATAAACTACATCCGCGTCCTGGGTATGACGATAAACTACACCCCTGTACTGGGTATGGCGATAAACTACATCCGCGTCCTGGGTATGATGATAAACTACATCCGTGTCCTGGGTATGGCGATAAACTACATCCGCGTCCTGGGTAAGGCGATAAAGTACATCCACGTCCTGGGCAAGACGATAAACTACATCCGCGTCCTGGGTATGACGATAAACTACGTCCAGCAGCAAGGCTTCAGATAATGTTTTTAAAAATAATCTTGCTAGCTATACGTTTAATAGTAAATATATATATATAGGTATATACGTTTAATAGTACACACACACACACACACACACACACACATATATATATATATATATATATATATATATATATATATATAACAATTTGGCATTAAATGACCTACAGTGGTTGATATGTCATAAAAGCCAACCAACCAACCAATCTTAAATGTTAAAATTTGTGACTTAAACATTTTTTTCCAGTAGAATTTAGTCATTAAAATATTGGTGGATATTACGAAAAGAATAACATTTTCTGAAATTTTTTAAAATAGAAAAAAACAAAAAACTATTTATTATAGAAGTAAATAATTAATGAATATGTACTAAAATTTTCATTTAAATTGGATAAACCCTGATTTTTTCTAAATTAAAAAAAATACACGCTGTTACTTCTTAAACAATTTTTCTTCAAGGCCCCGTTGCCCCAAGGTTGGGAAACAATGCAATCGACATGTAGTAGAGAGTGGGGTGTACCGAAGTTTCGAGTATGGGAGCCGAGACTCTAGCGCAGGCTCTGCAGTAACCCTCTAACTTGAATGGCTCATGGGCCTTATGTCGGGTGCACAAGAAGGAAGTAACAGCACTTTTGCGTGAGTAGCGCACGTTATGACAAAAGGGGAAATAATCAAGATGTTAAATTACAACACTAACTTAAATGATTTGAAAGGAAACTTGCATTAGTACTAGAAAGAGCGATAACAGTTAGTGGCACTGAGAAACCTATTTTCTTGAAAAACTGGTTTTGGGAAAGATTTTATAAATTTCAACCGGCATTAAAGTTAACTGATCATTCAATGAATGCCTAATGTTTCCTGTAGGAAACGGCTAATCTTACCAATACCATACATATCTCTTGATCTGTAAACATATGGTGCAATTCGCTTGTGTACCTAATTAGATACTTACTGGGTGTTGAACTTCTTTGGCTTCATACCAGGATATATCAAGTTCAGCAAAAATGAAATATATATATATATATATATATATATATATATATATATATATATATAAGCAAATATGTGGATATAGATCCGACAGTATGAAGAAAAATATGGAAAACGTCTGACGTCGACATTGAAACAACATTAAAACAGCATACTTGCATATTCGGATTTTTGTTTTTCCATATTTTTCTTCATATATATATATATATATATATATATATATATATATATATATATAGTCGACTCTCCCGTCGAGATTCGACGTATGAGGGTCAAGCAGATCAGTTTCCAGGAAACCGACAGCCCGACACCGGCACATGAGATTCGATTATAGTGGCGAAGGCCTCGTGCAGGACCATCCACACTTTTTGAAGGGACGAATATAGAGACCTGGTGCACTAGGTGCCACAAGGTCCCCAAACGACCCTCTGCAGGTTTTGAATTCAGAGTTGTCCTTCTCCTAGACCAGTTGCTATCCAAGGCTATAGAACCCAGTCTGTCCTGCTATTTTACCCATAGCTGGAGGGAGAGGATTCATACCTTTCCCAAGGGTATTAGCACGTAAGTGAATGTAATGGATTCGACTGGAATTTGAAACTCGGCCCCGCTATCCATTACTCCACCGTGCCTCCAATATATATATATAATTATTTATTTAAAAATTATAATATAAACATGTATATATTCAGTATACCCCAATTATATATATATATATATATATATATATATATATAAACATTGAACTGGGTGTGTATGGGTAGTAATTTATCAGTTAGACTGTTTTGGTTAACGAGCAAGAAACGTTTTTTGTTACGGATTTTATTTATCTACTAATTTTTTGCCTTTTGGGTGGACTTTAAGCAAAATAAATATTTTTTCTCCTTCGACCTTTTCTCTTCAGCGTCCTATGTACGTAAAAGTTATAAGAATTTAGAAATAATAAAATTATTTTATTTTGAAAAAATTAAAAAAAATATTTTAAAATCATTCTTTATGATCCCTTCGCGTAAACTCACTCTTAAAAGACATTAGGGAGCCTGAATTATGTAATGTTTCGAATACGTCATTCACGTGCCAATAAAAGAAAGAAAGAAAGAAAGAAAAAGCAGCCAAAATAACACGAGCAACGTACCGTTAATTTTTAATTACGGTTTTTAATTATTTTTATAGTTGTTATTTGTTTTTGATTAATTGCAAAAAAATCGAAATTTATAATAAAGAATTGTTTTTTTTAAACCTTTCACTTTGTTTTATATTGAAATTTAACTTTAAATGAATTATTTTTTTTATTTTTCTAATCGCGTGTAACTACAGTAGCTACAACCTGTTAATTCTGGTTGCTTATGATTCACCGAGACCAAAAACGGACGGACGGACACACGTACACTGCGCTTTACTCATATAGATTCCATCAGCAATTGTTCCATATTCTATGATTATTTATTCTATATTCTGCCAGAATTTATTTCATATCGTCTTTATTCTATAATTTTAAAAGACATTAGGGAGCCTGAACTATTTCAAATACATCACAGAGCGCGTGCTAGAAAAAGAAAAGAAAAAAAACATGAGCAACATACCGTGCCCCGATTAAGTTTTGATTACAGTTTAATTAGACGTTATCAATTTCAATGGCGACGAAAAACGAGATGAAAGTTAAACTTTTAACAAAGAATTGTTTTTAAACCTTTCACTCTGTCCAATATTTAAATAATTAATAGAGCGTGTGTAAATATAAAAGTGAACATAGAAGTCAACACTTAGAGGCGACAGTCTGTTTCCTGCTGGACGCAATCTGAAACTGCCTGAGGATTGCATCTTCTGAGTGTTGACTTCAATGTTCACTTTTATATTTACACACGCTCTATCTCTGATATTGAGCACTTTATCCCATAAATATAGCACACCTTAAGACTATATTTCTTCATATATATATATATATATATATATATATATTCGAAATTCAGTTACCTGTTCGCATAGAGACGTTTATAGTGCATTCAAACACACACACACACACACACACACATCTATATATATATATATATATATATATATATATATATATATATAGAGAGAGAGAGAGAAGAAAAAAAATTAAAAGGAAAAGAGTTCATACATAAAACATTTGACGCATTCTGTCGATTGCCAAAAAGTAAAAAGTCGTTAAGTGCAGTGGAAATGGAAGTGTGATTCCCGATTGACACGGTGAAAGTGTTTCCCAGTAAAGATTACGGAAAACGTCGGCGTTCAGGGTGTGATATGTGTCTGCTACGGACTAAGAAAAAAGAAGAAGAAGAAGAAGAAGAAGAAGAAGAAGAAGAAGAAGAAGAACAACAACAACAACAACAACTGAAGAAAAAACGGTTTCGACACGAATTAGGAAAAAGCGGGTGGGGAGGACGAGTAGGGCTTAAGATTAACCTCAAGAGAGAAAAGGAGAGAAAAGGAGAAAAAAAGAAAAGAAACATAGGTGAAAACAGATAGAATTAAAATAAAGGGGGGAAGATTATGTAAGGCTTTTATTGGGTAGGGGCTGTGGGGGGAAGAAAAGAGAACAAAATAGAAACGGAAGGAGAAAAAAAATTATTGAGCAAAATTATGAAGAAAATAGAAATTTGAAGACAGTAATATATTTATGGGGAGATGTAATTTAAGAGAGGATAGGGAGAAATAATTACTTACAGAAAAGGGTGGGGAGCATTCAAATAAAAAGGATGAAACGATGACGAATAATAATAATAATAAGAAGAAGATGAAGAAGAAGAAGAAGAGAGGGAGAAAGCGAAGAAGTGGAAGTGGAGAAAGGAGGAGGAGGAGAAAGAGAAAGACGAAGAGGAAGAAAAAGAAGAGGAGGGAGAAGAGGAGTAAGGCTTGGAAAAACGAAGAAGAAAACGAAGAAGAGGAGGATGAGGAGGATTAGGAAAAAGAAGAGGAAGGAAGAAAAAAGTGGAAGTAAACGAAGAAAAAGAAAGAGGAAGAAGAAGAAAAAGGTGAACGAAAATGAAGAAGAGGCAGATGAGAAATAATAATAATAATAATGATAATACGAAGAAGAAGAAGAAGAAGAAGGAGACTGTAGAAGACAGAAAAGAAATAAGATTGAATGAAATGAGAAGGATAAAGGATCGAAAATGCACTTGTAGAGATAGAATGAAAGAATAACACAAGAAAAGAAAATGATTCTGAAGATTTCGAAGAAGAAGAAGAAGAAGAAGCGAGAGAAGAAGAAGAAGAAGTATTAGAAGGAGGACTGTTGAAAAAAGAAGAAGAGGAAGAAAGAGAAGAAGAAGAGGAAGAAGAAGAGTAAGAAAAAGAAGAAGAAGAAGAAGAAGAGGGAGAAGAAGAAGAGGAAGAAGAAGAATAGAAGAAGAAGAGAAAGAAGAAGAGAAAGAAGAGGAGGGAGAAGAAGAAGAGGAGGAGGAGGAGGAAGAAGAAGAAGAAGAAGAAGAAGAAGGAGAAAGAAGAAGAGGAGGAGGAAGAGAAGATGAAAAGAAGAAGAAAAAAGAAGAAGAGAAAAAAGAAGAGGAAGAAAAAAGAAGGATGAAGAAGAAGAAGAAGAAGAAGAAGAAGGAAGAAGAAGAAGGAGTAGTTTATTTTGGTTGAAAAAAAAATGCGGAGGTATCAAGAGTAGGATAGAAGGCCAGAAGATAACCCGCGCGCACGGAGAAAAGAATATCTGTCGGAAGTCGAAGACTGCAATGAAAACTGCAGATTATAATCAACTCAAAGGAATTGGATTTTTTCCTTGCGTGCACCTGCTTACCTGAGTTGGATTCTAATTTCCCGTGGGGGAGAATCCTGATATCCTAACACCAAAAATTCTTCTGATGCATGAATGCTGGAACCATGGCCCAGCAACAACAAGGATAAACATAAGGACAACAAGTATAGGGAAGAGAAGAAAAGAACCAAGAAAGAGAGATGGATAACAGTTTTGTCTACGATTGGCAAGAATTAACTGATTATAAACGAGTTATTCTGAAACATCGACGAACCAAGGCGGGGCGGCATTTTGTGGGTGAAAAAAAGAAAAAATGAAGACACGATCATTCATTTGGAATTTATGGGGTTTCAAAAAAGAAATCTAATATTTTGTTTTTTTAATTCAAAATTTTTTTCACTTTCATTCCTTTTTGTTTGGAAGATCACAAACAAGCCCTATTGGCGACCTCAGCTTTTAACAAGCTCGGGCGACCGATATTTTGATCTGGCCCTGCCGTAAGCGACCTCTTGCTGAGACTACAAGACCACACCGGGGCATTCCAAGAGAAATCCCCACTATATTGCATATTTTTACAACCAATATATATACCCCACCATGTTACAGTTTTTGGGATACATGTATGTACTAGTGAGCCAACCAAAATGAGCGGACCAAGAGAAGGGTTAACCAATCAGAAAGCTCAAAATATTCAATCCGACGTGTATAAAGGCAGCCATTTTGTTTTTTCTCCCAAAATATCTTCACTGCCAACCTCTGATATTGAACACATTACGGACTTCACTGGATTCTATATTCAGAGACTACGGCAAACATGGTCAACACACCATGTTTTGATATTGCGATAATCGACCTAAATAATTTTGGATCAATTTAAATTATATTTAATAAGCATAAAATGTCCGAAGATGTTTTTTTTTCCAATAATTTCAAAATCAATTGTGAACGTGTTGAAATTTTAATGACATTTTTGGTATTTTATTCATTAATAAATTAATTTTATAATGAATAGCTTCTTTGATTTAAAAAAAAAAAACCTTGAGAAAATATTTTTTATTACTTAACAGGAGGATTGCAACGTTTGATCATATAAATAAATAAATAAAATTCCAGTTGCTAATTTTTACATTTCTAGAAAGAACACAAATAAGAAGACCACATATAAAAAAAGAATTAAATTTATGATGTGAAGACCCTGAAAAATTTAATTGAAAATTTTAATTTTGTTTTTAAAAAAAATCAAAAAACTTTTTTTTACTGTGTTATATTTTTTAGTGGAGTTTTAAGAACAATGTTTTTTCTTTGGGTTGATCCAAAAACAAATTTCCTCTGATGTAATTTGCCTACATTTTATTCACTTAAACATTTTACAGTGAATTTTGAAACCATTTGAACCCTTCGGCTTAAGATGAAATATTTGCAATTGAATAAAATTTTACTTAATCTATCTAAAAATGCATGATTAAAACTTCCCACTCAGAAAATAAATAATTTTGTAGATCTCAGAAGTTATTTGACGAGACCCAGAAGATAAGATGACTTCGACGTAGAAAGCGACCGCCAGTTCCAGACAAGATACTAAAAAATAGGATATATATATATATATATATATATATATATATATATATATATATATATGTGTATTGTGTGTGTGTGTGTGTGTGTGTGTGTGTGTGTGTGTGATTTAAAAAAACAAATTACTTTAAGGTTCCATTGTCATAATTTATTTCACCAGAGTTTCTTTTTTCCTGGATTATCAGAGTGAAGTCTTAGGATCCAGGAAAATGAAGCTCTATAACAATGGAAACTTAAAGTGATCTGTTTTTCTTTAAATTAAATTATTCATCTCTGATTTAACATTGAGCTCTCCGGATTTCATCCTCCTGAGGATTATCCATACGGATTACCAAGATTTTCATTACTTTATATATATATATATATATATATATATATATACTCGTAAGGGGTGCTACATTTATGGGATAAAGTATTCTCAATATCAGAGATAGAGCGTGTGTAAATATAAAAGTGAACATTGAAGTCAACACTTAGAGGCGACAGTGTTGACTTTAATGTTCACTTATATATATATATATATATATATATATATATATATATATATATATATATATATATGCATGTTTCATTAAAAACGACAGACAAGGTACGACGGTTTTTTTTTTTATTTTTGTTGTGTTTTAACAAGAGCTTTCTTTTCTGGACAAAGGGTGTGTAAAAACTGTCGAAGAAGGACACAGAAAGATTGCTGGCTAAATATACAACTATATATATATATATATATATATATATATATATATATATATATATATATATATATATATATTGCACATTCACTGGTCGACACCAAATTTATTGTCCAAATTTTTTAGCTGATTTAGAACAATTTTGATATGCTGAATACAAAAATCACATTGGCTTCTCAAATTAGCTCAGCTTTTTTAATTATGGCCACATGTTGGTTTTTACATTTTTGTTTACATTCTTGGTTGATGGATTTTAACGGCATGTCAACCTGTCCGGGGTTATTTTATGCCTAGAGTTTAGGCGATAGTATGTGCTGTATGTTGATACTTACACTTTTTTAAATTAATGATTCTAACTGTATGTTACCATTGTCAGGGATCGTGTTGAGGGGCTTCCTTTGTATAGTATTGATTGGATTTACGTTTATATTTTTTTGGTATTTCATTTCTTAAAGAAAAGATAAAATGTCATCTATGTTGACATTTTCGAATAGATCTTTCATATTATTTGCATAGTAAAAGCGTTAGCTGATGGGATCAAAGGCTCCCCATTCTATGAGGAAGTGTTTAATAGTGCAGGGTGTTTGACATACTTCAACACCGTGATTGTTGCTCCCTTTTGAGTATAAAGGAGTGTGTGAGCCTTGCGTTCGACAGCAAGGCCTCTGATCAGGAGGTTTCGAGGAACGTGGAACTACCTCTTAATTGCTGGTGTTCCGAGGTCCACGCTGGCCCAGAGTGGTAGCACCTGTTAGGGTTTCAGCTATGGGTAAATAGTTAACCCCAGACTAGGGTCAAAACACTATGAAAGTGTAAAAATAGGTTTCAATACCAGAAAGACCAGCAACAAATTTTTGAAGGAAAAACTTATCAGCAATACTTTAAAAAAAATACCAGCAATAACAACAGATATACATTTTTTGAAAAAAAAATATTACGACCAATAGATTTTTGAAGAAAAATTATAACCAGCGATATGTTTTTGGAAAAATATATTACCAGCAATGAAAATTGTCGGCATTAAATAACCCAATGAGGTTGATATGCCGTAAAACCAAACCAAACCGTTAAAATATCTAAATGTGGAACGTGTTTCACGCAATAAAACTAATTATTATTTTAATTATAAACTTATTTTATAATTTTAACCCATCAGATGTATTTTCAAGCAAAAATATCTACATAAATATTAAAACATGACTCCAAAATATTTATAAACCAATAACACGCAATAAAGTGCTTAAATCTCAAATCACACCAATTGCACTGTACAATACAAAACCATAGAATATAAATCAGAAATGTTGTTTTATTAGTCATTATAATTTAGGTCTACTGCCAAAATATCACGCGGACGTAGTAGTAAGAATACCACGTGACATTTTGGGGTCAATTAGGAATCCGTCAAATGATGTGATTCAGGAGCCAATTTCTCAGGAATAACGGTCTACCAATCTCAATGTTTGACCTCAACGACAGAGTCTTTCAGATTCCACTGAAGGCCATGTCACACTAACTGCTGATATTCAAGACGTCATTCGCTTCCACAAACACTATCAAGCAACGAATCAGCAGCACTGAACAAACTTCAAAGGGACCGCCTTTAGACACCGGCGCCATCGTCTACGGTAAGAGCTTAATTCTAGTTATCTCCCTTATACTCATTACTGTTACGTATACATACACATACTATCTCATATAAACACACTAGTAACGACATTTCACCTTTCTCACATACGTACGCTTTGTACTATACACGCCTTTTAACAACCGGAAAAAAACATTACTCATTCAATATATTTCAACCAACTGTATATAATTCTTGTTATATAAAATTAATGTTAATTCTTAATACTTGCCTGGCACATGTCAGAGGGTATCCCCCAGTCTCGAGAAACTGACGCCGTTTTTACTTGGTCTATAGGGAATTTTTGCCCGAGCCTACGGGCTCGGATACCCCACTTTAAAACTCAGCCTTGTGCCACATCTTGCTGCGTGGAGCAGTAGGTAAATAATAGCTTCTTAATATTACGTCGTCCTGGGTATGACGATAAATTACATCCGCGTCCTGGGTAAGACGATAAACGACATCCGCGTCCTGGGTAAGACGATAAACGACATCCGCGTCCTGGGTAAGGCGATAAACGACATCCGAGGCCTGGGTAAGACGATAAACTATGTCCACGTCCTGGGTATGACGATAATCTACATCCGCGTCCTGGGTAAGGCGATAAACTACATCCGAGGCCTGGGTAAGACGATAAACTACGTCCGCGTCCTGGGTAAGGCGATAATCTACATCCGAGTCCTGGGTAAGACGATAAATTAAATCCGCGTCCTGGGTAAGACGATAAATTACATCCGCGTCCTGGGTATGACGATAAACTACACCCACGTCCTGGGTAAGACGATAAACTATGTCCACGTCCTGGGTAAGACGATAATCTACATCCGCGTCGTGGGTAAGGCGATAAACTACATCCGAGGCCTGGGTAAGACGATAAACTACGTCCGCGTCCTGGGTAAGGCGATAATCTACATCCGTGTCCCGGGTAAGACAATAAACTACGTCCAACAACATGACCTCTGATCTGAAGGATTTGAGGAGTGTGGAACCACCTATCAATTGCTGGTGTTCCAAGGTCCTTGAATGGGGGGGGGGTGTCTCTTGTCAGGTTCACAGCTGTGAATAGTTAACCCCCACCAAAAGGGGTCTAAACTCTATAAAAGTATAAAAATAGGTCAATACCAGCAATACTTTTTGGAATAATTTCTACCAGCAACGTATTTTTGAAAAAAATAAATATTGCCAGCAATAGAATTCTTGTTGGCATTAAATAACCCAGTGAGGTTGATATACCGTAAAACAAAACAAACCTACTCCCCCTCCCCCCAAAAACGATTTATATTATTTTTTTTTTTATACATGATTTTATTCTTTTAATTCATCGGATTGTTTCAAAAGGCCAAATTATGAGCAATCTCGTAACATTTTATATTATTTTATCGAATCCCGACTTTACGTTTTTTAGAGTTTAACTAAAAGCCGTGTAGAAGGAGTCCTACGACATATACAAGGATTTTCGCTTTATATCATACAATTATTTTTTATTTTCATTATTCGAACTATTGTCCTCATCTTTGTCGACATATTTATTACAACGTTTCGGCCGTTGTACGCTTCTGCCTTCTTCAGGTGGTTGGAATGTCGAACTTTATTTCACTGGTGTAGACTGTTCTAGTTTCACGTGCCATGTTTAATGGATGTCAGTCATCTCCTGTTAATTCCCCTCTCCAAGTTCTCCACTGCTTTATCCGGGTATTGAACTCACACTCTTTGGCTCTTGTCACTAGATCTAACCAACGCCTTTTTCTGTGTCATGTGTCCTTGAGGACATCTGTGTATGAATTTCTGGGTATTATAAACCTAATGTCTTCAGCAACCATTACCAGCGCTCATATTGCAAATTTTTGCTGTTATCATTTATGTTTTTACCAAAGCTCATATTGCAATTTTTGTTGCTATTATCACTTTTCTCTGGCACTTCTTATTACTGGGTCCCAAATATATTCATTTCTATGCTTGGCCGACTCAGGAGATTTTTGTGGCTTAGCATATGGCGACAAAGATGAGGACAATAGTCTGAATAATGTAAATAGTGTACATAATACCTCATCTCAGAAATATAAACATATCTATTTTCATTTAAAAATAAAGCTTAATTATATAATATTTCTTTGATTATTAAAAATACCTCAGAATTTTTATTTGTGAAAAATAGAATACTGTTGTCTTATGTCAAATAGCTATTAAGGGCTCCACTGCCTTAACTGGGTATTGAACTCTGAGTTCTGTCACTGGATCTAACTGCCATGTGTATTTGAGGACATCTGTGTATGAATTTCTGGGTATTATAAACCTAATGTCTCAGCAATCATTTTTTACCAGAGCTCATATTGCAAATTTTGTTGTTATTATCGCTTTTCTCTGGTACTCCTTATTACTGGTTCCCATATTGTATTCATTTCTATGTTTATTTCTTGAAATAAATGAACTCTGAAGAGATTATTGCACCAATTTATGGTATTTTCCTTTGCAGGTGATAGAAATGGCTTCGACCAGAAGACCTTGTATAAATAAGCCCGACGTATTCTGATACATCTTTGGTGAATACACCATTGTTTCTAACAAGAATCCAGTCACAAGTTTTATATAGCGTGCTTCAGCCAGTCAGTTATATGCCATGCGTGATGCACAAGTAGGCGATCATGTATCTTTCGATAGATGACTGACAAGAAAGATATTTTCCGCAGTAGGTTGCCATTTCTTTCTGCGGTGAACCAGTTGCCATCCAAGGCTATAGAACCCAGTCTGTCCTGCTATTTACCCATAACTGGGAGGAGAAGAATAGGATTCATACCTTTCCCAAGTGTATTAGCACATAAGTGAATGTAATGGATTCGACTGGAAAGTCAGCCAGTGCGTAATACACGCTTAGGCGATCATGTATCTTTCGATTCAGGCAGATTTTTTCCCGCAGTAGGTTGCCATTTCTGCAGTAAACCAGTTGTCATTTAAGGCTATAGACCCGTTCTGTCCTGCTATTTACCCATAACTTGGGGGGAGAAGAAGAGGATTCATACCTTTCCCCAGGGTATTAGCACGTAAGTGAATGTAATGGATTTGACTAGAAAGTCAGTCAGTCAGTTATATTCCATGCGTGATACACGCGTAGGCGATCATGTATCTTTCGATATATGACTGACGAGGCAGATTTTTTCTCGCAGTAGGTTGGCATATCTTTCTGCGGTGGACCAGTTGCCATCCAAGGATATAGAACCTGGTCTATCCTGCTATTTACCCATGGTGTGTTAGCTGGGGGGGCGAGAAGAGAAGAAGAGGATTCATACCTTTCCCATGGGTATTAGCACGTAAGTGAATGTAATGGATTTGAATAGAAAGTCAGCCAGTCAGTTATGTGCCATGCATAATAAACGCGTTAGCAATCATGTATCTTTCGATACATGACTGACGAGACAAGTGAACGCCATGGATCCGACTCGAATTCGAACTCGGCTCCGATTCCTCAATCCGTTATTCATTACTCCACCGTGCCTTTCTTTATTTTGGTATTAAACTTGGTGACCAGGGTAAAGCTTCGATGCCATACAGGGTATGTAAAACATGTACTGAGTTTCTGAGTGGGCGAAGGAGAATTTTCTGAAGTTTGGAATTCCTGTGGTTTGGAGGGAGCCAACAAACTATAGCACTGACTGCTACTTCTGTGCAATTGAAGTGACTGGTGTCAATAGAAAAAACGGGACCGGCCTCAAGTATCCTGATCTTCAATCAGCACGTCATCCTGTGGCTCATTGGGATGAAATTCCAATACCTGTCTTTGAAATAGTTCCAGACATTAGTGAGGAAGAATTCTCCAGTGTTCAAGAAAATGAATAATTGTTTTTTTTTTACGATGATGTTCGACATCTTTTTGCCAAAAGGAACTGAAATATCTAGGCCGTGATCTCAGCTTGTTAAAGTCCTCTTTTGCACTGTTCGCATTCAGATTGAAGGATATTCCCCTCTTCTCTGACTGTGATCGCCTCACCTTCAATCGTAACAGCCATCCAAAGAACCTCGGTTTTTTTCTCTGAAGAAAAATTGGCGTACTGCGCAGATATTGCTCAGCTTCTGCACAAAATTGGAGTACCACAGTACGAACCCAAAAATTGGAGACTGTTCATTGATAGCAACAGGCGATCACTGAAAAGTGTTCTACTGCACAATGGCAACCATTTTACCTCTGTACTTCCCGCCTATTCTACTACACTGAAGGAAAAATATGAAGCAGTGAATTATGTGCTGGAAAAATTCATTATGATTATCAAAATGGTTTTGAGCTGACCTGAAAATGGTGAACTGTTTGTTGGGACAACATCACTAAAGTTTTCTGTGCATGTGTGACAGTAGGGACACTGTTCATCATTCAAGTAAAACGATTGGTCAGTTCGGGAGGAATTGATGCCTTGCAGAGCAACGAATGTCATCAATAAGCCTCTGGTAGACAGAGACAGGATAGAGTTTGTCTATATTTCTGAGATGAGGTATTATGTACAGTATTTATATTATTCGAACTATTGTCCTCATCTTTGTCGCCATATTTGTCACAACGTTTCGGCCGTTGTACGCTCCGGCCTTCTTCAGGTGGTTGGAATTTCGAACTGAACCCTTTATTTCGATCACCGGGGTAGACTGTTCTAATTCCACGTGCCATGTTTGATGGATGTCAGTTATCAGTTATCTCCTGCTAATTTTCCCTCTGTGCCATGTGTCCTCAAGGACACATGGCACAGTGGATAAAGGCGTTGGTTAGATCCAGTGACAGACCCAAAGAAGGTGAGTTCAATTCCTGGTTAAGGCAGTGGAGAACTTTCAGAGGAAAATTAGCAGGAGATAACTGATAACTGACATCCATCAAACATGGCACGTGGAATTAGAACAGTCTACCCCGGTGATCGAAATAAAGGGTTCAGTTCGAAATTCCAACCACCTGAAGAAGGCCGGAGCGTACAACGGCCGAAACGTTGTGACAAATATGGCGACAAAGATGAGGACAATAGTCCGACTAATGTAAATACAGAGACAGGATACTTTTCCCACCGCTGAACGTCAAGTTCGGTTTGATCAAGCAGTTCACCAAAGCTCTGGACAAGGATAGTAGCTGCTTCACTTTCTTGTGCCAGGCTTTTCCAGAATTGACAATGGTGAAGTTGAAAGCTGCCATCTTTGGTGGTCCTCAAATCCGTCAGCTCATCAGAGGTCCAGATTTTGAAAATCTCTATGTACGAATTGGAATTGGAAGCATGGAAGTCTTTTGTTCTGGTCGTAAAGAACTTGGCAACAACAAGGCCAGGAACTATGCAACATGAACATCAAAATGCATTATTTCTTCTCACATATGGATCGGTTTCTTGAGAATCTGGGATCAATGAGCGACGAACAGGGGGAGAGATTCCATCAGGATATGAAAGTGAAATGTTACTTTTTCTGCAGATGAAACAGTCAACCTTGAGCTAAAAACAAAAACAACAAAAAAAAAAAACAAATACAAAACACACACACACACACACACACACACACACACACACACAGATAAAACGAATATGCAATGTGATATGTTCCGATTTGGCATCTAGTCTACAATCACCACCCCACAGACGTGCCATGGCTTTCCTCTGACTTTTCTATAAATATTTTCACGGCAACTGTTCCGACCCGTTGCTTTCGCTAGTTCCCAGACTGCATATATTTAAGCGAGCTACTAGGTTGGTATCTCGGTCCCATCCTTTCATTGTCGAAACGGTTAAATGTAACCGCCTCTTCTACTCCAACAGCTTCTTCTCTTGCACTTCCCATCTGTGGAATTCCCTTCCCCTTACTTGCTTCCCTGATAACTATAATCTTCAAATATTCAAGTGTAATGTCAATCGACATCTTCTGAGGCCTTGATCTTGTTCCCCGTTCTTTTCTTTATCCACTCCCCAAACACGCCTCTTTCGTCTTGTTCTCAATCCTCTGTAACCCCTTGCGTGATAGTGGCACCCCTGTCTTGTTTGGGGTGAAAAACTTTAAAAAAAAAGAAAAGAAAAGAAAATCAAAGGACATACAGAAAAAGAGAAAGCAAAAACTACTATTAGACTGTTCTGAAAATAGTACCCGATTTTAGAATCAACATTAATTATTGAATGTATGTATTTAAACAGTGTTTAAATCAGTTAAAATAAGAATCCTGAGCATCTATATACAGGGTGGGTCAGAGCAACTTGCTTATTTATATTTGGCGCCCTAAAGCGATGCTTGCTCCAAGGATGGTAGGGATGGACTTATTTGAGAGGGTGGGGCTTAAAGTTTGGTTCTTAACGTGCGTTATTTATTTTTGTTTATTTTTCAGGAACCCCAGTGAGCATCATGGAGTGAACAAAGTTGGAACGCGCTTTCGCTGTTGAGGCATTTTTTTTTCAAGCGGTCTCTCAATCGTCGCAACGCAACGTGCATTCCGTAGACATTTCAATATTGCCCCCCCCCCGTGGTCGTGTTCCTGGCCGGCAGTCGACTGTTTCATGGGTAAACAACTTCAGGGAAACGGGTGATGTAAAGAAAAAGAAACCTGGCCTCCCACGAACAGCAAGGTCACCCCAAAACATTGACTCATTGTATAGAGAAGAATGGACGCCATCTTACTGATATCATCTTTAAAACTGGTAAAAAATAAAATTTAAATGTTGAACTATTTGAAGTTCAAAGAATTGCATGTATACCTGCATTACTTGTGTTTTAATTGATATTCCAAATAAGCAAGTTGCTCTGCCTCACCCTGTATTTCTGTCATCAAGTTACAAGGATATTTATGACTTTACAATAAAACTCTAAAGGTTTGGATGCCAAGAAATGTAGAGAGAAACATAAAACATGCAACACACTGCTTATATGTCTATATTTTTGACAGAGTGCACAGATACTACACTTTACTTTTCAATAGTGATGTCATATTTGGGCTGGAGTTGTCCAATCCTCACTTTTCCAGCCTTGAGACGAAATTCCAGCCTTGATAGAATCCGAAGTCGTTTCGACAACCTAGTGGGAGATAACATATTCCACCATACACTCTCATTCCCTACAAACACAATGTCGCAAAGTCTGTCTCAACTCTATTGCTGTTTACTTTTAGCAGTGAAACCGAAAAGAGAAAACAAAGTTCATGTGGCCGAGGAAATTTTCACGGCTATTTTTGGGTGTCATCTTGCATCTTCTCTCATACGGAACCTGTCGTAACCTAGGGAATGTTACTGAATAGAATAATCACACGAAGGTTGGTAATGAACGATTATACTTAGGACAAGAACAACACCTATAAGATTCGCCAGCGGTGCGTAGAAGTAGTCGATTGCTAGAAGTGAGTCAAGTAGATTCCACAACGAATATCCAACTGCAGGATATCTACCAACCGCCCCACGCAGTCAGATGTGGCGCAAGGGCGAATTTAATGTAGGGTATCCGAGCCCATAGGCTAGGCCAAAAATTCAACGTAGATCGGGGCCGGGTATTGTTTCCCGAGATGAGACTCTACCCTTCGACATAGCCTCGTCTGGGGATTCTCTCCCGCTCGGGGGCAGAGAGTCTGACCACAGAGCTGGAGACAAATCTCCAACTGCAGACCAACATACAGTATTTACAACTGTATTTAGGTTAATGGGGATATACCCATTATCGTCTGTAGGTATGCTACAACAGAACCCTTGCTAAAAAAAGATGTGCAAATGATTCTAATATGAACAAAGTTTCATCTGGAGGCAGCATAATAAAAACATCCACTTATAAGATGGTAATCATTAGGTTTTTCGGAAAATAATGCCTGGTTTTAGAATCAGTATTTATTCCTGAATTAATATATTTAAACAGTGTTTAAATCAGTCAAAATAAGAACACTGAACATCTATATATTCCTGCCATCAAGTTACAAGGCTATTTATATTATATATTTAATTTCATATTTGTTTATATTTATTCATATCTATGTATATGCCTTTACAATAAAGCTCTATCTCAGGGGTCGGCAACCTTTTGTTAACTCTATGCCGACTTAGGGTTTTAAAATCCTTCAGTGTGTTAACAGCATACGTATTTTTATACAAGTCATGGTCAATATACCTGTTCGGACTTCGTGATGTCATTTGCGGCTGCGCGCCATTGGAAATTACTTGGCGTGTCACGCGTGCCACGAGTGCCATAGCAATTGGATAAGGAAGGAAACAAAGAAAAGAGTGATAGGATAAGGCATGGGTCGGCAACCTTTTGCTATCTATCTATCTATCTATCTATCTATCTATCTATCTATCTATCTATCTATCTATCTATCTCATTCTTTCCACTATCTATCTATCTATCTATCTATCTATCTATCTATCTATCTATCTAGGGTTTTTAAATCATTCAGTGTGCCAACAGCATACGTATTTTTTATACAACGTCAATATACATGTTCTACAATGTATTTTATATAAAATATATATATATATATATATATATATATATATATATATATATATATATATATATATATATATATACTTTAGTATGTATTAAAATTGAAACAGCTAAATATCTTCTTTGCGTTGTAGCAGTTATTGGTTCGGACTTTGTGATGTCATTGGTGGCTGCATGTCATTGGGAATTGTTGGCGTGCTACATGCCGTAGGTTGCCGACCCTTGCTCTAAAGCACCGTATCTCAACCGGTGCACCAGGGCGCATTAATATGTTCCCTGGAATGTAACCAGGTTCCCCCCCCCACTGCCAAGTTAACAAGAGTATTTTATGAATTAATTTTATATTTTAAAAATATCTTTAAAAGACTAGAGACAGTAAGCACATGGCTTCCATGTCTAAGTCAAGCAGTCTATGAATATTTATTCTTTAAAGGAATCTTTTTATCATATTCATAATATTAAGGAAGTGAAAAAAAATCTAAATATTTTGCAGACAAATTTTCATCTTGATTTTAAGAATATTCTCTCCATATTTCACTTACAAATATTTTTGCTTTTATTTTAATTTTCATAATAATTTATTGTCGGGAATTTTTGATATTTTATACTCAATGCTAAATTTCTTAATCTTTAAGGAGGAATGGATAATCCTTTCCCTTTTGACTTTCTCAAGGGGTTTTAGTCAGTTATTAATGGACTCTCTAAAAAAGAGCAAATCCTTCATAAACCCCTTTAAATGAGAACTCTGCCGCTGATCTCCTTCGGGAATGCTAAACCCAAATTTGATATTTTCAAGTTTTATGACAAATGAAAAATGCCTCAGGGTTTTTATTATTCTACAAGTCCGCGCCGAAGTAAAAAATTGTTAAGAACCACTGCTCTAAAGTTATGGACGGCAAGAATTCTTTGAATGCATTTTCTGCATCTTCTTTGCAACGGAAATTATTTTGGCTTAAGAATTGTGAAGAGGCTTGGAAAAGTGCGAGTCAGTGGGCGAGACGTCAGAGGAATATGGTAGATGCTGCAGGGTTTCGAATCCTAAGTCGGTGTGCTTCTTCACTGTCATCCTGGCAACACGTGACCGAACATTATCAAGAAGCAGAACTGGACGTCATTGATTAACCAGTGCTGGTTACATTGCTCTTAACTGAATATGCTTTTCATCCGGTTCCTGGCAGCAAACTTTGGCAGTGATGCTCTGGTTAGATTCCAGAAAGCAGTCATTGATAACGCCAATGCCTAACCACCAGACAGTTACCATAATCTTCTGTTGGTGCCATTTTGATTTTGGATAAAGGTTTGAGTTCGTCATAATCAAGCCGATCTTTTACGATTGTCATAAAGGATTCATTTCTCTTCAAAAATTACTATTCGATCAAGAAATGTTTCATTTAAATTTCTCAGCTGCGGCATAGAACAAAATTCAAAATATTGAACTCTTTGACTTTCTCTTGGTTCATGTGGAACCCATTTGTCGAGTTTCTTTATGTTACCAATTTTCTTGAGACGGTTCCATGTTGCTGAATCACTGACATCCATTATCTGAGACTAAGATATCCAGATGTTGAGTGTCAACTGCAGATGAACGTTTTCTGCCGCCTTTATCTTCAAGACTCGTATCCCTACTGCGGAACTTCAGAAGCCAGCGCCGTATTGTCCGATCACAGGTAGATCCTTCACCACATGCACTGCGAATTTTGGCGCACCGAAACAAATTGAAGACAGAGAATTGGAGGGAATTACTTCATGAAGGCTTATGCCAGGCACAAGCTGAATTTGCAGTATTATTAGAAGTTGATCACACAACAGTTTCGAAACGTTTGAAGCCATTAGAAATGATTCAAAAACAAGGACATTGGATGCTGTACGAGTTTAAGCTGAGAGACATCAAACAAATAAATGAGTACTGCACTGTTACGTAATATCAGTCCTCCTATATGGCAGTGAATGCTGGACAATCTCCTCACAGATGAAGAAGTGATTTGAATCAATAGTTACAAAGAAAAGGGTAATGAAGTGTTACGTAATATCGTTCCTCCTATATGGCATTGAATGCTGGACAATCTCCTCACAGATTGAAACAGAAGAAAAGAGTACTTTGACAGTTCCTATATGGCAGTGAATGCTGGACAATCAGATGAAAAGAGACAAAAGGAAAGAAAAAGTACTGAATTGTTTACGTAATATCAGTCCTCCTATATGGCAGTGAATGCTGGACAATCTCCTCACAGATGAAGAAGAGACTTGAAGCAATAGAAACAAAGAAAGATTTACTGAACTGTTACGTAATATCAGTCCTCCTATATGGCAGTGAATACAATATCCTCACAGATGAAGAAGAGACTTGAATAGCTGGAAAGATTTACAACTGTTACTCCCTCACAGAATGAAATCTCCTCACAGATGAAGAAGAGACTTGAGGAATCAGAAATGTATTTATACAGGTCGATACTGAGGATACCATGGGCCGAATATGTGAGCAACGACGAAGTTTTAGAGAAAATGGCAAAAAAAAGGCAACTCATATTTAACATCGGAAAGAGTCTGTTGAAATTTCTGAAGGAAGAGGACTTGGAAAATCTGATACTCACAGGACAGACTGAATACAAGAGGAACAGAAGAAAAAACGTATAACCTTTTCGTGAGTTTGAGTAAATAGATGGCGGAAGAAGCGGGGGGGCTATAATCGCCAACGTCCTGAGGGGACACGGGACATAGAAAAAGAATGTGCTTGAGGAAATAAAAGGCAGAACAAGTTTTAGGAGAAATAACAAAAAGAAAAAAATTATTAAGATCTACGAAGAGCAGGAAAGTGTGGAGGGCCATAATCGCCAACCTCCTAAAGGGACACGGGGCATAGAATAAGGATAAAAATGTGCTTGAGTAAATCGATGGCAGAACAAGGTTTAAGAGAAATAACAAAAAGTCAAAATTTATTGAGCTATGACGGGTACGAAATTGCGGAGGGCCATGATCGCCAACATCCGGAAGGGTACGGTTCATAGAAGAAAAAGTGGAAAAAGAAGAAGAAGAAGAAGAAGAAGAAGAAGAAGAAGAAGAAGAAGAAGAAGAAGAATGTGCGCCAGTAAATAGATAGTGGAACAAGGATTAGGAGAAATAACAAAAAGAAAAATATTTTTTAAGAGCTACGAAGGGCAGGAAAGTGTGGAGGGTCATAAACGCCAACCTCCTAAAGGGACACGGGGCATAGAATAAGGATAAGAATGTACAAAACGACAACGTTTATTAAAATCTACGAAAGTTAGGAAATTGTGGAGAGCCATGATTGCCTACGTACTGTAAGGACACGGGACATGAGGAAGAAGATTTCCGTTATATTTTAAAACTTTTCCTAGATAATTAAACTTCTGTGCTTGTTTGATTTTGTGGTCTGCAATTCGTAGTTTGAGTGTTGCTCAGTTTTGCTTCCTAATAAACATACAGTCAACCTTTGCATGGTTTTCAGCATGAGGAAAAAAACTAAATCACTCCAAGATTTTAAGAGTGGTTGAACAGAAAGTCAAGGTTATTCTATAACCTTCATCTTGGATGTTGCAGGCACGTTTAGATGAAACGATAAAAAAAAAAGAAGAAGAAAATAAAACCTCCTAAAACGATTCTGAATTTGAGCCGGACGGTAAAGGGGTATCCGCCGATCGGTCCTTGCCCAATTGGCTGGCGTCCAGCCGATGAGTCGGCTTTGTTACGGTTCACTTGTTTGAACGATTCCTGATCCGTTTTTGAAATTGGAGACGTTCCAAGGAAGAACTGAAGGAAAGAAAGAAACGTAGAAAACCTTGGCTGCTTCAGTCATAAATATATTGGAATGGCAGTCTTAGAGTATAATCTTGCATTAAAAGTTAATTGAAAACCAGTTTCTTATATGCACAAAGACATGTGCGCACACGTGCAGATAAACAGTGAGCGATTACTTATAAAATATATTATTAGGCTGAATCATAAGTAATTTTCGTTTTTGGAAACCAGGTGTGACGACGAACGTAGCGTTCGAACTGCTGATAATACATGGCAGGTAAGAATAAACTTAGTTCTGGGGATGACGATAAACTACATCCGGTAGCAAGGCCTCTGCTCGGGAGGTTTTTGAGGAGCGTGGAGTCGCCGCTTAATTGCTGTTGTACCCAGGTCCACCCTGACTCGGGGAGGTAGCACTTGTTAGGCCATCACCTATCGGCAAATAGCACCCCCCCCAAAAAAAACCCGATGAATGTATAAAAACCAAGCAAGGCGGGAAGCCACTAGGACGCAAGGGGTTACAGAAAATTTGGAGCAAGATCAGATAGGAGTGATAGAAGAAAGGACGAGGAGAAGGGTAGTGGATAGATCAAGGCAACTGTAGATGTCGATTGACATTACATTTGAATAGCTGGGGATTATATCTCTCAGGGAAACTGGAATAGGGAAGGGAGTTCCACAGGCGAGAGGTGCGAGACATGAAGCTATTAGAGTAGAAGAGACGGCTACATTTAGGAGTTTCAACAGTGAAGGGGTGAGAGAGGGATGCCAGCCTCGTAGGGCGCTTGAACTCATGAAGTCTGGGAACCAGCGAATGCAGCTCCTCGGAGCTATTGCCATGAAAGTATTTGTAAAGATGAGGACAATAGTCCGAATAATGTAAATAGTGTACATAATACCTCATCTCAGAAATATAGACAGATACTGAAGGGCCGAAACGTTGTAATAAATATGGTGACAAAGATGATGACAATGGTCCGAATAATGTAAATAGTGTACATAATACCTCATCTCAGAAATATAGACAGATACTGAAAGGCCGAAACGTTGTAATAAATATGGCGACAAAGATGAGGACAATAGTCCGAATAATGTAAATAGTGTACATAATACCTCATCTCAGAAATATAGACAGATATCCTTAATGAATTGTAAAGAATAGTTACCAAGGTTTTCGGTCTAATCTTTGAATAAAACTTCCTGAAAAATTCCACTGAAATTCCCTGATTTTGGAACATTGCGTAAGGCGGACAAAATATCACGATGTTGGAAGATACAGTCCCCTCCAAAAGTATTGGAATGGCAAAGCCAATTCCTTTGTTTTTGTTATTCACTGAAAATATTGGAACTCTTGTCTCATATTCATTAAACCTAAATGTCTTCAATGAACAACAAAAACAAAGAAAATAGCCTTGCCGTTCCAATACTTTTGGATGGGCAGTCAGTTCAGCTATGTGCCATGCGTGATACACGCTTAGGCGATCATGTATCTTTCCATACATGACTGAAGAGGGAGATTTTTTCCCGCAGTCGATTGCTGTCTCTGTGGTACCAGTTGCCATCCAAGGCTATAGAATCCGGTTTGTTTTGTTATTTACCCACAGCTTTGGGGGAGAAGAAGAGTATTATCACACAAGTGAATTGTTTTCGACCGGAATTCCAATTCTTCAGTCCGAGCCGCTATCCACTATCCCACCGGGCATTCTTTGGAGGGGGGGGGGACTGTATTTAAAATGATGAATAGATAAAATGAAATCCATTGCAGAATATACAGGTTCTCATCATATACAATGTGTACTCCAAATCTAAGATCTGGTCAAACGAAACCCAGATTCAAGAATTCGAAAACTTTTTTCACATCACAAAGTTTAACTCTGAAGGTACCGAAAAACTGCCTGATAATTGGCAACAATGGTAATTGGGTTTTACCTTTTGAAGAATAAATTAATGAACAATAGTTTTCTTGTTTGTCTTTAATCGTGAAAATTGCGCTTACCAAAAGCTGACATA
The DNA here is from genome assembly GCA_903632075.3 of Acanthosepion pharaonis. Taxonomy (NCBI): domain Eukaryota; kingdom Metazoa; phylum Mollusca; class Cephalopoda; order Sepiida; family Sepiidae; genus Acanthosepion; species Acanthosepion pharaonis. Next base: position 552,154 of record CAHIKZ030001378.1, on the reverse strand, counting down.
ATTAATGAACCAAATCCCCTGGTCACAGCATTGTCTTTTTTCGGTTACCTTGGGTGGGGGCGGTAATTAGAAAGAAAAATTAGTTTTACTTTTTTAAACTTTAACAAGAGAGAGTCATGGAAGTAAGGTTTATTCTCACATTTGTATTTCCCCCATTATGAGCATTATTATATTCATGATATAATAACATCATAATTCACAGATAGAATGGAATGGCTGAAAGGAAAAGTAATGACAAACAAACTTTGTTCCCAGAGAGACTTTTATACCACTAAGACATACACAAAACTATATGTACATATATACACATGTACTACGCAGAGAATAATATATCATACATATCTACACTGTAAAAAAAGAGTGTAAGGATAAACAACAAAAATGAAAGTTCTTACATATAATATGGAAATTCTTCTGTGTTTCTGGAGAAGGCATGTTTAGAACTGCAGATTTAAACAGGTCGGATTCGTTTACTATCTCTCAGACTAAGGGGAAAGGGCAAGTCACTGGTTTTCCCAAATTGAGGACTGTGTGCCATAGTTTCTTACTATATCTGTGGAAGATGTATTCTGAAAAGGAAACGGTACCATGTGCTTGTAAATTGCTAGGAGAGGCAGATTTAGCCGTTTGGCCCAGTCTAAAATACCAACCGCACAGTGATGGTGTTGAATGTCGAATAAAACGTTGAAAAAACCTTTTATTCTACATTCAACACCATCACTTGATAAGACTCCAAAAGTGTTGAAGCAAAATGGCTATTTTTGTAGTGATTTTATGACATATATATGTTATAATTTTCGAATAAATTATATATATATATTTCGATTATAGGTGCAGTTTAATTTATAATTACATGAATCATTCACACAAAAACAAATATAGAGGTTAATGATTTAAATGGCGAGAATACATCTTCGCAAACAATTTCAATAAGATACACTAACCCCGAACCTGTATATGAATGATATGATACCTGTTTATAAATTCCAGTTTCATAAGGTCTTTTTTAGTTTTTACAAGCTTTCGTCTGTTCCTACAGACATCCTCAGGTATGGAAATAGATTTGTTCTTGTTTTTTATATTGTTTATATTTGTTTTTTGTATGAATGATTCATGTAATTATAAATTGAACTGCACCTATAATGGAAAATTAAAATAACTGATCCAACGTGCAACTTTCGGATAATAAGTGTGACATTCCTGTAATTATTGAACAATATAGTTCATGCCACATTGACGGAAAACCTACCAGTACAAAAGAATTCTCTCATTACTATATTTGTACAAAAACGCACAACCTCAAAATTTAAAATTCAAACTCAGCGTTGCGACCGCACATTCCAAAACAATAACACATTTCTCATAGCATTTTTTCGGATTACATCTCTATTTTCGTTGTCCTCTTATTACCGAGAATTAAAAACAAGAACAAATCTATTTCCATACCTGAGGATGTCTGTAGGAACAGACGAAAGCTTGTAAAATCTAAAAAAAGACCTTATGAAACTGGAATTTATAAACAGGTATCATATCATTCATATACAGGTTCGGGGTTAGTGTATTACGAAGATGTATTCTCGCCATTTAAATCATTAACCTCTATATTTGTTTTTTGTATGAATGATTCATGTAATATATATATATATATATATATATATATATATATATATATATAAATTCTTTATAGGTATGCTTGCATTAACGGGACAACCGCCTAATTGGACTAAATTAAACAGTTCATTGTGTGTCTATATTAAGCGGAAGCTCTTTCATATAGCCACACACACACACACACACACACCAAGTTACAAAATCTTAGATCCTTACATAATTTTGGAGAAGTTTCACATTTTTTATAACCACTATAAATATTTTATCTTTATATATATATATATATATATATATATATATATATCTCGATTTAACCGTTCTTGGAAAAATATCGGTAAGTAATAAAAGAGTTGCCCAGAATTCTGCAGCTGTTCAGGTGAGTTTCACATTTCATATTCCCAAACTTAAGTAGGCATATTTCGATGCAGACTGATACTGATATACCTACAGGTGTGTCTTGTGATACATGCCAAATGATATTCGGGCAAAATGGATGAAGATTTAAAAAAAAAAATAACTAATCTTTTTACTCGAGCTGAAAAGATATGGAATCGGAAACTTGGCTGGAATTCGAGTTATGAAAAGAAGAAATTCTTCATAAGAGCAAATATAAATTCCTGTTTGTAATTAATCTATCTATCTATCTATCTATCTATCTATCTATCTATCTATCGCAGTTCCATCATATCTATCTATCTATCTATCTATCTATCTAGTTCCATCATATCTATCTTGATCTCTATCTATCTATCTATCTATCTATCTATCTATCTATCTATCTATCTATCTATCTATCTATCTATCTATCTATCCTGTTTCCTGTGAATTTAGATCAAATACAGATCAAATACGAATCATCTGACAGAATGATACGACAAAAACAAATAGGAAACTTTATAAATGTTTCGGTTTTATTAAAGTTTCAGAGAATGAGATATAGAAAATATTTTGTTATTTTTATTTTTGCGTCGTTTGAATTCTATTCGTGAAGCAGACTTCTCGTGCATTTGATTTGTCAAGCAACTTCTTTCGCGTGCCTAATTTAAGTGTGTAAGCGTATCGTCGAAAAAAAAGATGGAGTTGAGCGTCAGACATTCTTATGGGAAGCAGGGATGGTTCTATGTGGTGAGTAATAGAGAGCAGTTTTGTTTTTGAAACGTTAAAGTTAACCAGCCAATACCTGCCCCAGTCCACAACTGATTGGAGGTCCTTTTTGAGACAAACGGCCAGGTTAGTTTTGTCAGCGACACTGGATTTGTTTTTGAGGCAGGAGTAAATAGTAGTGTCGTCTGCATAGATGTCTACTTGGGAACCTATGACATTAGGAAGATCGTTAATGAAGATAAGGAACAGAGTAGGGCCTAGGATAGAGCCTTGGAGAACAACTGTGTTCGTGGGATAGGAGCTGGAGGAGAAATCCGTTGAGAACGACCACGGTGTTGATATTAAGTTTTTGTATAAAGTGAAACAATCGACCTGAAATTCCATAACCTTGAAGCTTGCGATGAAGGTCGGCATGCCAAACCCTATCAAACGCTTTGGAGATATCAAGAGGCACGAGCTTCTCCGTTATTGTGAAGTGCTTGGTAAACAATTTCAGTTATGGCTATAAGCCCATCAGCTGTAGAACGGGCAAAGCGGAAATCATATTGCTTGTCGGAGAGCAGATCATGGGATATAAGGTGCTTAACCGCTTCGGCGTTGATGAAAGCTTCGAAGACTTTTTTTTCTATGGATGCGCGTAATGGATATAACGGTTACCTCCTCTTTCCCTTCCCCTCCCTCTTATTCTAACATTAAATTGTCTATGGTGTATGTATGTCACCACGAAATGTATCTTTATGCATTAGACCTCCGTCGACATTCATTCTCTTCTCTTATTTAAAACCCTTCCCCCCCCACATCTCCTAAAATTCTCTCTGTTAAGGTTCAATCTCCCTCCTCATCATATTTACGTTTCTCTACATTCTGTTTTCACTTCCGGAGTGGGTTTTTTGATTTTTCATTTTGAATTTGTAGGTCTGATGAATTGGATCGTATTTACGATTCCAATGGAATAAATTATGACCATGGAATATTAGTGTTTAAGCCTTTTCCAATATTATTATTCCTTTTTATTATTATATATATTATATATATATATATATATATATATATATATATATATATATATATATATATATATTTCAACACAAGAAAGGTAATAAACCCACTATGACGCAAGGAGCTACTTAGAGAATATGAGAAAAAGAAAACATTTCTTTAAGGATAGAGGAGAATAAAAGAATAAGAATTAAAGGACGGTATTGTATATACAATTTTGAAGATCATATTTGACTGGGAAGCAAGAAGCCAGAAGAGAGTTTCACAAACAAGATGTTTGAGAGAAGAAACTGTTAGCATAGAACTTACGGTTACATCTAGCCAATTCAACTATGGATTGATGAATCTAGTACTGCGCTTAAATTTATAAAGTCTAAGTATCACAGAGGAAAGTTCATCAAAACAACTACTATGAAAATATTTATATAGAAATGCCACAGGAAGGTACGTTATATATATATATATATATATATATATATATATATATATATATATATGTGTGTGTGTGTGTGTGTGTGTGTGTGTTTACTGAGTGTAAGATAATGTGAGAAAAACTACTATTAAGGAGAGAGAGGACAATAAAAAATACAAACAAGAAAGAAGACAGAACATAACAATTGACATTGCAGTAATATTTTGAGGATCAATGTTGACTAGAAATCAAGAAGCCAGAAGAATTTTCTACAAGCATAAAATGCAAGAGAAGAAACACCTAATATGGTAATTACGATTACATCTTGCCATTTCAATTATAAGAAGACGGGATGCTGCCATCAATGCCGTAGTACGATTAAATTAAAAAAATTGTCTAGCTATCAAAGAGGAGAACTCATCAGAACAATGACTATGAAGATATTTATAGAAAACAAGGAGACTGTGCTTCACCATTGAGAAAGAGACTGAAGCTGAGATATCAGATCAGGTTCAATAACATTGCAGATTCTTCTTTGGATTTTATCAAGAATCTCTAAATATATAGCAGAAGAAATGTGTATTGTAATGGTTAACTTGAACAGATATTTTATTTAATGCTACAGTTAATTTGAAATTATTTTTATGTCGCGCCATTGTATGGCTGATTAAAGTAAACTTGACAATTAGATATTTTATCTATCAGCCATTTCACAAAGACAGTATTTACCCCTGTGGGTTCGACGCGAAAAGAGTGCCGACCCGCTGAAAAGACTGAATTGTTGATCACTTTTAAAGAAAATAAGTTCCTCACTCGTCAAAAGTTAAAAGACCCCAACCACTACAAAAACAAACAAAAATCAAAACAAAAAAACAAAAACAAACAAACGAATAATTCCACCAATCTCTTGGCGCGTGAGGAAATCGAATTATTATTTTCATACTAATCGAATTTATATTTGCCAAAAAAGATCGAACAGAGAAAAAATATTAGTTTACGAATGGAGTAAATTTAGTTTGCTTTCGGTTCAAATACAGAGTTAAACACTGATTTTGTTCAGTCCATCCATTCTCAAGGAACTTTTGTTTATCGTCTGCAAATAGACGAATTGCGCGCCAAAATTGATAAACGCTCATAATTGCGCCAGAGAGAGGCGTCGTTACGATGCGGATTTCGCTCAACCAATCAATTTGATTATTATGTCGTTTAAGTCGGGAAGAAGGCTGAAATTATTGAATGACATCGAATAATTGTTCACCATCCTCCTGTTTCTTGTCTCGTATCCATCTTGTTTTAGTTATTTTTTTATTTTAATTCTGTAAGCATTTGTTGTTTGCTCGCAAAGACTATTTTCCAGAGCTTTCATTCCCCAGTTTCTTTTCTACTGTAAATCATATTTTATTATTCTTTATCTGATTCCTCCTGCTAACCTCCATCTTTACAAGAGCCAGATCAGGCCGAAAATGGAGTCTGTCAGTTAAATGCTGTATTGATACTCGCTTAGGCGACCTTGTCTCTTTCGATTCATGACTGACTAGTTAGGATATTTTTCCTGTTTCTTATTGCGGTAGGCTGGTTGTGAACCAAGGTTTTATAAGACACAGTCCGTTCTTCTATTTAACTCATAGCTGGGGGAGAAAACAAGGAATAATAATAGCGGAGAGGTAAAATGAAATGAAATGGTGGTGATGTGGTAAAAGAAACTGAAATGATTTTGCGGGGGGGTAAAACGCTTCTCTTATCTCAGGGGTTAAATGCTAATTGATCCAATTGAAAAGTAAAATCTAAGAACGAAAAGTCGCATAAACAAAGAATATTTTCTAATCAAAATGTCACAGAAGAGAAGTCTGTCAATAAGGCATTTCCTACATCAAAGTCCTTGTTGGACATCAATTTCCGTTTCACGAATCTAAGCTTGTTCCTTAGACTGGAAACTGCGTTAGGCATTGAAAAAGATCGTAGCTTATAGATCGGTAAAAATGCTACTACTAGTTGGTGCAGAAAAATCCTTGATACGACCCAAAAAAAACCTTGCCTAAAAAAAAAAAAATACAGGGTGCGATGGGTAAATTGTCGCCATGTTATATTTCTAATTTCACGCATGCGCGTTGTTTTTTTTTAAATTTTATTTTGTCGACTGCATAATATAATACGCTAGTGGGCACCTCGGCGTGGTGTAATTGTTAGCAAGCTTGTCTCGCTAAAACGGTTACAACTGAATAGTGAGTTCGAACCTCACTGGGAGCCCCATGCTTCCGGCTTTGTGCCGCATCTAAGCTACGTTTGGAAAATCACTATATTACGCAAGTTGGCCACGTCTGTGATTAAAAGAGCACCATAACGCAATTCACTCCTCCAGAAATTTGGAAACGGTATGCTGTACTGCTTGGCATTCGCGCCAGAAGCTCTAATATGAACATTTTAGTATGTATGGGTGTTAATCTGGGGGCAGGGTAGAGGATTCGGAAAGAGTTGGATGAGTCTGATGGTGATTACCAAGGTACGGCAGTTCGGAAAACTCACTCTGATCATTCTGATAAGAAAAGAACTCCGGAATTTTTTGGTGAGGGCTTCAGACACAACACGGAGGTTTACATCAAGGGCCTTGAGGAAGTATTGCTGCCCTGGGTCAAGAGGGTGGCTGCTGGAAGACCCTATGTCTAACAACAGGACTCTGCACCATGCCACACAAGCAGTAGAACCCAGCCATGGCTGTCAGACAATTTCTGCGACTACATATTGCCTTACATCTAGCCACCTAACTCCCTAGACTGCAACTCCTTGATTATTATATGTGGGGTGCGGTCGAGCTAGAGGGTTAGCTGATTAAGGCCTTTGCGTTTCCCGCCTTTTTTGCCTGATGGAGGATATTTTATTTTATTTTTTATGTATTTATTTTATATTTTTGTAAATACCACATGTTCGATTTTCAGATATGGTCGTTTATATTACTTTTCTTCTGTTGACCCAAGCAGGGATATACATGTCTCCCTCGGGTATGCTTTATTGGTATCTATCGGTCTTGTCACTGGCATGCCAAGTTAGGTGTCGGAGAAATGATCCTGAGAGTAAGCACTTGGACAAACCACACTCCAAACTGTGTTATCCGCCTAAGAATTAATAAGAGTGAAAAACAAACATAGAAAAAAATAAAAAAAGGAACGAATAAAAAAAAGAAGCTTTTAGCCTCATGATGAAGTAAAAGCTTGACAGGAGCCAAGCAAATATATTTAATTTTTTTTAAATTTTCACCTTTTTCTGGTTTTCCTTACATTACCAGAATAAAGAATTATCCAATGGCTATAATATTTGTAGCATTAACAATAAATAAAATATAATAAACACTTATCGCAGCCCTTTTCTACTCCGTCCACGTGACAAAGGGTAGATGTTATATATCTTCATAACCTTTAAATTTTCATTGCATTGCCGCACACCCTTCAATTTAATATAGCAAATTTATTTAGATTCATAATAAACCTAATGTCTTTTTAGTTGTTTTAGTGTTACGAACCAATCTGAATACTATTTGTGAGCATTTTTAACCTTTTTATACTTCGTAGCACCTTTGAATTTATTTTCTTGAGAGTTTTAGTACTTTGTTGGGGTAGTTAATGTTTACACTTCCTTATCATATAACCCGGCGACTGAAAAGAGGGAAGACGAGGAGGAGAAGAAACGCGAGTCTCTGGTCATTGTGGACCAGGGTGCTTAGACGGGTTATGTATTGAGTTACGTGCCCATTTATTTTTGTCTGCCAACTGGACGCTAGTTGGGCTTTCCTATCCATTCTTACTTCAGGCATTCTTGCCCTTTATTACTTAAGGCTTACCACGGACTCTTATCTTCCGGCAACTTCCCAACATGCAAAAAAAAAAAGCAAAAAATAAAAAAAATAAAAAACAAAGCAAAAAATAAAAAACAAAGTAAAAAATAAAGCAAAAAACAAAGCAAAAAAATAAAAAACAAAGCAAAAAAAAACATGGAAAAAGTAAAAAAACAAAAAAACAAACTAAATCATTCTTCGATCCCAGAATTCCGAAACAAGATTTTCTATATCTGTCTATACCCTCAAGGTCACATGGCCCAGTGGATAAAGACGTTGGTTAGACTCAAAACGTTGTGAATTCAGTACCAGGCCACAGCAGTGGTGAACCAAAACTATATATATATATATATATATATATATATATATATATATATTTCTATCCATTATCTATCTATCGGTCCGAGTTATTTCTTTTCTTTTACTGGGGGGCTATTTTTTATTAAGTTTGCGTTTAAAAACAAGCTTCAAATAAGAATTAATCTTTTTTTTATCCACATTTACAGCCCTTGAATTCGAACTCGGCTTCCCGATTTTTCATTCTGAGCGACTATCTACCAGTACATCCAATTATACAACTGTCTATATTTCCGAGATGAGGTATTGTAATTATTTACCCTATTTACATTGTTCGGAATGTTGTCCTCATCTTTATTGTCATGTTCACAACATTTCAGCCATTGTACGTTAAGGCCTTCTTCAGAATCTGTCTATATTTCTGAGATGAGGTATTGTAATTATTTATGTTATTTACATTGCTCGAACCATTGTCCTCATCTTTATTGCCATATTCTCGACCTTTCGGTCGTTGTACGCTCCGGTTTTCTTCAGGTGATTGAAATCTCGAAGTGAACTCTTTATTTCGTCCACCGGGGTAGATTGTTCTAGTTCCACGTGTCATACCTCTTCCAGATGTTTCAGTTATCTCCCTTTAACTCAACTCTCCAAGTTTTCGTTCACTACTGCAGTAGCCAGGTATTGAACTCACAAGTCACAGGATCCAGCCAGCGCTTTTATCCACTGGACCATATGTCCTCAAGAAAGAGTTGGTTGTATCCAGTGACTTGATCGAAAGAGTTCAATGCCTGGCTATTGCCGTGTTGAGCAAAAACTTGGAGAGTTAACACTGAGATGACTGAGACACCGGGAAGAGGCATGGAACGTGGAACTATCAATAAATACCAAATATTAACGAAATAAAAGGTTAAATTATTAATTTATAATCACCTGAAGAAGTCCGAGCGTACATTTCGAAACGTTGTTTTTATGGCAATAAAGATCGGGACAACAGTCAGAACAATGTAAATAATTCAATTCTGATTTGAAATCACCATCAATTATACAGGCTTTAAAACATTGGACGGAATTAGAAACTGCTGAAGAATTATAGCCAAGTGGGAGCTTAGAGATCCCATTCCTTTGTACTTCGTTTAGAGTTAATCAAAATCATGAAAGCAAACACCGGATTCAGGTCACTGGTTAACATCGTAGCGCTGTCGACAAAACTTAGTGTGTTCATTCATCTGCGATTGTGTTTACTCATAATTGTGTTTTCTTGTCGAGAGAAGATGTCTTTTATTGCATCTTCCTCCCACAGGACAAAGATGATGGATTTAGAGCCTGTCAGCGTCCGTTTGTCTATCCGTTATGGGGCTCAGAACTGGGAAAATAAGGTTTCCTTGATACGGCCTGACAGTTACTGGGTTTACAAAGAAAAATAAATAACGGAAAAAAGAAAACAAAGCTAAATCGAATGCATTTGAAGATTTTTACGATCATTTAAAGCCCTGAAATGTGTGCACGCACACCTCCATATACATTGACGTACCAAAAGAAACTTGCTTAGCATAATGTAGGACTCACCCTAGCCTGGAATAGCTTGGAAATTCTACGTGGTGTCGAGTTATTAAATGATAAGAAGACCTCTGACGAGATGTTGAGCAATGCCTGTTCCAGTTTTTTCATATTTGGTTTGTGACGTCGTCCCCCGGTCGCAGCGCCAACTGTGACATTCTATCCTGATCTATCACGGCGCCAGTTGTGACGTGGCCGTTCCAGGGTCCTATCCCGGTCACGACACCAGTTGTGACGTCCCTAAACAGCACCAATTGTGACGTCTTCGCCGCGGCGCCAGCGGTTCGCTCCTCGCTGCTCCGTCCGGGTGTCGCTGCTCCAAACGTGACGTTCGCCTGTCGCGTCAGTCGTGTTGTCTCGTACTGTGACGACCAACTGGCTTGGTATCGGTCGCGGCACCCAAATGTGACGTTCTAACCTTTTGGTGATTCGGGTGGGAATCTGGTTAGATTTGATATCAGCCTCGCCGTTCCCAACTCGCTTCCAACGCCTGGTTACCAAAGGTAACTGCACTGATCTCCAGTCTGCCTACCCACGTTGTGAATTGATCTTAGACAGACGAGATCAAACAGGGGTTGGGGCCGTAATGCAAATTGAGTTCAACGGGGTGATAACACACAAATATGCATAAAAGAAAATAAAATGAAAACTCAAAAAGTTCAAAGTATCAAAGAAAAAAGGTAACAAACTTTATGTCTAGTTGTTCGATACATAGGACTGCATCTATCTCCCGACCCGTTCTGTGGATTGTGACACGTCGCTTTCGCTAGGCAAGTTTTAACGCTTCAAGTTGTTTGCTCTCTAAGAAATTTGTGTTTCGGTGTGTCTTTGGACGAAAGTCGAAAAAAAAAAAAACTTATTTCTGTGGTCTGGTTCTAAGTCGCTCTTCAAAATAATTGTTCTTGGTTGAAGAGGAGTCCAAAATTTTGCGTGAATCTTGGTCAGCTATCTTGGTCTATCATTCAACCGCCAGGGCTCAACTCTGCTGTCTTCTGCCCGTCAGGGTCTCTAACTAACTCTCTTCTGCCCGCCAGGGGCTGAACCACTGGGCTCATCTCTGCCGTCCGGGACTGAACTTTCACTCATCTCAGCCGTCAGGGCGCGAACTTCTCATCTCTGCCGTCAGGGCTCGAACTGTCTCCTGCCCGCCAGGGTCCAAACAAACTACTTCTTCTGCCCGCCAGGGTCCGACTGATTTCTGCCTGTTGGGGCCTGGTTTTTATTGACGCCGTCAAAAACCGGGTTGAGTCTGTTGGCGTCAGGGGGTTCCTCGATAATTCTAAATACATATCCACCTCTTTTATTTCTGGTTAGGGATTTTCCACTTTTTCCATTTTGGGAACTTTTTTTCACTCCCACTTTCTCACCATGCTTCTGAGGGGCGTGAACTGCCCTCCCCACTTCTTCGTAGCGGCTTCTCATACTTATACTCTGGATGGGGGCGTCGACAGCCTTCTTCGTGCGTCACGTGATCACTCTCGGCCAATGAGGTCTTGGTCGGGTATCTTTCCTCCTCCTTCGTGCGTCATGTGATCACCACTTGACCAATGACGTCTTAGTCGGGCGTGAACAACCCGCGGCTTTGTTTTGGAAAAAAAATATCTTGCTTAACTAAAAAAATTAAATCGCCGTTTCCTCAATTTTCTTCCTTTCAAACGGACAATAATGTGACAACTCTTTGTTCAACACGTGGCGTTTGTCAAGCAGTTTATCGCTAATTCATCAGACGGCTGGTTTTTCCGACATGGTCTCAGAAAAGAATTTTCTCCAAGTTTTCAGTCAGTCTGACGTCTCCGAGGCAAAATAAAAACATTTCTTATTCCATTCATTTTCCTTCGGTTCATGTGTCTGATAACAAAATTTTATTATCGCAGGGCAAAAGTTTGTTTTGTCGAAAAAAAAGCTTAACTAGCGAAACGGCTTGTGTGGGATTTTAATTTTCCATATCCAGCTAAAGTCCAAGCTACACCTGTGTTTTGTCAATTATCAAAATCTAACGTTTTCAAGTGGACTTTCTTTTGGCGAACATTTCTTGATAACACAATTCCATTCGCGCGGCCAAGTAGAAAATCGGTCAATGATTGCTCGCCGGTGGCCTTTGTTTTTGATCATAAGATGCCTTCTTGTTCCAATTTTTCATTTTTTTTCCTTTAACACTTCCCTACCCACTCAATCTCATTGTCATTGTAATGACACTCTTTTCGGACACTCATTTGCCCACTTATCAAAATAACCCTTTTTTATTGCCTCTTAAGCCGTGTGTGTGTGTTCGCCTATGATCCGTCTAGCATTACTTTTTCCTTCCTTTCTTCTTTTCTTTCCTTTTCCTTTTTTGCCTTTCTTTCTCTGCCTGGATGCCTGGTGCCACAGTTGGGTAGGCCCTTGTATGGAAATCAGGTCCTCTCTCTATCACGCTGCACCTGAACACTACCATCCGCTCCGAAAAATAAGAACCTTTCTGTTTTCGGACCAGATCATTTCTTTTCTTATCAGTCCTTCAAGATTAAATTATTTCCAGCTTTTTTTTAACAGGAAATGTATCGCCATAGTGGCAAATTTTTGCTATATATTTCCATATAAAATTTAAAATATGCCTCGATAGGTTTTTGGTACTTTTTTTGTTTTTTTTTTTTTACGATGTCGCTGAAAATTCAAACCGAACGAATTTTAGTCAAATCATTAAAACCTGTAAATAAAAATTTTCATGTCATTAAAACTTCATCAGGCATTACAGGCACATATCTTTCAACTGAGATTTTATTTGATTCAAAACCTGTCTCCAAAATTTAAAAAAAAAAGGAATGTTCTAATGATTTTTGTTGGTTTAATAAGGATCGAACTCCGACAAATTTACGAAATTTGTCAATGTCTTGTCAACTAATCACACTGATAGAACGAATATTAGATTTATCCATAATATCAACAATGGGCAGACAATGACGTCAAAATACAGGGAATTTCCTGATTTTTATATATTCCTATGGCTTTTGGCACACACACACACACACACACACACACACACACACACACACATCATCAAACACACATATATATATATATATATATATATATATATATATATATATCATTTTGAGACATTTTATATAATTTGGTTTTTTTGAAATAAAATTATCGGTTTAAAGCAAAATAACAAAATAATAATTTATATTCATTCATTTTTATTTTTAAAAAATTTATCATATATATATATATATATTTATATATATTTTTGCATATGTGATATGTTGTTCAATTTTGTGTTTATTATGAATTCATGAATGGTATATCAATATATTTTTATTAATTTTAAAAAAGATTCGTTTTCAGAAATGATTTAATGGATTTAAAAATTATTTTCAACACATAAGGGAAAAATTTTTCCAAATGTAATTTAATATATATATATATATATATATATATATATATAATATGAGAACGAATAGATAATTAAATATTTGTTCGTAACATTTAATTTAAAATACAAAGGAGAAAATATCCTTTATTTCTTAATATTATTTTTGAAATGGTGATATGGACATGAAAATTTATTTTAATATCTTAAAATAAAGGAGTTCCCATTTATTTCAAAATGATGTTGATACATTAAAATTCTTGCCTATCTCACACGCGAATTTTTTTCAAAAACTGGCTTTTAAACATTAAATCTGTTACGAAAAAAAATGGAACTAAACAAAATGAACACAAAACGATCAAATACTCTTTAAAAAAAGGACTCGTAACTGGAAAAACCGAATGAAAAAATAATGTTAACAAAAATACTAAAATCAAACACCCAACCCAGTTCTGCGGAATCAGAATCAACGTTGAAAATAAATATTTAAAAGAATGAGCCAATTGGAATTAAATGTGCCATGCAAACTTTAAATTTTTTTAACAAATAAAAAGGAATGCATCTATCGATTTTTTTTTGTTTAATAGCATGCTAGTTAACGTTCGTGTCAATTAGCTGTTGGCTCTCATGCTGGCCAATATGAATTTCCTGCCTATTCGTGGCAGCCAGCTATAGGCTCATTTTTTTTTTCCCGTATTTAGCCGCAAACTACATGAAAACTCTTAGAAGCATGAAAAAAATCGGTTATTTCCACAATCGATGGGAGTTCGAAAAATGCAAAATCGGTCTTGGCCTTCCTTCTTTCCTTCTGAGCATGTGCATGTCAAACTTTTTTTATTAATCTGTCGAAAATTGCCGTGAATTCGTCAATTTGACACACACACACACACACACACACACACACACAACACACACAACACATACAACACATCCTGCCTTTTATAGATAGAAAATTATTTAGATGAAAAAGATGATAGAATAAGAAATTATGGTTAATAAAAAATTAAGAGGAGGGAAGAAGATGATGATGATAGGAGAATTGCAAATGAAATTTCAAAAAAGAAAAAAGAAGATTCTAAAGAAGAAGAAATAAGGAGATATTATATAAGAAGATGGAAGAAATGATAGAACAAACAATAGAAGATCAATTTTAGATGAATATGATAGAAGAAGAAGAAGAAGAAGAAGAAGAAGAAGAAGAAGAAGAAGGAAAAAAGAAAACAAAAGAAAGAGGAAACAGAAATAGGAGAAAGAAAGAGGAAAAGAAAGAGACAAAAAGAATGAGGAAAATTTTAAAACACTAAAAAAAGACATCAAGAAAGAGGTTCAAAAGAAAGAGGAAAATCAAGATCAATTTTTCAGTGGACAAAAAAGAAAGAAAAAGGAAAAAAATAAGAAATTAAAAGAAAAAAAGAATGAATTTAAACAAGGAGTTAAAAGGACGAGGAAAAAGAAAGGCAAAAGGAAAGAGGAAAAGAAAGAGGTAAAAAGTAAGAAGAAAAAGAAAGAGGAAATAGAAAAAGGAAAAGATAGAGGAAAAAGAGGAAAAAGAAAGAGAAAAAGAATGAGGAATAAGGAAGGGTTTCCAAAAAGATTTTTCATATTTAATAAAAAGGTATTTATACGTCTGTGAAATTTGATTAGATCCGACTGGAATTTTTCAAATTCGTTCCTCTGATTCTTCAAACCTTTTTTTTTAACCATTACTCCACCGTGAAATAAAACAAACAGCGAGAAGACAACAGCTTGAGATGATGTGGTAAGTTATTTTTTTATTTTTTATCATTATTTCTTTCTTTGTCAATGCCCTTAATTCAGTAGTGAGTATTAATCACGTAAATCGAGAATTATGCATAGAAAGTTTCAGATCAAAATTCGGTTATAAACGTTTCAACTTTACATATTTGGCGGGATTTCTATAACAAAATTAAGGTCGCTTAAAACAATTCTGTTTTTAAATTTCTTCTAACCAGACGTTACCTTGAACGAAAAAATTCAAAATCAATAAAATTGATTTTCTATTCTTCCTGTCTGTGGTCTTAATCACACACATGTGCATGCGTGCACAGACACACACACACTATATTTTTTTATATATATATATATATACACAAATATATATACACATATATATAAATAAATATATGATTAAAAATTTTTAAAGCTTTTGGAGACCCAACATAAGGCAGATTTTCAAAGACCCACTTTTTAGATTGTTCTTCCTGGAGGGTTAGGATTAAGGTTAGAGACTTGGCATCTAGACTTCAGTCACTCTCTCACAGTCGTCCTGTGGCTTCCCTCTGTCTTTTCTATTTAATATTTTCAATATAAACTGCTATATATGAGCTTTTATTTTATATAAAAATGAAAAATTTGGCAAATTTATGTGGCATCAGGGTCCCAAAATTTTAAACCGCCTCCCTACACCTTTTTTTTCTTTTCTCGCACTTCCTGCCTGTTTGTTTTCATTCTATATCTTCATTATTTACATTATTCGGAAATATTGTCCTCATTTTTTAGTATTTATATTTATTACAACGTTTTTAAATTGTACGCTTAGGCCTTCTTCAAGTGGTTGGAATCTCAAACTGAACCCTTTATTTCGCTCACTGGGGTAGACTGTTCTAGTACCACTTACTATGTTTAATGAATGTCAGTTATCAGATATCTCCTGTTAATTTCCCTCTGAAAGTTCTCCACTGCCTCAACCAGAAATTGAACTCACACTCTTTGGATCACGCTCTTTGCAAATAATATACATAATACCTCATCTCAGAAATATAGACAGATACATTGTCGATCTTAGCAGAATTCCAAAAATAAACAAACGTCCATTTAAAAAAAAATTCCCTCGTCAAATGTTTCAATAGATTGATAAAAGCTAAATATTAAAAAAAAAAATCTATATATCTATATATATATATATATATCTAATATATATTATAACACCCTCTAACTGAACTGAAATTTAAAATCCAACAAAAAATACAAACAACTATATATATATATATATATATATATATATATATATATATATATATATAAAAAAACATAGGAGGACAGCTGATCATGGTACCTTGGTTTCAAACTTTCGGTATCTTCAGGCGAACCTGGCTAAATAATTTTTTAATATTTTATTATACGTAAAAAAAACTAGTTTTGTTTTGATGAACTGATTTAAAATCCAAATTTTGTACCAAAAACTCTTAATATATATATATATATATATATATATATATATATATATATATATATATATATATATATATATATATATTATAAATTAATTTCGTATTTTAAAATTTTGAAAATTTTTCGAATGAAATGTTTCATATTTTAAATCAATGGAAGGTAAATAATATTAATGCTCTGTAAATTTACATTGAGCACTATTTTGTAAAAATAAAAATATCTATAAGATCACCGGATTATATATCTTGCTGTTCTTTCTTTTTATACACATACACACACACACACACACACACACATATATATATATATGTTTGTTGGATTGGTGTGAGTTTGTGACCATGGGTTTTGCGCTATTTGTGATCGTCAGACAAACGTCATAGTTTGTCTGATGATCGCAAATAGGACACATGGTATAGTGGATAAAGGTGTTAGTTAGATCCAGTGAAAGGACCCAAAGATTATGAGTTCGATACCTGGTTAAGGCAGTGGAGAACTTAAAGAGGGGAATGAACAGGAGATAACTGATAACTGACAGCCATTAAACATGGCACGTGGAACTAGAAAAGTCTACACCAGTGAGTGAAATAAAGGGTTCAGTTCGACATCCACCTGAAGAAGGCCTTTTATTCACAGTGCCATGTGTCCTTGTATTTTTAGTAAAATATTTTTTAGGATGGACAATTATCACATGCCATCTCACGATTTAATGATTTAAATGGCGCCATTTAAATCATTAACTTCTATATTTCTTTTTTTGAATTCAATGATATATATATATATATATATATATATATATATATATATATATATATATATATAGGGAAGAGGTTGTAGTAGTTCCAACGAGAGAAAAGTGTGTATATTAAAAAGAAGAGAGAAACCGCAAACGTTTTTAGTTGTAATGTGGATTTTTTTTAAAAAAAGTATATTATGATTTATTGTCCATAATTTCGTTACACGTGTAGATTAGACATTCTCTTTTTTGTGTGTTAGTGACCCAAATGTCTTCCTTGAACTCGCAGTGAAAAAGTTCTGCGTGAAGAGTAATAAAACAATTAAGCCTGGTCCGAGAAATGATGCCAGTTCAAAGAAGACATTTCGGTCAATAACACACAAAAAAGAGAATGTCTAATATCGAGAAGATTTAACATAAGAAACATAATAAAACATAAGAAAAATTAATTCCTTTTAATAATATGTTGAAATATCCACTCTTTGCCTGATGAAGGTCGCGAGACCGGAAACTCGTGTAGCAAAATTATGTAAAAAAAAAAAAAAGCATAATATATTTAACAAAAATCTACATTAGAACTAAAAACGTTTGCGGTTTCCAAACTTTTTTAATATATATATATATATATATATATATATATATATATATATATATATATATATATATATATATATATATATAAACATAAAAAATGTCTTAAAATGATTGTCGAACTTTCTCCATTTCATAAAGTGTGATGTCATTTGTTTACATTTGATACGCATCGACCTTTGCCAACCGAAACGATCCTCTGTGACTCAATCGGTAAAAAGCACGTCAGGCTATATGACGGTTCCGTATAGGATACAGGTTCGATTCTTGTTGGAGGACGTATATTTTCTATGAAAATTTCTCGGACATTCAGGCCGGTAAATGTCATTAATACTTTTTATTATAAACAGAGCATTTACTTAAATATTTGTATCTATAAAAGAATATATATATATATATATATATATATATATATATATATATATATATATATATATATATATATATATATATATATATATATTATATATGTATATATTCGTCCCAAAATGTATACACACTTCAAGAAAGGGAAAAAAACAAACTTGTCTTTTGTAGACATTTTTATACAATTGTGTTTACTGTAGAACAAAATCGACAGATGCCATGCCCATAATGGCTGTAGTATCAACAAGTCCTAAATGATGTTGTTTATCGCAGCAAACACAATACATTGCCGGCCCTTAGATATGAAATTAAAAATTCATGTCCAGCAATCCTAGGGGAAACTATCGCCAACGTCTGGAAGCTTAAAGGCCACCATTTCAAACATCTCTTTTAATTGTAGTGTCGAAAAGTAATTCGTATTAATGTCGTGATGTCTGTATAAATTTAGCATTACAATATCTAGACATTTTCTTTTCCTTTCCTAGAGTGTATATACATTTTTGGCAGATTCTATATATTGAAGAATTGTTAAATGAACCTAACGAAAGAAAAGCAAGATTGGAAGAAGAATCAAGAGAACATTTTATAAAAAAACGTCCAGCATTGAAGGCGGAGGGAAAAAAAGGCCAGTGAGAGAAACGTTTGGATTGGAGGAAAATTGGAGAATGAAGTAGCGAAAATGAAAAGACATGGTCGGCAGCAATTCAAAACTGGAGGAAAAAAATCGAAGAATATGCGATAGGAAGATTCATGAAATAGAAATGAGATGAATGTCGGTTATTGGTAAAAGAACAATTTACTTCACTCCTAGAAGCGTGGCATTTAGTGTATGAATTATAGAGACAAACGTAATTATTATACTGGGATGAAGAATTGAATGAATCACTTCTATTTATCTATGTCTATCTATCTATCTATCTATCTATCTATCTATCTATTTTCAGTCTGTTCATATCTATCTATCTATCTATCTCTATCAATTTCATCATATTCTATCTATCTATCTATCTATCTATCTATCTATCTATCTATCTCAGTCTGTTCATATCTATCTATCTATCTATCTATCTATCATCATCATCTATCTATCTAGTCTGTTCATATCTATCTATCTATCATTCTATCTATCTATCTATCTATTTCATAAATTCATATCATATCTATCTATCTATCTATCTATCTATCTATCTATCTATTCTATCTATCTATTCATATCTATCTATTTATCTATCTATCTATCCTATCTATCTATCTATCTATCTCAGTCTGTTCATCTATCTATCCTATCTATCTATCTATCTATCTATCTCTATCTATCTTCTATCTATTCATATCTATCTATCTATCTATCTATCTATCTATCTATCTATCTATCTATCTAGTCTGTTCTATATCTATCTATCTATCTATCTTTCTATCTATCTATCTATCTATCTATCTCCATCTATTATCTCTATCTATCTATCTATCTATCTATCTATCTATCTATCTATCTATCTATCTATTCTATCTATCTTTATCTCATCTTCTATCTATCTATCTATTATCTCATCTGTTCATATCTATCTATCTATCTATCTATCTATCTATCTATCTATCTATCTATCTATTATCTATCTATGGGTTCTATCTATCTATCTATCTATCTATTCATCTATCTATCTATCTATCTATCTATCTATTTCTATCCATCTATCTATCTATCTATCTATCTATCTATCTAAAATCTATATATAATTTTTCTATATTCTAAAAAATCTATCTATTTATCTAATTTTCAGTTTAAAATATTTTATTTAAATTATCATTTTTTATTCCTATTTTATATAATATATAAGATATATATATAAATATATTCAATTTCTAAATATATATCAAAATATGGAATCTTTATTTATAGATCTATATTCCATTGAGATAATATATATATATATATATATATAATATATATAAATATTAATATTTGTTTATGATATTTTCATAATATTGTGTGTGTGTCTGAGATTTTTTTTTTTATTGAACTTAACAAAAAAGAGAATCATTTTTATAGATAGACATATATATATATTCTAGAGATTTCGATCATGTTAGCTTATTTTGAGAGTGATGAGAAGAGAGAGAAGAGAGAGGAGTTTCTCAAACGATCATGGAATTTTTTCTATTCGTTTGAGAGCATTTTGAAAGGAAAGTCAAATTCATTTTGGATAGATGAAAATTATTATTATATTGAATTTTGAGCTAATATGTCTTGTATATTCATATATATTTTTATCGATATTCCTTAGAAGAGTTATATCATTTAATATATAATTTTATTATATTTAAAATTTTAAACCAGACATAATTTCTTATATCGTTGATAAATTCTTTTTTACATTATATTAAAATAATTTGGGACCAGAGAAAATTTCTTATATCCGGGTTTTTCTTATATCCGGGTTTGGTTCATTTTATATATATTAACACAGGCTCTAATTTGGGAAATTAGAAATATTCTTATATCCGGGTTTCTTGCCTTTATCAATTTTTGGTCTATTTTTATATTATTAACATTATTTTTAATTTTCTACCAAGAAAAAATGGAATATCCGGGTTTTCTTATATCCGGGTCTTTTTTCCTGTTTTATTTAATATTAAAATCTTTAAGATTATAAAGAAAAACAAAATAATAAATAAGGAAAGAAAAAGGAAAGAAATTTTCAAAGAAAGAAAGAAAATTATTAAAAAAATTTTTTACAATTTTAAAACAAGGAAAGGAAGAAAAAAAGTAAGAAAAAAATCTTTAAAATAAAAAATATAATAAATTTCAAGATGAAATTTGGAAAAATTAGAAACTTTGTGAAAAAAAATAAAATTTAAATAATTTTTTTAAAAAAGAAAATGAATTTAAAGAACACATTTTACATAAAAAATTAATGTTGTTTGAATTAAAGAAAAAAAAAAACAACAAAAAAAGAAGGAAATAAATAAATAAATAAAAAGAAAAATGATATCATCAAAATTTATTTTTCAATATTTTAAAATATTTATATAAAAATAAAAAAATTATGAAAAAAAAATAAATATATAAATTAGAATCTTGAAATTGATTTTTTAACAAAATCATTAGAATTTTATAAATATAACAAATATATATATATTTATTTATATATAAATATTTTTATAAATTTTCCGTTTAAATTCATTAAAACGAAAGATTTTTAGAGAGAGAATTTCCATCTTAAAAAAATTTTTAGTAATAAGAATAAAAAATATATTATAAAATTAAAAAAATAAGAATTTAAATAAATGTAATTAAATTTTCTTAAAAATATTTTTTTTTTTCCATTTATAATTCATTTTTAATCACTTGTCTAAATAAAATTATATAATAGAAAAGAAAAATTTTCTTAAGCGGTGGAATTCCTTTATATGTATATAAGTCTAAAAATAGCATCTAAAATATTTATAAATATTTATAATATATGAATATCAATTATCTATATAAAAATATTAAAAAAAAAATTCTTCAATCTATTTATTTTTCTATTTCTTTTATGTTTATCAATGTATCCAAAATTTTTTATAAATAATTATATTTTAAAATAGTATTTTCAGTTTTTTTTTTCAATTTTAAATTTTATTTTTAATTTTGCTAAATATTTCATTTTCATATATTTATATTCATTATATGTAATTATCTATAAAAATTAAACTTTCATATTGTTATTTTTTTCACATATTTCGTTTTTTTTTTATTTAAATGATATATTTTAAATTTAAAAAAAATAAATCCCACAATATTGATTCATATATAATTTTTAAATTTTTTTTTAATATTTTAAATTTTATTTTATTATTTTTTTTTATTATATATATATATTTTTTTTTTTTATATTATATATTTTTTTTATTATCGTATATTTAGATAAAATGACATTATATTTTTTTAAAAAATTTTTATTTTTTGTGACTTCTCGTTTAATTAAATATTTTGGTCAAAATTTATTTTATAAAAAATATTTTGTTTTTTTTTTAAAGTATCTCGAGGTAATTTTAAATAATTTTCTAAATCCGCAATATATAATCTATTTATTTCGAAAAAATTTAAAAAGTAATCAAAAGGAATGAACTTTTTCAATTTCTAAATGTAAATTTTAAAAAACATTTAAATGCAAAAGAAAATTCATTTTAAAATTAAATTGCCCAAAATATATTTTATAGAAATATATTTAGATTTTTTACAAATATTTTTTTTTTTAAAAAAGTTTTTAAGATCGAATACTTTAAAATTATTTTTTTTAAAAATATCATAACAAAGAAAATTTTTCCTTGATTTTCATAAACAACGTCGAGATGCCCAAATTTTTTTGGAAATTGTCAAATATTTATGAATAAAAATGAAACTTTTTTTAAATAATTTTATTAATAAAAATTTTTATTTTTATATAATTTTTTATTTTATGGGTGTTTCAAAAAAAAAATTTTATTGCCTCTGCCCTTTTGAATTTTTTTTTTTTGAAAGACTTTTCGTAAATAGAGCTCAAAAAAATCAAAATAAAAATTATTAAAAAAATGAAAAAAAAATTTTTTTTTTTATTAAAGAATTGTTTTTTTTTTTTTCTAAATGAATTTTTCAAATTTTTAAAAAATCAGATAAAAAAAATAAATTTTTTAAATATCATTAAATAAAAATTTGGATTTTTTTATTTATTAAATAAATTTAAATTTTTTTTTATTTTTTTTTTGGTTGTTTAATTAAAATTTATATTATAAAATCTAATTTCATTTTTATTGTTCATTTTAAAAATTTTTTTTTTAAATAAACAATAATTAAAAATCCATTTTGATAATTTGTTTATAAAATTTTTGGAAAATAAACTTTTTTCTTTTTTTTTTTTATTATATATATATATATATATATATATATAATTATTCATATTTATATATTTTTTATAAAAAATTTTTTGTTATTCATAATTTTTTCGAAAATCATAAAAAAAAAAAAAAAAAAAAAAACAAATTTTTCTTAAAATTGGATAAATATTTGAAACATATTTTTTAATTTTTTTTTTTTTATAAAAATTTTTTATTTAAATAAGAAATAAAAAATTTCATTGAATCGTTATTGGTCTACTTCTTAATAGTGTTTTATTAATTTTTTGTCTTGTAAATGGAATTTTTATTGCATTCTGAATGTAAAAATAAAACAAAAAAAAAAAAATATCGTTGAAAAATATTTTTTAAAAAAAAAAATAGATTTTTTGTTTTAATTTTTTTTTAAATTGTTTTTTTTGAGTAAATTTCCACAAAAAACAATTCATTTATTTGAAATCATAAAATTTTCTTAAATATATTTACACAATTTTAAAACAAAAATTTTTTAAATTTGATAATGGGATTTCTTATGAGTTTTAATGT
Organism: Acanthosepion pharaonis; assembly: GCA_903632075.3. Lineage (NCBI taxonomy): Eukaryota > Metazoa > Mollusca > Cephalopoda > Sepiida > Sepiidae > Acanthosepion > Acanthosepion pharaonis. Next base: position 528,714 of record CAHIKZ030001378.1, on the reverse strand, counting down.
TAATTTTTTTTTTTTTTTTGCCTTCTTAATCGTCTTTCAAATTCATTTCGTTATTGAACTTTTTTTTCCAAAATTATCAAACCATTTAAAATTCCTTTTTTAAATCTATCTTGAAAATTTTCAAAATCAAAATTTCTGTTTTTATAATAATCCTCATTAATATATATATATATTTTTTATTAAATCTATAATATTCATATTTATATATAAGAAAATTTATAAATATATTTAATATATAAAATTATCTTTTTGTTTCAAAGATTTTTATATGTTTTTTTTTTATTTCTTTCACTTTTTTAACGTTTCAAAATTTCTTTTGTTCGATTTCGATTTTTTTTTTTTGTTATCAATATTTTTTTTTTTAATAAATCATTTTTTTCAATGACGGTTTTTACTTTTTAAAAATTTTTGAAAAAAAAAAATTTCATTTCCAAATTTACCTTTTCAAATTTTATTTTATTTTATTTTATATATATATAACTTTTCAAATTAAAAAAACTTTAAAATTAAAATAAATATTTAAATTTTTTATAATATTTATTATATTTTATAAAATTAACAAAAAATTAAATATAAATATATGTTGTAATATTTCTACCACGATAAAGTGTATTTCATGAAAAATCCATATTTGATGAATATTTTTTTTTGTATATATTTATTCATAATTTCCGGTTTTGAATTTCATATTTATTTAAAATTTATATAAAGTGAAAAAAATCAAAATCCTTAATCTTTTTTTTTATTTTTTGTTTTTTTTAAAAAATGGTTTTTAAATTTTCAAAAATGCCCATTAATTTTTAATATATTAAGATATATTATATATATTTATATATATATATATATATATATATATATATATATATATATATATATATATATATATATATATATATTGATGCATGTTTCATTAAATAATATAGACAAGTTTTGTCTATTTATTTTAAGTAAGTTCTTTTCATATTGTCTGATAAGCTTAATAACATTATCATTGAAAGACGAAAGAAAATCACCATATTGATACATGTTTTTTAAATCAATCTAAGCTTTCGGCTTACATAAGCCATTATCAAAGATGACAATTACATTTCAATATATCAAACAATACACGGAAAAGAAACAATAATGATAGTCTGTTTTTTGCTTTTATGAAAAATTTCAAAGCAACGACAAACTCGTGCATATACGAACGCTGAAAAGCGAAAATCGCGTCGCAGCTCATGACGTCACACATGACCACGCGAGAGTGAAAACGAGAAGTATTAAATATGGGAAGCCGTTGGTATAAACCAATGGCTTCCGTTATAAATTCTAGACATTTAAGAATATTTGTGGAGATTTCATAGTTTATTTTGTTCAGGTTAGGTTTCAACTGTTTTATGTATATAGCTTCAAGAATTTTTAGTTTTTGTTTATTGTTTTCATGTTTAAATATAGTTGTGTTTTCAACAAAATTTTCCGGAATTGTGTATGCAGCCAGGCATGTTGTTTTAAATGCCTAAAATGTTAGAATTATCATTCAAATGTAGAGTTTCAGCGTCGTGAAAGCGATTTTGGTGTGACCAACATAAATATTATTTAATCCAATTATATATATAATAATCTCCCAAAGGGCACTTCTAAATTTGTAAACTATTTATTTACGATTTTTAAACTCACTAACAGGGGGTGGGGGAAGAATCATTACGAATAATTATTTGGATATACTAGATTTAGTGTAATATATGATTAACCTATTTTTTTTGAAAAAATTTTGTATATCATATATATAGCCCTGGGAGAAAAATTTTTTACATATTTTTGTTTCTTGTTCATAATTAGTTAAAAATAAGGACAAATATCTAAAAAATATTAAAATATTTTTTAAATACTATAAATTATCAAATAATAAAAATATATAATATCGCTATGGTTAATTCTTCAAAATATATAAAAATTTTGTTTTTTATTTTTAATTCTGTTTTTTATTTGCTCTATTAAAACATAAAATATTTTAAAATAATAATTAAATAAAATATATTCTTAATAAATCATCATCTCTCATACTTTTAAACATTTTTTAAATAATAAAAAATGGCCTATTATTTAAATTAAATTAATATAAAATCATTTATATTCATATATAATTAAATAGACCCATTATTTTATATATAAATTATAAACTGATATATTACTAATTTATAAAAAATAAAAAATTTACTATTCAGAGAAATGAATTATCTATTTTTTTTTTTCATTGTCAGAAATTTTCCTTTTTTTTAATATTTAAATTTAAAATTTTTTAAAAATTTTTTACCTGGTAATATACATACTTATACTTGATTTGAAAAATAATTTTATATACTGTAAGTAATTCTAATACATTTACTTATTTTTAAAAAAAATATAGTCTATTAAAATTAAAATTGAAAATATTTTAAAATTGTAGTTAAATAAAACGTAATCTAACCTAAACATCCCCCAAAAATCTTTAAGTATACAAATAGTAAAAAATTTTTGCCAATTTTTGCCGTTAAACACAAAAAAAAAAAAAAGACGATATGAAAATTTTAAAATCATGTCTTGATTTGATAAAATTATTTGTTGAAAAATTAAACATAAATTCTTTTTGACATAATTCTAATAAATTATTGATACAACAAAAAGTTAATAAAAATGAACATGCTACCATCCCTTAGATCTGAATGATTTTGTTTCTCTGTATCCTTGGAAACAGTGAATTATGAATTTTTAATTGCCTTTAAAACTCAGTAAATTTAAAAAAATAAGTTACTCAAAATTCGCTTGAGGATGAAATGGAACTAATGTTTTTAATTTAATTACAAAATTAAATTTAAATCAAGCTTTTAGCTTCCATTTTTGAAACATGGTTATTACTGTGTAAAGAAGAAAAACATATTTTAAATTAGTTAAAATATAATATATATATATATATATATATATATATATATATATATATATATATAAAAAAATTAAAAAAAATTAAAAAACAGTATCAAGAATTTTTTTTATTCACAGTTTTTTAATGTGTTGAATTCACCATTTGTTCGAGAAACCATTTATCGAAAATCAATTTTATCTCATAACTTGTCCTTAAAAATTAGTCTCTAAATTTAAAATTGAAACATTTTTTTCTCAATTGTATATTTTAATTGATTCTTATATCGCAAGAAAATTTCTCGCTAATTCATTTAATACTTCAAATTTTTAATCAACCATTCGCCCTTGCACATTTAATAAATTTGTATGTTTGATAATATAACCCCCGCTGTTCATCTTAAGGGTTTCGACAAAATTCAAACGGATATGCAATGTGATTGGTCCTTTTTCTGTATGGATCGTCTACAGTCACAAATATCATAGACATGCTGTTCTTCCATCTGTCTTTTTAAAATTTAAAAATTTTCATGACAACTGTTTCTGACGAGCTACAAATCACTGATATCCCAAACTAATATGAATTTAAACATTTCTACTAGGTTTGGCATATTTGGTCCTATATAATTCACTGTCGAAACGGTTAAATATAGACGTTTCTTCTATGAACAGAAATTTTTTTTATGTTTTATTTTTCATTGTTTTTGGCCCCTTTAAAAGTTTTCCGATGATTAAATATAATTTCAAAATATTCTAATGTAATGTCAATCGACATCTTCTGATGCCTTTGAATGTTCATCCCAAATTTTTCTAAAATTTTCTTCAAACATTTTTTTTATTTTTTGATTGATAAAGATTTTATGTTTACCTCCTTTATTTATTAATTGGGGAAATTCTTTCCTGGGGGGTTAATATGGAAAAAATATTATTATTTGGTTTTAATTCCTGAAAAAAAATTATCTTTTGGTTCACCCCCGCCCATTTTTCCAGATCAAAATTAATATTTTTATCACCATCCACTTCTTCATGTTATAAAATCATTTTTGATCAATTATAGATTTTATTGTTGCCCCCAGCCACAGTTTAATGATAAAACTGGTTTTCCATCTATTTTTCCAATTCAGACAAAATTTTGTCTTTCTTCCTTCCTTCCTTCCTCATGTCATTTTTGATCTCCGCTTTTCTCTCCATACCTCAACTTTGCCTTTGAAAAGATTTTTAATATCCTTGGTATCATTGATGACATCGTTTCTATGAAATGTACTTCTATTCAAAGGGTATTGTTTCTCATCCAGTTTATTTACTGTCGAATTTCTTGTTTTTCATCCTTCTTGCCTCTTTTAATTTCTTCAACATTTCCAATTGGTAGCCATTCTTTTATAGACATTTTCCTCATAAATGAAATTAAAGTTAATTTTATTTGATATTCGATGCTGTTAGGAACGAAATCTAAACGTCTTTCCATTGGTGATACCACCTGCCAAAAAATAAATACAAAAATTATAAATACATACATTTTTATATATATATAATATAAATATATATATATATATATATATATATATATTTCATTAATAGAACCGTTCGACGTTTTGCTGTATTTTAAATTAGTCCACAAAATTAGAAATAATAAAGTGTTCTTTGTGTAAATATTTATATATATATATATATATATATATATATATATATATATATATATATATATATATAATATTAAATGGACAAAGTCCGACAATTGTTTTAAAAATTTCTTAATATTCAGGTCGGTAAATGTTGTTAATACTGTTTATTATAAAAAAGATTTATTTAATGTTCTATATTTGTATCTCTATAAAAAGAACGTATAAACATAAAAACAATGTCTGTAATATATATATATATATATATATATATATATATATATATATATATATATATATATATCATTAGAAAACCTGTAAACGTTCATTAGTTTAATTTTATTTTAAATTCACAGAATCGTTTGAAAAATGTTTTTTGTAAATGCTGTATATATATATATATATATATATATATATATATATTATATATATAAACACAATAAAACAACATTATATATATATATATATATATATATATATATATATAAAAAAGAAAAAGAATTGATGATGTATAAAGGAAAAATCTATAAATGAGACGTTTGACAAGGTTTTTTTTAGTCAATTTAAAAGCAAAAAACCTGTGTTAGGATAAAAAAGATTTAATTACAACAAATATTAGAAGAATTTTATAAATTAAATTAACAAAATAGATCCCAAACAGAAAAAATTCAGGAAAACGATGATTGCATTTAAAATGTTTGTACAAACTTAACAAAATCTGAATAAGAAAATTGTATATAAATTTAAATTTAATCAAAAGGACACATAACAATGGGTATGGTTTACACCATGAACATTCATGCCATTAAATATAGGATGGAATAAACATTAAACAAAGGAATCCAAACCCAATCCTGATAAAAATAACAAGGATAATTTTTATACTCATTCTTAAAAAACTGGGGAGAAGTGTGAACCGGACGATAGGCAAACCTATCTACTCCTATTGAGGAAAAATAAATAGTAAATAAAATTTCAGACTTCAGGCGGTGACGTTAAAATTTACAGTTGAAATAGACTTTAGATGGAATTGGGAACCTAATCCTAAATAAGAAACAATAGATAAACCTCTACTTCTATTAATCAAAAAGACCGGAGAGGAGTGTTTAAATATGCGATATATGGATTTATCTACTTTCTCTGAAAACAAAACAAAAAAAAAAAAAAATAAATAAATTGTAAATAAAATTTTTTTAGTTTAGCCGGAGATTTTTAGAAACTTTATTTTTTTAAGTTAGACTTTAGATAGAACCGGAAACGCAATCCTACAACAGGAAACAAGGTATAATCCTCTAATTCCGTTTCTGGGACTGGAGAAATTAATAAATGGGCTTCTTATCTCCTATCTATCTAAAGAATAATATTGTTGCTGAAATAAATGAAAACGTATTGTGTCAGAAAAAAGTAAAATTATAATTACGTTTTAAAAACATAGTGTTCTAGAAACGAAGACGCATGTTCGATCCCTGCTCTGGGCACACGTATCTACTAATATCGGTTAAAGTGATAAGTAATATGTATTTGTAAAATTCAACAAATCCTATAACCCGGTTCACACTTCTCCCCGGGCTTTTGAACAGAATTAAAGGTATATTCCTTGTTTCTTGTTTAAGATTCGGTTTCAGGTTCCTTCTAAAGTCTCTTTCACTTTTTGGATTTCCCTGCGTCTTCAAAAAATTTATCCCTTGCATCTGTGAACTGATTAATAAATAAAAGAATTTTTATCATTTTGGTTTTAAAACTTTGATACATCGAAACGATGCTAACAAAACTAGATGTCCTATCGGGATTTAATTTCAACGACTTCAACACAAAAGGAAAGCAAATCCCATGTCAAAAGAAATGTGATTTTGTCTCCGAAAAAAAGTTTTAAAAAAAAGCCTCTTTCTGAATCTGGTACCATTTAAAATAAATAAAATAATAATAACTGACCGACTTCGCATACAGAACATTGACCCCCCCCACAAAGATATATATCGAAAAAATCAGACAATATTTTATCAGACAGTTATGTGTCATGCATGATACAGGCATAGGTAATCATGTATCTTTCGATAGTTGACGACAATACAGATTTTTTCAAAGATATAGAACCCGATATTTTACACAGAGCTGGGTGAGAAGAAGAGAAGTCATACCTTTCCCAACGTAAATGAATATAATGGAATCGACTGGAATTCGAACTCCGCTCTCCAATTCTTTAATCCGAATCGCTAGTCGCTATCCATCACTCCACCGTGTCTTCTACGCATTTTATACGCAGACTTAAAAAAAAAATACTCATTATGGCCACTTCCTTCTCTTACATTCATACCCAACAACTGATTCAATGACCCTCTGCATTGAGTGGCTCTTGTGCCCTTTATTGGATGAACTCATAAAAAGAGTTCTGTTAGGTTGTTTGATGAGAAAACAAAATAAAATAATACTTTATCTATTGCCGTGTTGATTTGATCAAATCAATTTTTGATCTTGACAAAGGCGAGTATCCTTGCCTGTTTGTAATAAACACTTGATGATAATCGGCCGATTGTTAGTTGGGCCGGAATTAAGGACAAGATTAATCGCTGTCCCACTCGTCAAGCGACTATTGCCGGACATTCGACCAGGAGAAGGATTAGTGGAAGAACGATACAAGCCATTAGCTTCCATTTTCCTGGCATAATCAATTATTTATCATTTCAAAGGAATAAATACAACACAACCACACCCAGTCACTTCATAATGATTTTCTGTCATCTATCTATCTATCTATCTATCTATCTATCTATCTATCTATCTATCTATCTCATCTGTTCATATCTATCTTTTCTCGATGTTTTTATCTATCTATCTTTCTTCTTTCTATCTATCTATCTTCTATCTATCTATCTATCTATCTATCTATTCTTTTCATATCTTTCTATCTTCATGTTTTTATCTATCTATCTATCTATCTATCTATCTATCTATCTATCTATCTATCTATCTATCTATCTATCTCGATGTTTTCACTATCTATCTATCTATCTATCTATCTATCTATCTATCTATCTCTGTCTATTTCATATCATTTTTTATCTATCTTCTTTCTATCTATCTATCTGGTCTTTGTTTTCACCCCTCTATCTATCTATCTATCTATCTATCTATCTATCTATCTCATGTCTGTTCCATATCTATCTATCTATCTATCTATCTATCTATCTATCTATCTATCTCTATCCATTCATAATTCTATCTTCTATCCTCTATCTATCTATCTTTGTCAGTGTTTCTATCTATCTATCTATCTATCTATCTATCTATCTATCTCGAAAAGAATTTCTATTTATTTTATCTATCCATCTATCTATCTATCTATCTATCTATCCATCGGTGTTTTCACTATTTTATCTATCCATCCTCTAACTATCTTCCATTCATTCATCTATCTATCTAAAATATTTTTTAATGATCTTTCCATCTATCTATTTCTATCTATCTATCTATCTCATTCTGTTCATATCTATCTTTCTATCTATCTATCATCTATCTATCTATGTTTTCAATATTCATCTATCTATCTATCTATCTATCTATCTATCATCTATCTATCTATGTCTAATTTTTTTTCACTATCTATCTATCTATCTATCTATCTATCTATCTGGAATTCTGTTCATATCTATCTATCTATCTCATTCTGTTCATATCTATCTATCTATCTATCTATTTCTATCTATCTATCTATCTATCCCGATGTTTTCATGGTTATCTATCTATCTATCAATCTATCTATCTATCTATTTATCTATCTATCTATCTCCCCACAACTCTTCTGGACGGTCTCCTTGTTTAAAGTTGGTAATGCTTAGTTAATCCTTTTTCTTCTGTTCATCTCTGAAAAAAAAAATTTTGTTGGTCTTTCGCTCAAACTGCAATTACCCATAATAATCAAGGGGTTTTTCAGTCTAAATACAGATGTAATCTAATTGATGTGGTGGCAGAAATTGTCCACAGCCATGACTGTTTTCACCTGCTTGTGCGGCATGCTGTAGATGCCTGTTGACAGACATAGGGCCTTCCTACCGCCAAACTCTTGACCCTGGGCAGCACTACCTCATCAAGGCACTTGATGTAGCCGTTCATATTGAGTTCTGAAGCTCGGTAGGAAAATAAATGGCGGCATAACAACTCCATCACAAGTGATCACCCGTAACATCATGATGTTGACTGGATAAATCATTCAACTCTTTTCGAATCCACTCTGAAATTTGTATGGGAGCTTCTGGTGCCAAGCAGTACAGCATGCCGTTTCCAAAGTTCTGGCTGAGTGAATTGCATCATGGTGCACTTTTTCTCACAGATGGTACCCAACTGACTATACTGTGCAGTCGACAGAATTAAAAACAAACAACGCGCATGCAAGAAATTATAATATAAAATGGCGACAATTTATAATATATATATATATATATATATATATATATATATATATATATATATATATATATATATATATATATCAATGTCCCGGAAAGTGATATATTAGATCGAAAATATATATTTTAAATAGCTGGGTTTTTGCCTACTGTAAATAAGTAGTACACGGTAGCAGTAATCGATTGGTACTCGTCGTAGTCGCAGGTAATAGGTGTTGTCAATAGAATAGCCAATGGCGTAGTCCAATGGGCGTCGTCATAGACTTAAACTCTGTCATTATTTACACGTCCGTCTGTATTTATGACGGACACCAACCAATCATATTCAGTGAAGGAGAACTCAGGTGTATCCATATTCCTTTATATCAATATATATATATATATATATATCATACTCACATATCATACTCACTCACTCACTCCCTAAGAACCAAATACCACACACACAAACACTAAACAGAGACACATCCCCTCTCCAGGACTAATAAAACTGTCAAAATGACCACGGGAATTCAGAGAAGCATAGATCCATCCAGCTCTTATCTCAAATAACAACTTAAAAGAGACTGTTTGACCAACACAAGGAATGTTAAAAGATTCATGTTAAAAAGATAAAAAAAAAACAAATGAAAACTACAGACAAAAGTTCATTTTCTCCAGCAAAAGACATTCATTTCTGTAGTTTACTGCTACCAGCAAGCAGAAATATTTCTCCTCCCTATGATGGCCATTTTTGGGTCGAAACTAGTCGAGGAATCTAAATGAAATAATAATAATAAAAAACGAAAGAATATTAATCTACAACCCAGTGTGTCTGAAGATTTTAATTTTTAATATTTTTTTATTGTTCAATATATATATATATATATATATATATATATTTATATAAAAATATATATAACATAAGTATGTTATAAAATCACTACAAAAATAGCCATTTTTGTTTCAACACACTCTGTGTCTTATCAAGTGATGATGTTGAAAAGAAAATAAATGGTTTTAAAAGTTTCAGATTAATTAACGATCCTACATGGGAAACATTGTTACAAAAGCTAGAATAACCAATCAAAAAACGAAGTATAGAAAGATTCAAAAGCTTGACAACGAAATCCTGCTATAATAGCTATTCAGATCTTTAAATACGTGTAATATTAAAAAATAATTTATACTAACTAATAATTATAAATTTATATGATAAAATTTAATATTAAAATTAAAAACTGGCAATTTTTAAAATCCAAATTTAATCACTATTAAGTTTAAAAACTACAAAATTATTGAGAAAAAAAAAATATATATTTTTATTCAATTCATTTCTTCATTGAAATTACGTTCGACAAGACAAGACGCTTTATAATACATCCGGTCAGAGAGAGATAACGATATATATTTTTATATATCAAGAACAGTATTAGGTAAATTTTATGGTAACGAGCCAGGGCGCAAATTTACTGTAGATGACCTTGCAACTTAAATGTCTATAACCTCAAGGTCATTTGCGCCATGGTTTTTAGAACATTTCACAATTCCATTAAGATCTTTTATATATCACAAATAAAATACCTACTTATAAAAGCGATGGAAAGAAAAAAGAAAATGACTCTAAATAAATTCGACTAGATAAAAAAAAAAAAAAATTAAAAAATTACCAACCCCAAATGCAATATGCGTATGTGTGGTCGAACCATAATATCGTCATATATATATATATATATTGTCATAATATATATATATATATATATATATATATATATATATATATATATATATATATATTTTTGTCATTAACAGACAGACTGTTTCGCAGTATCACAGCTCATCAAAATGTGGAATAGACGTCAGTCAGGGATTTAAAGCACTTATTTCCTTGATATTGTGGCAAAATGATGAATTAAAATTCAAAAGCCTATTTATTTTTGAGATAAACACACATAACTGACAGAACTCAATTTATTTAACGAAGAGTCTTGCATTATGATAACTTTGATGAAAATATATATATATATATATATATATATATATATATATATATATTATGACAAAAAAAATGAAAATGTTTTAGTGTCGCGTTTCGATCTTTTTTTCCTTCGCATTCACTTTAATTCAGTTTTTTTTTTCATTTATTTTTTCCTACGACAACTTCCGGTGTCGAATAAAAATATTTAATTTCTTGCGTTGCCTCTGATTGATTCGTTGAACAAACCAACAGACGACGAACCTCAGCGGTAAAAACCACGGTAGTGTTCCGGTCAGCGTTCTTATCTTTTTAAGATATTAAATCGCTCTGCAAATTTGGTTTTCCTACTTGAAATTCAGCACATTTTAACGTGTATGTTTTTTAACAAATACTTCAGTGCTTTTTTTTATTTTTAGATATATATATATATATATATATATATATATATATTTACTTTCATAAATGGATCAATAAGCTGCCAGATCCTCATACGTCGAAACGGACGGGAGATTCCATTATACATATATATATATATATATATATATATATATATATATATATATATATATATATATATATATATAAGGCTCAAACACTAAATTCCATAGTTATAATTTATTACATTGGAATCGTAATCACGATCCAATTGATCAGACCTTTCTTAAATTAAAAAAAATTTAATATATATATATATATATATATATATATATATATATATATATATATTTTATATATAAGACACCAGAAGTGTTGAAACAAAATGGTTATTTTGTCGTGACTTTATAAAATATTTATGTTATAATTTTCGAATAATTTATATTAGCTCTACATTGTATTGAGCACTTTTTTAAGAACAGTATTTTTTTGTTATTGGAATTTATTCCGTATAACAATCCTATACTTGGATATATATATATATATATATATATATATATATATATATATATATATATATAAAGCAATTTTTCATTAATGCTTTGTTTCATTAAATAATATAGACAAATCTGTAATCTTTTTGGGGGTTAACTTTAAACTTAAACTGCTTCAACTGTACGACAAAAATCCCCAGTAATGAAAGATCCGGTCGAAGAAGGGTCATACCGCTAGTATATATATATATATATATATATATATATATATATACATACACACATATATATATATATATATATATATATATATATATATATATATATATATATATATATATTATTAATTCATGTTTCATTAAATAATATAGACATGTTTTGTCCATTTATTTTAAGTAAGTTCCTTTCATATTGTCTGATAAGCTTAATAACATTATCATTGAAGGCCGAATGGAAATCACCATATTGATACATGTTTAAATCCAATCTAAGCTTTCGGCTTACATAGGCGATTATCAAAGATGACAATTAATTTTCAATATATCAACCAATACACGGATGAAACAATAATGATAGTCTGTTTTAGTTGCATGAAAAATTTAAGCATTTAAAACAACCTGCCTGGCCGCGTACACAATTCCGGAAAATCCTCGTTGAAAATACAACTATACTTAAACATGAAAACAATAAACAAAAACTAAAAATTCTTGAAGCTATATACATAAAACAGTTGAAACCGAACCTGAACAAAATAAACTACGAAATCTCCACAAATATATTTAAATGCCTATAATTGATAACAGAAGCCATTGGTTTATACCAACGGCTTCCCATACTTAATACTTTCCGTTTTCATTCTCGCGTGGTCATGCGTGACGTCACGAGCTACGACGCGATTTTTGATTCCGCGTCTCGTATACACGAGTGTGTCGTTGCTTTGAAATTTTTCAAAACTTGTCTATATTATTTAATGAAACATGCATTAATATATATATATATATATATATATATATTTATATATAATATATATATATATAATGGTATATAAAATGGTTTGTTTTTCTTTAAAATATATATATATATACACACACACACACACACACACACACACAAAGAGAGAAAGAGAGAGAGAGAGAGAGAGAGAGAAAGAAAGAGCTCTGAAATGACCAGGTCACTAGGTCAGACGGGTTTTAGTCGAATGTTTTTTGGCTGAATTGTTTGGAGATTCTAAGAAAGGAATTTTGCTCATACTATGAGTTTTTTGCTCATTCTTATGATTATGTATTCTCGTTTCTTCTTCGAGATTTCTAAGCCGACTTAACGCTTGAATGGAGTGTCCTCTATAATTACTTGGTCCAGTTTTCAGCGAAACTGGCTTGCTTTTATGGAAATGCCGTGCAATAAAATCACCAAATACACCCCCGGATTCTTTGCAAATATATCTGTAGATGATACCACAGTGTACCCCTAAACATCTTAAGGAGCAGAGCCTGGCAACTGATCTCTGCTCTGCCCGAGCTCTAACAGCTTAATGGAGGCTGTTTTTTTTATCATTCAATACCCCAAACTACAAAAACAGCTAGTAACGTACCATCGGCAGGCCCTCAATATCCTTGACTCGAACCCTCTATTGCGTCTAAAGCAGTAGTTCTCAACCTTTTTTTTTTACCTATGGCCTCCTTTTCCCTCCTTTTTTTCTTGCTGAACCACTTAATAGCTATTTGACAGAAGACAACAATATTCTATTTTTCACAAATAAAGATTTTGAGGTTTTTTAATAATCAAAGTAAATATTATATAATTAATGATTATTTTTAAATGAAAATAAATTTATCCATATTTCTGAGATGAGGTGTTATGTACACTATTTACATTATTCGGACTATTGTCCTCATCTTTATATGCTAAGCCACATAAACCCCCTGAGTCGACCAAGCATAGAAATGAATACAATATGGGAACCAGTAATAAGGAGTGCCAGAGAAAAGCGATAATAACAACAAAAATTGCAATATGAGCTTTGGTAAAAACATAAATGATAACAGCAAAAATTTGCAATATGAGGGTTGGTAATGGTTTCTGAAGACATTAGGTTTATAATACCTAGAAATTCATACACAGATGTCCTCAAGGACACATGGCACAGAAAAAAATATGTTGGTTAGATCCAACAAGACCCAAATATTGTGAGTTCAATACCCGGGTATAGGCAGGAGAACTTTAGAATGGAAATTAGCAGGAGATAACTGGCAATTGACATCCATTAAACATGGCACGTGGAAACTAGAAAGTTTACCCCAGTGAGCGAAATAAAGGGTTCAGTTCATCTCCATCCACATGAAATAAGAAAGGGTTGAAAAGGCCGAAACGTTGTAATAAATATGACAAAGATGAGGAAAATAGTCCGAATAATGTAAATAGTGTACATAATACCTCATCTCAGAAATATTGACAGATACTGAAAGGCCGAAACGTTGTAATAAATATAGCGACAAAGATGAGGGACAATAGTCCGAATAATGTAAATAGTGTACATAATACGTCATCTCAGAAATATAGACAGATACTGAAAGGCCGAAACGTTGTAATAAATATGGCGACAAAGATGAGGACAATAGTCCGAATAATGTAAATAGTGTACATAATACCTCATCTCAGAAAATATAGACAGATACTGAAAAATATGCCAAAACGTTGTAATAAATATGAAATATAGCGACAAAGATGAAGACAATAGTCCGAATAATGTAAATAGTGTACATAATACCTCATCTCAGAAATATAGACAGATACTGAAAGGCCGAAACGTTGTAATAAATATGGCAGCAAAGATGAGGACAATAGTCTGAATAATGTAAATAGTGTACATAATACCTCATCTCAGAAATATTGACAGATACTGAAAGGCCGAAACGTTGTAATAAATATGGCGACAAAGATGAAGACAATAGTCCGAATAATGTAAATAGTGTACATAATACCTCATCTCAGAAATATAGACAGATACTGAAAGGCCGAAACGTTGTAATAAATATGGCAGCAAAGATGAGGACAATTGCCCGAATAATGTAAATAGTGTACATAATACCTCATCTCAGAAATATAGACAGATACTGAAAGGCCGAAACGTTGTAATAAATATGGCAGCAAAGATGAGGACAATTGCCCGAATAATGTAAATAGTGTACATAATACCTCATCTCAGAAATATAGACAGATACTGAAAGGCCGAAACGTTGTAATAAATATGGCAGACAATGATGATGAGGACAATAGTCCGAATAATGTAAATAGTGTACATAATACCTCATCTCAGAAATATAGACAGATACTGAAAGGCCGAAACGTTGTAATAAATATGGCGACAAAGATGAGGACAATAGTCCGAATAATGTAAATAGTGTACATAATACCTCATCTCAGAAATATAGACAGATACTGAAAGGCCGAAACGTTGTAATAAATATGGCAGACAAAGATGAGGACAATAGTCCGAATAATGTAAATAGTGTACATAATACCTCATCTCAGAAATATAGACAGATACTGAAAGGCCGAAACGTTGTAATAAATATGGCACAAAGATGAGGACAATAGTCCGAATAATGTAAATAGTGTACATAATACCTCATCTCAGAAATATAGACAGATACTGAAAGGCCGAAACGTTGTAATAAATATGGCAGACAAAGATGAGGACAATAGTCCGAATAATGTAAATAGTGTACATAATACCTCATCTCATCTCAGAAATATAGACAGATACTGAAAGGCCGAACGTTGTAATAAATATGGCGACAAAAGATGAGGACAATAGTCCGAATAATGTAAATAGTGTACATAATACCTCATCTCAGAAATATAGACAGATACTGAAAGGCCGAAACGTTGTAATAAATATGGCAAATAGACAAAGATGAAATATAGACAATAGTCCGAATAATGTAAATAATGTAAATAGTGTATAATACCTCATCTCAGAAATATAGACAGATACTGAAAGGCCGAAACTTTGTAATAAATATGGCAACAAAGATGAGGACAATAGTCCGAATAATGTAAATAGTGTACATAATACCTCATCTCAGAAATATAGACAGATTCTGAAAGGCCGAAACGTTGTAATAAATATGGCAACAAAGATGAGGACAATAGTCCGAATAATGTAAATAGTGTACATAATACCTCATCTCAGAAATATAGACAGATACTGAAAGGCCGAAACGTTGTAATAAATATGGCAGCAAAGATGAGGACAATAGTCCGAATATTGTAAATAGTTTACATAATACCTCATCGCAGAAATATAGACAGATACTGAAAGGCCGAAACGTTGTAATAAATATGGCGAGGAAAGATGAATACAATAGTCATAATAATGTAAATATAGACAGTACATAATACCTCATCTCAGAAAATATAGACAGATACTGAAAGGCCGAAACGTTGTAATAAATATGGAGACAAAGATGAGGACAATAGTCCGAATAATGTAAATAGTGTACATAATACCTCATCTCAGAAATATAGACATATACTGAAAGGCCGAAACGTTGTAATAAATATGGCGACAAAGATGAGGACAATAGTCCGAATAATGTAAATAGTGTACATAATACCTCATCTCAGAAATATAGACAGATACTGAAAGGCCGAAACGTTGTAATAAATATGGCGACAAAGATGAGGACAATAGTCCGAATAATGTAAATAATGTAAATAGTGTATAATACCTCATCTCAGAAATATAGACAGATACTGAAAGGCCGAAACGTTGTAATAAATATGGCACAAAGATGAGGACAATAGTCCGAATAATGTAAATAGTGTACATAATACCTCATCTCAGAAATATAGACAGATACTGAAAGGCCGAAACGTTGTAATAAATATGGCAGCAAAGATGAGGACAATAGTCCGAATAATGTAAATAGTGTACATAATATCATCTCATCTCAGAATATAGACAGATACTGAAAGGCCGAAACGTTGTAATAAATATGGCAGACAAAGATGAGGACAATAGTCCGAATAATGTAAATAGTGTACATAATACCTCATCTCAGAAATATAGACAGATACTGAAAGGCCGAAACGTTGTAATAAATATGGCAGCAAAGATGAGGACAATAGTCCGAATAATGTAAATAGTGTACATAATACCTCATCTCAGAAATATAGACAGATAAAGGCTGAAAAAAATATGAAACGTTGAGTAAATAAATATGGCGAAAAAGATGAGGACAATAGTCCATCTAATGTAAATAGACAGATAATACCTCATCTCAAAATGGCAGACAGATACTGAAAGGCCGAAACGTTGTAAATAAATATGGCGAGATAAAAGATAAATATGACAATAGTCCGAATAATGTAAATAATAGTGTACATAATACCTCATCTCAGAAATATAGACAGATACTGAAAGGCCGAAACGTTGTAATAAATATGGCAGACAAAGATGAGGACAATAGTCCGAATAATGTAAATAGTGTACATAATACCTCATCTCAGAAATATAGACAGATACTGAAAGGCCGAAACGTTGTAATAAATATGGCACAAAGATGAGGACAATAGTCCGAATAATGTAAATAGTGTACATAATACCTCATCTCAGAAATATAGACAGATACTGAAAGGCCGAAACGTTGTAATAAATATGGCGACAAAGATGAGGACAATAGTCCGAATAATGTAAATAGTGTACATAATACCTCATCTCAGAAATATAGACAGATACTGAAAGGCCGAAACGTTGTAATAAATATGGCAGACAAAGATGAGGACAATAGTCCGAATAATGTAAATAGTGTACATAATACCTCATCTCATATAGAAATATAGACAGATACTGAAAGGCCGAAACGTTGTAATAAATATGGCACAAAGATGAGGACAATAGTCCGAATAATGTAAATAGTGTACATAATACCTCATCTCAGAAATATAGACAGATACTGAAAGGCCAGAAACGTTGTAATAAATATGGCAGCAAAGATGAGGACAATAGTCTGAATAATGTAAATAGTGTACATAATACCTCATCTCAGAAATATAGACAGATACTGAAAGGCCGAAACGTTGTAATAAATATGGCGACAAAGATGAAGACAATAGTCCGAATAATGTAAATAGTGTACATAATACCTCATCTCAGAAATATAGACAGATACTGAAAGGCCGAAACGTTGTAATAAATATGGCAGCAAAGATGAGGACAATAGTCTGAATAATGTAAATAGTGTACATAATACCTCATCTCAGAAATATAGACAGATACTGAAAGGCCGAAACGTTGTAATAAATATGGACAGATAAAAGATGATGAGGACAATAGTCCGAATAATGTAAATAGTGTACATAATACCTCATCTCAGAAATATAGACAGATACTGAAAGGCCGAAACGTTGTAATAAATATGGCAGCAAAGATGAGGACAATAGTCCGAATAATGTAAATAGTGTACATAATACCTCATCTCAGAAATATAGACAGATACTGAAAGGCCGAAACGTTGTAATAAATATGGCACAAAGATGAGGACAATAGTCCGAATAATGTAAATAGTGTACATAATACCTCATCTCAGAAATATAGACAGATACTGAAAGGCCGAAACGTTGTAATAAATATGGCAGCAAAGATGAGGACAATAGTCCGAATAATGTAAATAGTGTACATAATACCTCATCTCAGAAATATAGACAGATACTGAAAGGCCGAAACGTTGTAATAAATATGGCACAAAGATGAGGACAATAGTCCGAATAATGTAAATAGTGTACATAATACCTCATCTCAGAAATATAGACAGATACTGAAAGGCCGAAACGTTGTAATAAATATGGCAGCAAAGATGAGGACAATAGTCCGAATAATGTAAATAGTGTACATAATACCTAATCATCTCAGAAATATAGACAGATACTGAAAGGCCGAAACGTTGTAATAAATATGGCAGACAAAGATGAGGACAATAGTCCGAATAATGTAAATAGTGTACATAATACCTCATCTCAGAAATATAGACAGATACTGAAAGGCCGAAACGTTGTAATAAATATGGCAGCAAAGATGAGGACAATAGTCCGAATAATGTAAATAGTGTACATAATACCTCATCTCAGAAATATAGACAGATACTGAAAGGCCGAAACGTTGTAATAAATATGGCACAAAGATGAGGACAATAGTCCGAATAATGTAAATAGTGTACATAATACCTCATCTCAGAAAATATAGACAGATACTGAAAGGCCGAAACGTTGTAATAAATATGGATAGCAAAGATGAGGGACAATAGTCCGAATAATGTAAATAGTGTACATAATACCTCATCTCAGAAATATAGACAGATACTGAAAGGCCGAAACGTTGTAATAAATATGGCAGCAAAGATGAAGACAATAGTCTGAATAATGTAAATAGTGTACATAATACCTCATCTCAGAAATATAGACAGATACTGAAAGGCCGAAACGTTGTAATAAATATGGCAGCAAAGATGAGGACAATAGTCTGAATAATGTAAATAGTGTACATAATACCTCATCTCAGAAATATAGACAGATACTGAAAGGCCGAAACGTTGTAATAAATATGGCGACAAAGATGAAGACAATAGTCCGAATAATGTAAATAGTGTACATAATACCTCATCTCAGAAATATAGACAGATACTGAAAGGCCGAAACGTTGTAATAAATATGGCAGCAAAGATGAGGACAAATAATGAAATAGTGTACATGAAATATAGACAGATACAATAATAAATATGGCAGCAAAGATCCGAATAATGTAAATAGTGTACATAATACCTCATCTCAGAAATATAGACAGATACTGAAAGGCCGAAACGTTGTAATAAATATGGCAGCAAAGATGAGGACAATAGTCCGAATAATGTAAATAGTGTACATAATACCTCATCTCAGAAATATAGACAGATACTGAAAAACGCCGAAACGTTGTAATAAATATGGCACAAAGATGAGGACAATATAGTCGAATAATGTAAATAGTGTACATAATACCTCATCTCAGAAATATAGACAGATACTGAAAGGCCGAAACGTTGTAATAAATATGAAAGAAAAAGATGAGGACAATAGTCCGAATAATGTAAATAGTGTACATAATACCTCATCTCAGAAATATAGACAGATACTGAAAGGCCGAAACGTTGTAATAAATATGGCAGCAAAGATGAGGACAATAGTCCGAATAATGTAAATAGTGTACATAATACCTCATCTCAGAAATATAGACAGATACTGAAAGGCCGAAACGTTGTAATAAATATGGCAGCAAAGATGAGGACAATTGCCCGAATAATGTAAATAGTGTACATAATACCTCATCTCAGAAATATAGACAGATACTGAAAGGCCGAAACGTTGTAATAAATATGGCAGCAAAGATGAGGACAATTGCCCGAATAATGTAAATAGTGTACATAATACCTCATCTCAGAAATATAGACAGATACTGAAAGGCCGAAACGTTGTAATAAATATGGCAGCAAAGATGAGGACAATAGTCCGAATAATGTAAATAGTGTACATAATACCTCATCTCAGAAATATAGACAGATACTGAAAGGCCGAAACGTTGTAATAAATATGGCAGCAAAGATGAGGACAATTGCCCGAATAATGTAAATAGTGTAAATAATACCTCATCTCAGAAATATAGACAGATACTGAAAGGCCGAAACGTTGTAATAAATATGGCAGCAAAGATGAGGACAATAGTCTGAAATGTAAATAGTGTACATAATACCTCATCTCAAAAAGACAGATACTGAAAGGCCGAAACGTTGTAATAAATATGGCAGATGAGGACAATAGTCCGAATAATGTAAATAGTGTACATAATACCTCATCTCATCTCATCTCAAGAAATATAGACAGATACTGAAATAATGAAAC
Organism: Acanthosepion pharaonis; assembly: GCA_903632075.3. Taxonomy (NCBI): domain Eukaryota; kingdom Metazoa; phylum Mollusca; class Cephalopoda; order Sepiida; family Sepiidae; genus Acanthosepion; species Acanthosepion pharaonis. The sequence goes on along the minus strand of CAHIKZ030001378.1, from coordinate 508,055 downwards.
GTTGTAATAAATATGGCAGAAATATAGACAGATGAGGACAATAGTCCGAATAATGAATAAATAGTGTACATAATACCTCATCTCAGAAATATAGACAGATACTGAAAGGCCGAAACGTTGTAATAAATATGGCAGCAAAAGATGAGGACAATAGTCCGAATAATGTAAATAGTGTAAATAGTCTCAGAAATAATACCTCATCTCAGAAATATAGACAGATACTGAAAGGCCGAAACGTTGTAATAAATATGGCAGACAAAATGAGAGGACAATAGTCCGAATAATGTAAATAGTGTACATAATACCTCATCTCAGAAATATAGACAGATACTGAAAGGCCGAAACGTTGTAATAAATATGGCGAAAAAGATGAGGACAATAGTCCGAATAATGTAAATAGTGTACATAATACCTCATCTCAGAAATATAGACAGATACTGAAAGGCCGAAACGTTGTAATAAATATGGCGACAAAGATGAGGACAATAGTCCGAATAATGTAAATAGTGTACATAATACCTCATCTCAGAAATATAGACAGATACTGAAAGGCCGAAACGTTGTAATAAATATGGCAACAAAAATATGAGGACAATAGTCCGAATAATGTAAATAATAGTGTACATAATACCTCATCTCAGAAATATAGACAGATACTGAAAGGCCGAAACGTTGTAATAAATATGGCAGCAAAGATGAGGACAATAGTCTGAATAATGTAAATAGTGTACATAATACCTCATCTCAGAAATATAGACAGATACTGAAAGGCCGAAACGTTGTAATAAATATGGCAGCAAAGATGATGACAATAGTCCGAATAATGTAAATAGTGTACATAATAATATCTCATCTCAGAAATATAGACAGATACTGAAAATGGCCGAAACGTTGTAAATAAATATGGCAGCAAAGATGAGGACAATAGTCCGAATAATGTAAATAGTGTACATAATACCTCATCTCAGAAATATAGACAGATACTGAAAGGCCGAAACGTTGTAATAAATATGGCAGCAAAGATGAGGACAATAGTCTGAATAATGTAAATAGTGTACATAATACCTCATCTCAGAAATATTGACAGATACTGAAAGGCCGAAACGTTGTAATAAATATGGCAGCAAAGATGAAGACAATAGTCCGAATAATGTAAATAGTGTACATAATACCTCATCTCAAAATATAGAAATATAGACAGATAAATATGAAAGGCCGAAACGTTGTAATAAATATGGACAGATACAAAGATTGATAAATATGGCAGAAAATGAGGACAATTGAATAATGTAAATAGTGTACATAATACCTCATCTCAGAAATATAGACAGATACTGAAAGGCCGAAACGTTGTAATAAATATGGCAGCAAAGATGAGGACAATAGTCCGAATAATGTAAATAGTGTACATAATACCTCATCTCAGAAATATAGACAGATACTGAAAGGCCGAAACGTTGAATAAATATGGCAGCAAAGATGAGGACAATTGTTGAATAATGTAAATAGTGTACATAATACCTCATCTCAGAAATATAACAGATACTGAAAGGCCGAAACGTTGTAATAAATATGGCAAAAGATGAGGACAATAGTCCGAATAATGTAAATAGTGTACATAATAATACCTCATCTCAGAAATATAGACAGATACTGAAAGGCCGAAACGTTGTAATAAATATGGCAGCAAAGATGAGGACAATTGCCCGAATAATGTAAATAGTGTACATAATACCTCATCTCAGAAATATAGACAGATACTGAAAGGCCAAAATATTGTAATAAATATGGCAGACAAAGATGAGGACAATAGTCCGAATAATGTAAATAGTGTACATAATACCTCATCTCAGAAATATAGACAGATACTGAAAGGCCGAAACGTTGTAATAAATATGGCAGCAAAGATGAAGACAATAGTCCAGAATAATGTAAATAGTGTACATAATACCTCATCTCAAAAATATAGACAGATACTGAAAGGCCGAAACGTTGTAATAAATATGGCGACAAAGATGAAGACAAGAGTCCGAATAATGTAAATAGTGTACATAATATCTCATCTCAGAAATATAGACAGATACTGAAAGGCCGAAACGTTGTAATAAATATGGCGACAAAGATGAAGACAATAGTCCGAATAATGTAAATAGTGTACATAATAATACCTCATCTCAGAAATATAGACAGATACTGAAGGGTCGAAACGTTGTAATAAATATTATCGACAAAGATGATTTTAATAGTCCGAATAATGTAAATAGTGTACATAATACCTCATCTCAGAAATATAGAGATACTGAAGGGTCGAAACGTTGTAATAAATATGGCGACAAAGATGAAGACAATAGTCCGAATAATGTAAATAGTGTACATAATACCTCATCTCAGAAATATAGACAGATACTGAAGGGTCGAAACGTTGTAATAAATATGGCGACATTATAAAAGTAATAATAATATTTATTAATACTTATCTAGATAATTTTTTCTTGACCAATATCTTGTTTCTACAATATTAATGTAATGTTTCTTCCAATTGATCCATGAAGGGGAATCCATCAGGCAATTAATTCATATAGCATTTATTTATATATCAAAATATTTTATTTACCAATTTAAAATTTAAATTGTTAAGTGATTAGATTATCCTAAAGAAAGGCATATTTATTTAATGAAATTCCTGTGGTTGATGTTGCTCAGCAAGTTTCTTTATATCTGGTTCCATTGAATTAATTGATAATTGAACATCACCTCTTTTCACAATGTCAAGTCTATTGCGAACTTTTGATAACAGTTGAGAAACACGACTAAACCCAGATTCAAGATGTTGGAAAAGCAATGACGTAGCAATTAATTTTAAACCTTAGGTATCGAAATTTCATTGTAGAAAAGAAATAAAAAAAAAAATTCATATATATATATATATATATATATATATATATATATATATATATATATATATATATATATATATATATATATATAATGAATCCCCATTCTTGCACTTTAAAAAAAAATATAACTTTATTTTTATTTGGGATAGAAATTTAATTTTTTAATAAAAGTTTAATGTACCTAGTTTTAAGTATAGCTAAAATAACTAATGTGATTTCAGGCATTACTGTAAATCAGTTGGCAAATGTTTTCCGTGAACAGCAAAATGGTGTTACCCTTTGTATTGCTAATGATGGAGGACATGTGGAATCTTTAATAAAATTTCAATAAAACCTTAAAAAGATATAGATTTACTTCTTTCTAATCCTTTTTACGAATTATGTCTATCACAAATACAAATAAAGTTATAAATTTAATTTAAAGTTAATGTGGACCCTGGTTAAGAACCCCTAGTCTAAAGCTCATTCCAGGCCATGTTCTATGTTTAGCCAGATCAGACCAGAAATGGAGTATTGCTATTATATCTGGGTTGTTTCAGCCGACACTGTTTATAAGTGATTACGTGCCTTTCTGACTGATGAGTAATTGTTTTTCAGAGCCAAGATATGCAAAGATCTTGGTATTTAATGTACCAAGTAATTGAGCAGATGGAAAAAACAATCTTTTTTGAAGTCCTAAACCAGCGCTATTAAGTGTCGATGTGTAAATTATCAATGGTTTTCTCTTGTGAATATGTGTGCGTGTGTGTGTGTGTGTGTGTATAAACACGCTAACATTCTTCGACACAAAAATTTGTACAATACTTTTTCATTCTCTTTTTCTTTTCCTCTTCCTTCTTCTCCTCCTTCTTCTTCTTTTTCTCCTCTTTCCTTCTCTTTCTTATTCTCCTTTTTCTTTTCCTCCTCCTTCTTCTCCTCCTAATTCTTCTTCTTCTCTTCCTTCCTTCTTTTTCTTCTTCTCCTCTTTTTCTTTTCCTGCTTCTTTTTCTCCTCCTTCCTTCTCTTTCTTCTTCTTTTTTCTTTTCCTCCTCCTTCTCTCCTCCGAATTCTTTTTCTTCTCCTCCTTCGCTTCTCTTTCTTCTTCTTTTTTCTTTTCCTCCTCCTCCTTCTCCTACTAATTCTTCTTCTTCTCCTCCTTCCTTCCTTCTCTTTCTTCTTCTCTGCTTTTTCTTTGCCTCCTCCTTCTTCTCCTCCTAATTCTTCTTCTTCTCCTCCTTCCTTCTTTTTCTTTCTTCTTCTCCTCTTTTTCTCTTCCTCTTCCTTCTTCTCCTCCTTCCTTCTTTTTCTTCGTCTTCTCTTTTTCTTTTCCTGCTCCTTTTTCTCCTCCTGATTCTTCCTTTTCTCCTTCTTCCTTCCTTCTCTTTCTTCTTCTTTTTTCTTTTCTTCCTCCTTCTACTCCTCCGAATTCTTCTTCTTCTTCCTTCCTTCTCTTTCTTCTGCTTCTCTTTTTCTCCTCCTCCTTTTCCTCCTAATTCTTCTTCTTCTTCCCCTTCCTTCCTTCCTTCTCTTTCTTTTTCTACTTTTTCTTTTCCTCCTCCTTCTTCTCTTCCTAATTCTTCTTCTTCTTCTCCTCCTTCCTTTCTTCTTCTTCTTTTTTCTTTTCCTCCTCCTTCTCCTCCTCCTAATTCTTCTTCTCCTAATTCTTCTTCTTTTTCCTTCCTTACTTCTTTTTCTTCTTCTCCTCGTCCAGGTCGAGGGATAGCTCAGTTATTCCTCCCCACCCCGGTGCCTCTGTGTAAGTTTGTTCTACCTGGACCAAGGATTGAACTCACAATTACTATGTCTCAGATATAATTCATTAGACAATTGTTCCGTCGGAGAAGCTACCCACGAAATCTACCCCGTTGAAATCTGTCCATAAAAATAACCTCTATTGTTCGGACTGTTGTCTTCAACTTTATTAACGCCGTTTGGACCGTTGTATTCCCCGCCCGTTGGAATTTAGAATTGAACCCTTTATTTAGCCCACAAGGATTTCGTATTTTACGTACCATACCTTTGTTTTTATGGATATGTCACTTTTACTTAGTTGCTCTTGATAGCTCTCCAAGTTTTGTTCTCCCTACCTTGGTCCGTGATTGAACTCACAACTCTTTGGGTCAAGTCACTTTTGGATCATTCATCCAACGCTTTTGACCATTGGACCGCGCTATCAAGTGGGAATTATAAAAGGCCTGGCACGTGAAATTAGAAACAATCTATCCCCGCGATTTTTTTAGATTAAGGATGAGGAAACTGTATTGCTTCTTTGTGTCAGTGAATTCTTGGGTATGACGATAAACTACACCCGGCAGCAAAGCCCTTGATCGGGACATTGATTTTGAGGAGTGTGGAAGCACATCTTCATTGCTGCTGTTCCCAGGTCCGCCATAACCCAGGGCCGTAGCACCTGTTAGGGTCCCAACTATGAAATAAATAGTGAACTCCCCGCCATAAAAATACATTATTATAGTAAAAATAACAACAAAGCATTTACACACACACACACACACACACACACACACACACACACACACATATATATATATATATATATATATATATATATATATATATATATATATACCCATACAGATCCTCAATTTGCGAAACGTTTTAATGAAACCTAATGTGCGGCTGAATTCAGTGTTGACTGGTTTACTGTTGTGTCCCAGTCAAACTCTTTATTTCATTTATTTTCAAGTAGTAGAGTCACTGTATATCAAGTCTCGGAAATCGCCTCTCTCTAAACAGCGTGATTGTTTGCTGGGGCTTGCTATCATTAGTCTCTAGTACTCCCCCTCACATTTTTTCCTTCTCCATCCTTTCATTCGCTAATTATATTTATTGCATTTTACTCTTTTAAGAATCTCCCGATTAAAAACTTTGAAGAGCAGGAGCGAAATTGGTTAGTTTTCCTCCTTCATTAATTTTTTTTTTACCACCCGTTTTGGATTATGCCAAATAATATTCAGGTTAACCTTTTCACAGCAATATATATATATATATATATATATATATATATATATATATATATATATATATATACAAAAACCATAAATAAATACCACAGCTTCAAGCAGGGATCGAATCCCATGTACTCTATCCCATGCAGCTGCGGAAAGAAATATAAAGGAGAGACAGGCTGCCCCCTTAATGTAAAGATTCAAGAACAGGGAGATCACCGCCCTCTGTTAATAGGAGATAACTGATAAGTGACATCCATTAAACAATGCACGTGGAACTAGAACAGTTTACCCGAGTGAGCAAAATAAAGGGTTCAGTTCGACATTCCAACCACCTGAAGAAGGCCGGAGCGTACAACGGCCGAAACGTTATAATAAATATGGCGACAAAGATGAGAACAATAGTCCGAAAAATGTAAATAGCGTACATAGTACCTCATCTCAGAAATATATTTCTCTATCTATTTATCTATCTATCTTACAGTCTTTTTCATATATAGTTTTATCTATCTATCTATCTATCTATCTATCTCTATCTTTTCAATCTATCTATCTATCTATCTATCTATCTATCTATCTATCTTAGTTTTTTCATATCTATCTATCTATCTATCTATCTATCTATCTATCTATCTATCTATCTGTTCATCTCTCATCTGTTCTGTTTGTTAAATCTCTCTCTCTATATATGTGTGTTAAGAGAAATAGAAAGAAACCTCTCAGAATAGCATATGTAGAAAAAAACAAAACAAATCATTCGTGGATCTAATCAGGTTGTTGTCTCTCTTTGAGTAATGGTATTTTTATATGCGTCATATTATATGGGTTTACATTGTACTTGAAATAAGTTCTTTTTAAATTAATGTTCCCCCAATAAAATGCTTAAGAGCCGCTCAAGGTAGAAGATACCGAATCAAGGGTGTCATATCAATATCTGAGGACATCGAAGGAAATGAAGATTATTTGTTCTGTTAGAGTTCTCCGAAAATGTTCTTGAGTTTTTAGGCGTCTTTTTGATAACCTGCCTGAAGAAACGTGTTTCTATTGACTGTGTTCGTATGCGACGCCATTATAACATTTTTTAATAATTAGTTGGTCTGACACAATGGACAAATGATACATGAATCCAAACAGACACCTGGAAGAAAATGAACAATTAAAAACGTACATTTTATGATCTAAAAATGCTTTAAAACCTAAGAATCAGAAATGAAAAAAATCTAATCCCCAAAACGTGGTTGAAAAAAGAGTTATGAAGAATCTTAAAATGAACAGATTATGGTAAATGCATTTATTTCCACCGAATCTTTGGTGTGGACGAATAGAGAAATTATGAGAGACAAATTTGGATAAGTTTCGATTGCCTGTACATACTGTCTATGCGGCTCCCCCCTCCAGACGTGGGCCCCGATTCTGCAGATATCACTGTCTGTTCTTCTTTATTGACTCAGAAGAATTTTACAGACGCACACATATATATATATACATTCATTTAATAACACTTTCAATCTTTCTTGGTTGTTGTAATGGAATATCTATGTCAATGTATGTGGGTGTATGTACGTGTCTTTATCGGTGTCTGTGTGTATTGTAACTTGGATGCACCTTTCATTGTATATGTATGTTTTTTTTTTTTGTTGTAAAGGGTCGTGGAGATATTTTCTGTCTCGTTACTTTTTTGTGTGTGTATATATATTTAAATACGTCCGCATCCGTATGTATTATAATCTGATTGTGTATGTATTGTCTTTTGTAAGATGTCATCCTCCTCTGCCTCTGTTTATGATTCAAATGTATCTATGTTGTCATGAAGATCTGAAAAACAGTTGATATTAACGTTTATTCCAAATTAATTTCAATAAAAACAAAATAAATAGAATAACATGTATTTTTCTTTTTTCCTCAGTAATTTTATAATTTTAAACTTAATACGGATTAATTTTTAAAATGGATAATTTTAATTTTTAATTTTAAATTTTATCGTATAATTTAATACTTATTAGAATAAATTCTATTTTAGTCTAACTCCCAACATTAAGGCATTAAATAGCTATTATAACCTTAGTTTGTTGTCAAGTTTTTTGAATTCTCGTATATGTATTTTGATTGGTCATTCCAGCTTATGTAACAGAGTTTCCCCTTGCGAGGGGTGTTTGATTGATTTGAACTTTTTAAAACCCTTTATTATACATTCAACACCATCACTTGATAAGACACCAGAAGTGTTGAAACAAAATGGCTATTTTTGTAGTGATTTTATAACATATTTGTGTTATAATTTTCGAATAAATAATTCTCTCTCTCTCTCTCTCTCTATCTCTCTCTCTCTATATATATATATATATATATTTTGAATAATCAAGTGTGGTCTCTCCTTGTTTTGTTATTTGTCTCTTTAAGAGAGCTATTTATGTTTACTGGAATTATAAAAGGACACTATACGCGAATCTTGTATTCTCAGTTGAATAAAGACTTCTTAAAGCCTACACCTGGGTACTTTTGTCATTACAATATATATATATACTAGCAGTAGAGCCCGGCGCTGCCCGGGGATGTAACAGTAAGAGATAGATCAAGTATCGACCATCATAAAGACTGAAAAATAAAATTGACAAAGATTGTTGTTTAAGGTTGACGGACACGCATGTCTTAATTAGTTTTTTTTTGGTGGGGGTCGAACCCAAACTCAAACAAAAACATTGTTTTCAATCGTTATGAGTCTACCGATTGAATAGAATTTTATTATAAACAATTGTCTTGTAAAAGGAATTTTTAAAGCATTCTGAATGTAAAAATATAGAAAAAAGTGTGCAAGACAATAAGAAACACTATCTGCCAAAAAAAAAAGTGAAGTTTTGTTGAAATCGGTTGAAAAATGTAGGAAATCCGATCCCATATATAAACGAACACACACACACACACAAACACACACACACATACACACACAGACAACCTGGGTTTTATAAGTATAACTGAATATGAGTTGTCCCTCTTTCATTCTCGCGATGCCTCTTAATCGTGTTTTCAAATTGATTTCGTGCAAAAACAATTGTTTTTTTTCAATTTTTGGTGCTGTCAGAACCACCGCAAGGTAATTTTACGTAGTCCTGTGAAGTTTTGTTGAAATCGGTTGAAAAAATGTAGGAAATCCGATCCAATATAAAAACGTACAGACACACAAACACACAAGCTGCCTTTTATAATAAGTATGACATATATATATATATATATATATATATATATATATATATATATATATATATGATTTTTTCATACTGACAAAAACTTTTACTCACTACAAAAAATGCAGTTTCGTTTCGATGCATTCAATTGCACCTCGACTGATGAGAACTAAAATTGGTTATCTTTCCAAATTTGGTTCTCACCCGTCGAAGTGCAGTTGAAATGCACTGAAACTAAGTTGCGTCTTTGTAGTGAGTAAAATGGTTTTGTCTATATAATAAAATTATAATAAATAATCATCGCTCTACTATCGATATTGAGCCCTCTTTTGGATTGATGCTGTGAACGTTAGAATTTATATATTATTTTCATTCTCATTGCATCGTATATATATATATATATATATATATATATATATATATATATATATATATATACACACACACACATATATATATATATATATATATATATATATATATATAAACACGTTGCTTGTTGCAGAACAGTGGCATGCAAACACATCGAACAGAATAAGTTACCTGTTTGCGGAGCTTTATCTGCTTAGCGACGAAATATACAGTTAGCGACCTTGGAAGTAATTGGCCGTAGAAAGCAAAGGCCAGATACCTAAATATTTATTATAGTAAAAAAAAAAAAAAAAAAAAATAGAAAAAAATGAATGAAAACTTCGTTTGAATCTTGAGATGATTTTTCAACAGGAGCCGAATAGAATTTGATCTAATTTGAGTTGGAAACATTATTCAAATTATTCTTGACGCCTGACCGACGTCATAGTAAATAAAGGAGACAATAGTCAATGTGGAAGGTAGATTATTGATGTGTGTCCAATAATTTTGCTTTGTAAGGTTTTGTTAGATGTACCAATAAATATAAGCGTAGATAAAAAATTCTCCTCAAGGAAGGCAATAAAGCCACCAAGATACAAAGAATTACTGAGTATGAGGGAATATGAGAAAAAAAACTATTAAAGAGAGAGAACAATAAAAGAACAGGAATTAAGAAGACAGAAAATAACGATTGACATTTCTTTAAAATTTCTGAATTTTGTTGCAGAATGGGAACAATAGGACCAGGATGGTGAATGATTGGTCAGATAGGCGTGGTATTCTGACAGTGATGGATTGCCTTTGTCTAGATTTTGGATATAAATCCAAGACGGCGAGAATTCAAGAGAGGGTCGCAAGAATTTTGAAGCGCCGATATGCTTCCCACACCTAGGTTCGTGACACTACACGTAAAGAAACAATAAACCAATTAGCTATATGCGTTTTCTTGAGGTCATTCCTCCTGCTGCCTCTAGGAATCCAAGCTGCCACGTCTGTCCCTCTCACCAATAAGAAAAAAAAACGAGTAAGAAAAAGAAATCGTTCGTTCGTTAATACCATCTATGCAGTAGCATCGGGGCCTATTTACGACACGGGACGTAACAGTTGATTGGGAAACAAGAAGCCAAAAGATAGTTCCATAAGCGAGAAGTGCAAAGGAAGAAACTGTCAGCATAGAACTTACGGTTGCATCTATCTATTTCAGTTGTAAAATGACGAGACCTTGCCGCCAACTTAGTACTGCGTTTAAATTCATAACGCCTACGTACCATACAGGAAAGTTTATCAGAACAATTACCATGAAAATGTTTATAGAAAAGACACAAGTAAGTAGTGTTTTGTTAAATTTCCCAATCAGTTTGTGTGAAGACAAAAATAATTACTTTTCTTTAACATTTCATTCCAAGCAAAGCACTAAACCACTAAGGGGCAACGGGTTACTGATTGTGGTAATATTAGAAAAACACTATAAGGAAGAAAGAAGAATAAAAGAAGAGGGATTAAAAAGACAGAAGATACCGATTGACATTGCATTTCAATTTTTGAAGATCAAAATTGGCTGGAAGCACGAAGACGGAAAAGAGTTCCACAAGCGAGAAGTACGAGAGAGGAATCTATTAGAATAGAACTAACGGTTATATCTAGCCATTTCCTCTGTAAAACGATGAGACCTAGCCGCCAATCTAGTACTGAGCTTAGATTAATAAAGTCTAGGCAACACAGTTCATCAGAAAGGAAACTACGACAACTCCTATAGAAGGCAGCGAAGGAAAGCAAAAAGAAAGGACTAAGCATCAATTGTAAAAGGACGGAATGCATGTTGTTAGAAGAAAGAATAGCCAAAAAGAACATGAGAATTGCAGATTGGAGAGACCAAAAATCAAACATGTACGAGGATTTAAATATCTGGGAAGATTTTGAACAGATGGCAGAAAATGCAACCCTGAAATCCGCAGGCACATTGGAATAACCAAAAATTCTTTCTAAAAGCTAAGCAAAGTATTAAGAAACAGAAAAAAAAAATCTTATTTAGAAACAAAGAAAAGAGAACTTAAATGTTTTATATCAGACATCCTATGAGTGCGGGAAAATCTCCTTACAGATGAAGAAGAGACTTGAAGCAACAGAAATGCATTTCAACAAAAGGATGCTAAGAATACGATGGATCTAGTTTTCCTAATCCCCCAGGACTTCAAGTATTCTTAAAGATAAATTTCTACTGGTTTTTCTAAAGCTACATAACTTCTACTCTTCGTAAAACTAAAGGATATCTAGTTTTCCTAATCCTCCAGAACTTCAAGTATTCCTAAGGGTAAAGGGTTTGCTAGTTTTTCGTAAAACTAAATAACATCTAACAGGATCGACGGACCCAGGAGGATCGATATTAGGTAAACGTTAAACTCTGTTTCTTACGATATTTTCCTGTTTTTTGATACTTTGCTTAGCTTCTATAAGTCATATTTCTCTATCCCAGTGCACCTTCGGATTTCAGTGTCACAGTTTTCGTTCTGTGTTAAACCACTTCCTAAAACTTGAAAAATATAGGATTGCATACTGACGTACTAAGACATTTGAGGTGGCTACGCTGTTGAGATGAGCAAGAGTACACAAATAATATGCAAGTTGTAGCGATAGTTTATCAGCATCATAAATGCTTACAGACTCAAATATAGACGGCCAGTATTTTCCCATCTCTGAAACAAGTATATGTTTATAGACTCAAATATAAAAGATCAATATTCCCCTATCTCCGAAAAAAATGCTTACAGACTCAAATATAGACGTCCAGTATTTGCCTACTCTCGAATCAATTAAATGCTAATAAGCTCAAATATTCCTGACCAATATTTACCTATCCCGGAACCAAATAAATGCTTATAGACTCAAATATAAACGTCAAATATTTACCTGTTCAGGAACTAAGAAAATGCTTTCAGATTCAAATAGATATGATCAATATTTACCTATTCTTGAATCAAATAAATGCTTATTAACACAAGTACAAACGTCTAATGTTTATCGCTCCTCGTACCAAGTGCTTATGAACTCAAATATAGCCAACCAATATTTACCTATCTCCAAATCAAGTAAATGTTTATAGACTCAACTATAAACAACCAAGACATACCTAACCCAGAATCAAGTAAATGCTTTTCAATTCAAATATAAACGGCACTGTTTATTAATCAAGTAATTATGTAAAGACTCAACGATAAAGAAGATTAATGTCGACATTAAATAACTACTCAATCGAGTTGCCATGCTGCAATGTTATAAAATCAATAAAAACAAATATACCAAACCGATTTTAATATATTGATCTAGAAACAAGGAAAATTAGTCCAACAGTATCTTCATGAAAGCTTATAGTTTTGTAGCTTTATAACATATGGTACATTTTTAAAACTTAGTCCTATATCTTTGTAGAGTGGAAGCATTAGAAAAATTAGATGCCCTTCAGCTTTAAGAAAAGAGGAATACTCTTGCTTTAGAAAAACTAGTAGATCTTTACCCATAGGAATAGTTGAAGTTCTGGAGCATTAGGAAAACTAGATCTCCTTTAATTTTATGAAGAGTAGAAGCTATGTAGATTTAGAAAAACTAGTAGACCTTTACCCATAGGCGTAGTTGAAGTTCTGGAGCATTAAGAAAACTAGATGCCCTTTAATTTTTCGAGGGGTAGAAGTTATGTAGCTTGAGAAAAACTGGTAGACCTTTACCCATAGGAATAGTTGAAGTTCTAGAGCTTTAGAAAAACTAGACGTCCTTTAGTTTTACGAAGAGTAGAAGCTATGTAGCTTTAGAGAAACTTTTACCCATAGGAATAGTTGAAGTTCTAAAGCTTTAGAAAAACTAGGCGTCCTTTAGTTTTAATAAGAGTAGAAGTTATGTAGCTTTAGAGAAACTAGTAGACCTTTACCCATAGGAATAGTTGAAGTTCTGAAGCATTAGGAAAACTAGATGTCCTTTAATTTTACAATAAGTAGAAGGTATGTAGCTTTAGAAAAGCTAGTTGACCTTTACCTATTGTAATAGCTGAAGTTCTGGACCATTAGGAAAACTAGATGCCCTCTAATTTTACGAAGAGTAGAAGTTATGTAGATTGAGTGTAACAATAGCACTGTAACCTAAGGAAGGCTAGTCTTTCTATAGCTATATGAAAGATGGTAGTCTTGTAGCTTTAGGAATAGTAGTAGGCCTATAATCTTCGGTATACTAGAAGTAAAGCAGCTTTCGGAAAAAATATTAATTTCTGTAGACTTAGAAAGAGTAAAAGCTCCATAGCATGAGGAAGACTAATATTTTTTAATATCATGTTTATTAGAAATCCTCTAGTTTCAGGGTGAATTGTAGTCTTACGAAAGCTTTTACTTCTGTTCTTTTAAGGGAAATCGTAATTCTGTAGTCTTATGAAGACTAAACGTTCTATAAGATTAAGAAAACCAATTCTAAAGTCATCAGCTTTCGAAAAATTAGTAAGGTTGTCCCACTTGCCACTTAATTAAATAAGCATTAACAAATGCTCTTTTATGCAAATTTATAATCAGCGACTGACGTCATAGCAATTTCTAAAACTGATGAATTCTGTAACTTTAGAAAAACTAGAAGTCCTATAGCTTTAGGAAGACTTGTAGTTTGTGTAGCAGATGCTATACGTTGGGATGTCCGGTGGCGTAATGTCTAAAGACTCGGAATTGCAGAGTTCCAATTCCAGTTGGGTTCGTTATATTCACTTTGTTATAGAGTGATTTCGCAGTGGAGGCTTGTATTTGTACTAAGTCGGTCCTAAAATAGGTTCGACGTACAAAACGTTAGGAACTTCATATAATAGGTATGACGCAGAGTAATCTAATTGTGGTCGCTGATACTTTAGCATCCAACTAACGGTCGTCCGGCATCGACTGACTGTCCGAGCCACTCAAGCGACTGCTCGTTCCTCTTACTACTCCTACTTATTATAGGTGGGAGAGTCTATTAACTATAGAATAGGTGTGTTCCACTATAACACACTTACACCTAAATACCCTTGGGAAAACATATGAATCCACCTCTTCTCTCCCTCAGCTATGGGTTAATTAGTAAGACGTGTGTCACTAAACCATTATTATTTCTAAAACTAAAATAAAATTGTGTACAAAATATTTAGATTTCGGCATTACATAACCTGTAAATGGTCGATAAGCCGCTAAGCTAAAAAGGTCAATTAAGCTTTTAAGAGTCTAATCGTAATAAGAAAAAAGATTTAGATACGAGCGAACACTGAAGATTTTGTACACATCTGTAGTAGAGGTAAGTGGATGATACATTTCGGTACGGATGGAGGTTGATGGAGGGATGAGATAATGACCCTTTCTTTTCACAATATTTGACAAATAGTGATGCAGAGAAAAGGAATAAAAAAGAGATCTAGAAAAGAAGCATGTTCACCAGGGTTACTGAGGAAATGTGTGGGGAAGTTAACCACTTGTGAGAGAGATTGAGGAGTTAACTAACAGCGTCATCGATTATCGATGAGCTAGCTCCCAAATGGATGATAAACTAACGGACGTGCAGAATTAGCTAAACTGAATATTGTAACCAAAGTAACATTTTTCAGAAAAAAAAAACTTTTTTTCTTATTTGGAAATCTGTGTGTGCGTGTACTTATATCATGTATGTGCGTATTGCGCGTGTATGTGTGTGCGTGCATAAACGCGTGTGAATGTCTGTGTATATAAAGAATGTTACAATAACTTGCACTGATTTTAAATATGAATTAACTTTAAGCGTCTAATGATTTTTTTTCTTTTTCTTACAGATTTGGCCGACATTTGAGCGATATTATTTTTCACACATAATTGCCATGACTTAAATAACATGATCCAATAGAGAAACAGATACATTTTCACCAATAACACTTATTTATTTACTGCTTATCTTACTTAATGTAACACCCTTATATATAATCCGTCTTAATGAAACACCCTTTATAACGGATGCGCTATTTTCTGAGGACCCACTGTAGATAGGCGAGTACTAATTTACCTTTGGATATTTCAATCCACTTTTTGCCTTTCAACGTATTCCGTATTTTATGAACGCCATCAAAATGGAGTTATCGCCCTTTGTGGTTTCAGAAAAACGCAAAAGACAATTTTCCATGAAATTACTTAATAAAAAAGAAAATCGTTTATTTTAATTTTTTTTTTTTTTTAGTTAATTCCTACAGAGAATTAGTTTCAAAGTTTGTAGACATCTTTTCAAGACATCGTTTCTTTCATATATTTGTGTATATTGACGTATTTGAAATATTCATTTTCTTATCTAGAATTAAGAAAGTGTTGATATATTAAACACAACCAATGCTCCGGAAATATTATTTATTTTTGGGGGGTAGGTTTTGTAAGTTCTGAAATCGTAAATTATTGAAGGACTTGTTTGTTTTAATTTATTTTTTACTGGAATATTTTCTATGCCTTTCTGAAAAGTTTTCTTTGCAGCGTCCTCATCTTTTTCTCCACATATTTTTTTGGCTTTTTTTCTTTCTTTTTCCGAGCAACTTGTTTCCTATTTTCATTTTTTTTATTTTGTAATTTCCCTGTAGAAAAGGAAAAGAAAAAAAAAACGATCGTAAACATGTTGGGTTCCCACAGCTTTCTATATTAGTAGATCAAAACCCGTAGAACTCAGCTGAAAAAGAGAGAGAGAGAGAGAGAGAGAGAGAGAGAGAGAAAGAAAAAAAGGTCTATCCCTACATTTATCCGTTTCGTTTCGTTGCGGCGGCACCGGGAATCCGGGTTTTTGAAGTGCAACTGGTATTTTGGCATGTCTCGTGGCTACGATAGTTGCGCAGATTCCAATCGGTGAGCGAAGCGAGTTTTCGAGCCCAAGAAAAAGCCAGTGAGTCGATGGCTAATTTTAAAAACAACCTGCCTCCATGGAAGGCTGACGCAGCACGATCTTTCTATCCTCGTTTCGTTTTATTTGGATTGTGCCGTACGAATCTAAGCTTGCTAAATATCATAAAAAAAACACGAACAGAATTTTTTTCTGTTTTTTCTTACACTATAGAGTATTTATGTGTATTTATATTTGAGCACTATTTCAATAACACTAACACTTCACGTTATGGCAGTGAGACTGACTGAAGCTGAGATGCCAGATCAGGGCCAATAATATTGCTAATTCTTCTTTGGATTTTATCAAAGAGCTCTAGACAGATAGCAGGAGCTCCGGACTGTATGTAGCAGCAATATTCTAATCATGGACGAATGGCAGACTTATAGATGTGTAAGATAGATTCTGGAGAGAAAAGCCGTCTGGCAGCTGACCTAGCAATAGATTCAATATAGTCTTTCCACTTCATGTCAGCCGAAAAGGTTAGCTCAAGAAGGCGTAACGAGCCACTTCCTTGGGGGTTAGCTCCAGCCATGCTAATGAAAAGCAGAGAGAGTTCTCTCATGATTAATAGAGAGCAGTTCAGTTTTGGAGGCTTTAAGATTAACAAGCTATTCCTTGCCCCATTTAACAACAGACAGTAGGTTATCTTTTTAGATTAGCTGTCATTTTGACCTTATGGAACTGATCAGCCTTACTGTCGAGACAGGAGTAAATGGTTGTGTCATCTTTCGAGAGCCGATGCTGTTATTTAAACAGTAAAGCGTATTAGAAATACGTGAATTCTGGATCAACATCGACAGCACATTAAAACCGGGAGTGATGGATTATGGGATCCCACTGGATCAGGTGCCTTCCAATCGATCACTAGGGCTATTCCGTCCATGAGGATCCGTAATAGTCGACCGACAAAGACTAAAAGGAAGACGAAACGTAAAGCTATTATTGGCCTGGAAAGAGGGAAAGCAGTGGAATGTACATGCAAAGATCGGCAACTGCTAAGAACGTATCCCCAGGACGGAAAGCATTAAGACATTCGTGGAAATATCGATATCCTTGGAGAATTCCGCGAAAAAACCAAAGTCCTGGAACGTGGCTAAAACGATGGCCAACAATGGCTCGGACATGGACAGCTCCGGATCGTTCATATCACGGCCTGTTAATATCTATCTATCTATCTATCTATCTATCTATCTATCTATCTATCTATCTATCTATCTATCTATCTATCAAACCTATCTCAATTCCTTCCTTATCTATCTCTCTATCTTCATTTATATCTATCTTCTTCTTCTCTCTCTCTCTCTCTCTCTCTCTCTCTCTATCTATCTATGGAATCTATCTATCTATCTATCTATCAAAAATTCATATCTATATCTTTTCTCTCTCTTATATATATATATATATATTTATTCTATCTATCTATCTCTTATCTCATTCATTTTTATATCTATATATTTATCCCTTCCTTTAAACCTTCATTTTTCCTTATCTATCTATCTTCATCTATTTATTATCGTCATTCTATCTATCTATCTTCTCTATCTCTTCTATCTATCTATCTATATCTATCTATCTATCTATATCCATCTATCTATGCTTTTTTCTCTATCTATCTATATATAAGTTTATTTTTATAATCTATCCTATCTATCTATCTATCTATCTATCTATTCTATCTCAAACCTATCTTCCTTCCTATCTATCTATCTATTTATATCTATTTTTTTATCTATCTATCTATCTATCTATCTATCTATCTATCTATCTATCTCTATTCAATTATCTTCCTTCCATAAATGCTAATATTTTCTCTGTATATATATATATATGTTTATTCTTCAACGATCATCATTTAAATCTTCTCCTTGCGCTCATTGTATTTATATTTAATTATCTTACATCTCAACATATATTTCCTATATATCATCTATATATTTATCATTCTTATGGGTAAAATTGTGTATGTTAATTCAATTCTTTCATCTTTTTTTTTTTTCTATCTTTAAATCTATATGTAATCTATATTTAAATTATTTTCGGAATGGCAATATTTGCGAACGACAGAATTATCCTTGTTTTTTTTATATTTAATTATCTTAGATCAGCAATAATTCCTCAAGAAGTAATTCTTATAATTGAAAGCAGTTCGGATTTTGGTGTTTGAAATGAATCTAATCTGATTTCTAAAGAAGGAAAATTATGTAAGTGTATTAAGATATGATAAAGTTCCCCAAATCTGACCAAATATCTAAACAACAGAAGTTTTAATCGAACGCCCTTCTCACCAGTCGGAGAACTTTTCATTAAGTTCATATCTGTATTCATTCCTGATGATTTTTTTTGTCCTGATGATGACCATGCTGGCCGAAACTAGTCGAGAAATTTAATTGAAATAATAATAAAAACAAAAAATTACTATAAAACTCAGTGAGTCTGAAAATTTCAATTTTTTATTTCTCAATATTTTTATTGTTCAAAACAAAACACACACACACACACACACACACACACACACACACACACACACACAACACACACTTAACACACGTTTTACATATAACGTAAAAAACGTGTTTAAACAGAGACACACACACACACACAAATATATATATATATATATATATATATATATATATATATATAAATATATATAAAAACAAATAAAGGCTTAAACTAATATTCCATGGTCATAATTTATTCCATTGGAATCGTAAATTTTGTCCAAATCATCAGACCTACAAATTCAAAATGAAAACAGAAAAAAAACAACTCCGGAAATCAAAACAGAATTTAGAGAAAGTGTAAGTATGAGGAGGAGGGACATGAAACCTTAACAGAGAGAATTTTTGGAGATGGGGGGGGGTATTTTTACACTTTCTCTAAATTCTGTTTTGATTTCCGGAGTTGTTTTTTTCTGTTTTCATTTTGAATTTGTAGGTCTGATGAATTGGATCGTATTTACGATTCCAATGGAATAAATTATGACCATGGGAATATTAGTGTTTAAGCCTTTTTTTTTTATATCCTTACTCTGTCCTAGACATTGAGTTCTACCTGGATTCTTCCTCTTGGAAAATTTTTTTCTGAAAATATACATGTATGGGTATTTTTTATATATATTTTGCATATGTATGTATATTTATCCACTAATCTCTATCTATATATATATATATATATATATATATATATATATATATATATATATATCAACAGCAAGATAGTTCAATTTGTGTAACAGCATAATTATCCATTCCGCTAAATCTTTAATATCTAAAAAACCACTAAACTCATTGAGTTTATTTTTTATAGGTTTTCAAATAAGACGTTTTTCCATCTTGACGCCATTTGTCGTAAGGTTCCCTGAAAAATCCTTTGAGATATTCAGCTGGAAAGAGAACAGGTTAAAATTGTTTTGTGTCAGCTCCACTGTCTTCCCACCTGAGCAATGGCGAGAGGAAAAAGATAATTCAGGCCCCTTTAGTAATGGTACCAATATTGAAACTCTGGCTTCCATCTTCAAAGTCCATTCAAGAATCATCAAGAGAACGGTGAATAAGTTTAAAAAATAAAGAACAGTAAGATATATAATCCGGTGTTCTTATAGATATTTTTATTTTTACAAAATAGTGCTCAATGTAAATTTACAGAGCATAATATTATAAATTAATTGATTTAAAATATGTTTTTTTCCGCTACACAGTTCTAACCATGTTTCAAAAATAGAAGCTAAAAGCCCCGAATTTAATTTTGCAATTAAATTAAAAGCATTAGTTCCATTTCATCCTCAAGCGAACTTTGGAGTAACTTTTAAAAATTACTGGGTTTTAAAGACACAGCTATATATATATATATATATATATATATATATATATATATATAAGGAAAACTTTTAAAACCATTTATTTTACATTCAACATCATCACTTGATAAGACACCGGCGGTGTTGAAACAAAATGGCTATTTTTGTAGTGATTTTATAATATATTTATGTTATACATTTTTTTTAAATAAATAATATATATATATATATATATATATATATATATATATATATATATATCCACAAGTCAGTTTCATTATATCGCAGCTCATCATTGTGGCTAGACAGCCGATTGCTTCAAGCCGTGATTAGTCAGAGACGCTACCCCTAAGCATAGAAAAGCAGGGAAAAAGGGATCTTTTAACGTATTATATACGTGATGTATATAAACGCAAAATCAGCAGCCAGAGTGTTCAGTTTATAACATGAAGAGCGATGCGTTATAAGCAGGAGCAGCCACTGTTCTAAAAATTCCCTTTCTCCATAGTGCTCAATCGGCGAACGAGAGCATATATATATATATACCCAGGCAAAATAAGAACAAATGGAGTATAATTTTATTGTCCGTAACTTTTCTCACCAGTAATTTACCATCGCCCGAGGAGACACATTTGTAGTGTTGAAACACGATTGCTATTGTGTAGCGATTTTTTGTTTTGATCTTCGATAACATATATATATATATATTCGACGTATGAAGGTAAACTGCTTAGTCCCTAGGAACCGACAGCCAGGCACCAACACATATGATTTGATAATAGTGGTGAAGGCTTTGTGCAGAACTAGCCACACTTTTTATAGGGTCGAATACAGACCTGGTGCAATACGTGCAACAAGATCCCCTAATGACCTCCCGTTTTAGACTAGTTGCCATCCAAGGCTATAGAACCCAGTCTGTCCTGCTATTTAACCATAGCTGGAGGGAGAAGATAAGGGTTCATACCTTTCCTAAGGGTATTCGCAGGTAAGTGAATGTCATGGATTCAACTGGAATTAGAACTCGGCTCTCCGATTCCTAAATCCAAGCCACTATCCATTACTCCAATGTGTCTCCATAGTAATCAACTATAGCTCAAATACAGATTGCAAACTGACTGGATGATAGGTTTGGGAACAAATACAGGCTGTTGATAAATTTAACATGTTTCGCTTTTATTTGTGCTTCTTCAAGAAATCGAATATCGAAGAGTAAGAAAAAATCTGGTACTTTTATGTTGCTTGGTTTAATTCTATAAGCCCTTCGTTCCCGAACAATTTTAACTCTTTTTTCCTGAGCTCCTGAGTCAAAATTAGCAAATAATTCGGATATAATGTTTCACGGTAGATATAAAAATAGTTACATGTGTTTACCCACCGTTCAAGCGGTGCCTGGGCATTACGTCATTTTTCTCTACCACCGGTCAACTGGTGGCTGGGCATTACGTCATTGTTTTCTTCCACCGTTCAACCGGTGGCTGGGCATTACGTCATTTTACTCTACCAACGGTAAAGCGGTGGTCAAGGCCCTAAGTGTTAACCAATGAAAAACAAACAACACAAAATACTGGTTTCGTGTTTACGTCTTTAAGCAACAAAACCCCTCTTTCTAGAATTTCAAACTGAAAAACGCAGCACTGCCAATATCTTTTGAGTAGTGGTGTTAAAATGTCTAACATCAGACGGACAGATTTCTTCTCTTTCGAATTGCTTCTGTCAACATTATAATTTTGAGAAGTATTATTAACATATCCAGTCCTGTCCGTCTGCACAAACCCCATACGTATAAATTATTTCTTTTATGTCACATAAACAGATTCCTTAGATAAAAGCGATTGTGAGTTTTTAATATTCGTATTTCAGCTGCCTTTTCCTTTGTGAATTTCCATGTTGCTTCTGTTTCTTTAACATGGAATCGTGTATTTGGGAAAACGATATATATATATATATATATATATATATATATATATATATATATATATATATATATATATATATATATATATATATATATATATATATATATCACACAGTGTGATGAACAAACTGTTACCTAAATGACGCAAAAATGAAAATAACACTGACACCGCATTTTAACAGATATATTTACCAAAATTACACAAAAATATCTCGAAATACTAAATATTCATAGCTTGGCAGAGAAGTCAAAAGCACGTCTCAACGGTTTTCCCTACGGGAACGCGGGTTCGAATCCTGCCGAAGAGATCATGTCTTTCTGTAATAAAATTTCTCGAATATTCTCGGTCCATAGACCAAAACAAATAAATATACTATTTAATAAATAAACGGAACGTCTATTCAAACACCAGTATCCACTGAAAATAAGATTTAAGTAATAAAATCTGTCACTTTATTTAGAAACTAGCAGCATGGCCCCGCGTTGTCCGTGCTAGATTCAAAAATCGTACGACTCATCCAGCAATCGCTATCACTTGACTTAAAATATTTTTGCCCTTCTTTGCCTTTAAAGGAGTGCCCTTTGCCGTGCTGATGTTGCTACATGCCTTACTTCTTGCCTATCTCACACTGCGAATTTTTTCTAAGCTCTATACTAAACATTAAATCTGTTATGAAAAAAGAACTAAACAAAATGAACACAAAATGATGAACTTTAAAAAAGGTAAGTTACCAAGTTGATCCTGAGGCTCTCAACAACAAATTCGGAAGTTCTTTTTATTAGAACGATGAGAGTGAGTTTTCCGAGCTGCCGTATCTTCGTAATCCCCATTAGACTCATCCACATCTTTTTTTTGAATTCTCTTCACTGTTTCCAGATTGACCCCGCCCAAACCCCATGTTACTATTGGAACACCCGGTGCGAATGCCAAACAGTACAGCATGCTGTTTCCAAATCTCTGGCGGAGTGAATTGCGTTATGGTGCTCTTTTTCTTACAGACGGTTCCCAACTGACCCTACTATACGGTACAGTTGAGAAAATGAAACCCAAACAAAGCGCATGCGCAAAACTAAAAATATAACTTGTCCACAATTTATACTTTACATCGTGTAAATGTTTATATTGATTTTCTAAGCCCGAACGTATGGGGTACCCAGCGAGAACCGAACTCACTATTCAGTCGTAACTGTTTTAACTAAACTTGCTTTATTCGGACTATTGTCCGCATATTTGTTGCTATATTTATCACAACGTTTCAGCCGTTGTGCATCTTCTTCAGGTGGTTGGAATGTCGAACTGAACCCTTTATTGCGCTCGCTAGGGTAGACTGTTCTAGTTCCACGTGCCATGTCTAATGGATGTCAGTTATCACACTAATGACTTGCTAAGGACACATGGCACAATGGATAAAGGCGTTAGTTAGATCCAGTGACAGGACCCAAAGAGTTGTGAGTTCAATACCTGGTTAAGAGAGCTTGGAGAGGGGAATTAACAGGAGATAACTGAGATCCATTAGACATGGAATAGTCTATTGGGATAAATATGACAATAAAGTTGTAAGGCGACAAAGATGAGGACAATAGTCCGAATAATGTAAATAGTGTACATAATACCTCATCTCAGAAAAATAGACAGATACTGAAGGGCCGAAACGTTGTAATAAATATGGCGACAAAGATGAGGACAATAGTCCGAATAATGTAAATAGTGTACATAATACCTCATATCAGAAATATAGACAGATACTGAAGGGCCGAAACGTTGTAATAAATATGGCGACAAAGATGAGGACAATAGTCCGAATAATGTAAATAGTGTACATATTACCTCATCTCAGAAATATAGACAGATACGAAACAAGCTTGCTAGCCATTACACTACGCCGAGGTTCCACCGTGTAAATGTTTATATATTAAGAAAATTTTTTAGGAAAATCTATGACTTAGTTGATAAAAAATTCGTGTTACTGCTCGCTCAATACGTGTGGAATGTTTCCTTATGAGGAAACGGCTAATATTACCATTATCATTGCCGTGAGGTAGCCTCTGTTGTGCGACTTTTGATTGTGGCAATTCAAGGCTTCCATATTGAACAGAAGCAAACTGTGGAGGTTGATCGATGCGGAGGAGCCCACGTGAGTTTTAGTTACAGAAGTATGAGTCATAGTCCTCGAGACAGAAGCTTGAAGTGGGTGGGGTGATGGTAGCGGTAGGGATTACGCTGACTGTGAGGTTGGGGGTGGTGCCAGCCGAATTGGAACAAGAGTAGCGGTAGTAGCAGAGATGTCAGAGGTGGTAGCAGGGATAGCAGTGGTCGGTGGGGAGCAGGGAGTGTATGGATGATGGAGCAATAATAGAAGTGATAGAAAATGATGATGATGCTGACTAGATGATTTTTATTGGTGGGAGTTAGTCGGGGTGTGGTGTTGGCTGTGTTAGCGGTGACAGCGGTGGTGAGATGGGCGCCGGTGGTCGTCAGGGATATCAGCGAATCTAATTTCTGCAAATGTGCCTGTGTACGCGGAGGAGATAAAACCTTAGACCTAGGTACACGTATGCATCGACACATCGAGACAATTATAGACAATCCATTCGTTCACACACATGCGCCGGCCAGAGAGTTATGGTTAACAAGCTTGTTTCCCAGACCATAGATTTTATCGAGTGATTGCACTCTGGACGTAGCTTACTGTTTTAGCCCTTTGCCAGACTAAAGAATATAAACAGCAAGTTTAACCAGGCCTCGATCCTCATTACACTTCTTACCATTTGAGAAATTATGTTAAGATTATAAAATATCTACATTAAAGGCATCAAGCTAATCTAGTAATTGTAATGAAATTAGTCATGTCAAATACCCTAAATCCATAATCCAAATGAAAGATATAGAATTAATACATATTAAACACTTACATTATTTACATTGTTCAGAGTGTTGTCCTCATTTTTGTTGCCATATTCACGACGTTTCGACCGTTGTACGCTCTGGTCTTTTTCAGGATCTGTCTATATTTCTGAAATGAGGTATTGTAATTATTTACACTATATACATTGTTCAGACTGTTGTCCTCATCTTTTTCGCCATATTCACGACGTTTCGGCCGTTTTACGCTCTGGTCTTCTTCAGGATCTGTCTCTATTTCTGAGACGAGGTATTGTAATTATTTACACTATTTACATTGTTCGGACTGTTGTACTCATCTTTGTTACCATATTCACGACGTTTCATCCGTTGTACGCTCTGGCCTTCTTCAGGTGATTGGAATTTCGAACTGTACTCTTTATTTTTTCACATGGCCCAGTGGATAAAAGTGTTCGTTGGATCCAATGACGTGAATCAAAGAGTTGTGAGTTCAATACTTGGCTACTGCAGTGGTGGACCAAAATTTGGAGTGTTGAGGGAGATAACTGATGCTGAGACATCAGGAAGAGGCAAAATAAAATGAAACTAGAACAATCTACCCGGGTGGGCGAAATATAAGCAATATTTGTTGTTTTACTATTTTGCCATTCATTTACATAAGCTTGTTAGATAGGTTGTGCATAGCTCTCCACAATTTCCTATCCGTTTCAGCTCTTGTAATGTTTTAAAGCCTTATTATTATTAAAATCAAGAAAAAAAAGGTTATTAGATAGGTTGATCTTGGCTCTCCACAACTTCCTATTCTTTGTAGTTCTAAGCAATGTTTGTCCCCTCACTATTCTACCATTCCTTTAAACAAGTTTTACGTAGGTTGCTTGATGTTTCCCTCTTGCCTTTAATATGTCCTGAGAGTGTCAAATTTTCCAAACCTTCTTTCCACATTAGTTCTCCAATAAATTTCAACTGTCTCTGATTTTTTATTTTGCGTGTCCGATGTTCCAGTTTTCCTTAAAATTTCCTCGTTAGTCACAGTATGCATAACATTCTCAGCATCCTTCTGTGGAACCATTTTTCTGCTGTCTCAAGTTTCACTTTTATCTGGGAATAAATTGTCCAACATTCACCCGACGACAGGCGTCTGGAATTAGCAGAAATGGTGAAATAGTCGACTAGAATAACGAAGATAAGATTTTGTTTATCGAAAAGAAGAATTTAAAATGAACTTTTCTTGGCATCTTTTCAAATTATTCTTTATTTCTTTAAAGTAAGTTACATCAGATTATTAGACCTTTTTTTTATTTCTCGATCTTTAGATAGTTGGATATAGCGTTTCATTTCTTAAGAGACCATAAAAAATATATGTGTTTTTTTCCAATTTTATTCTTTGCAGGGCATCATGAATTAACACGCAATAAAATAAATTTTGATTCTAGAACGTTCAGAAACTCTTTCGATATCATTTTACTTTTTAGAACGGGAATGGCCTTGAAATTCTTATGCCTGGCAGCACCAATTTCGATTAGAACATTCGCAACAAACATTTCTGCAGTAGATATTCATAGCGAAGATTATATGATGACGTGACTGAGTGGTTAGAATGTTAGCTTTTAAAAAAGACTCCATTCAGTTCTTTATATGTTATGGTTTCTGGGTGCCGAATAGAAGACTTAAATTTTGACTCATTCAGTGCCGGTTTTTGGTTCTTGGTAAATACACTTTTCAGTTCTATAAAGCCATGCGAAGTTTCTTAAAGGTTGTATTAGCAAAAACTCACAAGTCATCGGTGACCGAGATTTTGAGTAAATTAAATCATTTACAGATTATAGAAAATTCTCCCAGAAACTGTAAATAATTCCTTTGCACAAATGCAATTTTTCAAATTCGAATCAACATTGAATCATGAATGAACATTATATATAATATATTCCGATATATATATATATATATATATATATATATATATATTATATTTGCTTCTAGGTGTTCCTAAGTACATAAAACTTTGAAAATTTATAACTTTATTTGTATTTGCGATAGAAATAATTCGTAAAAATTCTTAGAAAGATAATCTATATCTTTTTTTTTTTATTGAAATTTTATTTAAGTTTCCATTCCTCCATCATTACCAATACAAAATGGTAATACAATTTTGCAGTTCACGGAAAACATTTGCCAACTGATTTACAGTAATGCCGGAAATTTCATTTTTTCTTACTTTTCGTAGATACTTTCTTTGCTGGATTATAAAGTTTTATAACATTTTTTATACAGATTATTTCTATCGGCTAATACAAATAAATTTATAAATTTTTTAAGTCTCTGAACTTTATGGACAACCGGACTCATTTACACACACACACAAACACACAAACACACACACACACACACAAATATATATATATATATATATATATATATATAAAAATAAAAATAATTATTTTGTTTTCATTAAATGTGTTTCTTCCGGAACCTTAGATAAAGCCCCACTCAGCATAGTTTCAGAATGTAGCATAGGTAGACTCTATGGGTGTTGAAGAAATATAAAAGCAGGTGTTTACGAATAGGATTGGCTAGCAATTGTTTTCACTAGTGTAAACTGAAAACTGGACTAACCACCAATGTTCATATATATATATATATGTCTGATTAATATGTCTGGACATATATCTGTTTATTTTTTTTGATCCTCTCGAATTCTCGAATCAACTTCTTAATATCTATATTAAATTCATTGAAGAAGACACTGGGATCTTTTTTCCAAGTACTTTCAATCTAATCCACGATCATCTTCAGGAGTGAATTAAAAGCATTTGGTCGATTGAAATTACTTTTGGTTTTGTCTGTCTATAATGCTTTTTTCTTAGTACTATTTTTATGTTTATCCTTTTGTTCACAAACGGATTACAACTTGACAACTCTGGGTCTTTTCAATAGCAGTGGAGTTTTCCGAGGGGAACGTGACTTTAGAATATTCCTATGAATTTCATTGCTTATTGTTCGTTTAGTAACACAGATTCCTGATGAATGCAAATCGTCCTGCAACATTCGACGAGTAACCATTGGATTTCGTTTAATTTGACGCATTAATTTTCACCAAAATTTTGAAGAAATCTTCCGTAGAGCACCTTTCCTTTTCTTTTCAAAAGTTTGGGGGTTTTATACCTTACAATGAATGAACTAATGGTAGGAAATGGAATATTCAGGCTCTCTGAGATTTCCCTGCAAATTTTAATTTCTTTCCAGAGCTTAATAATGAGTCCTTTTTGCGAATTTGTCAATTCATTACCTCTTGTCATGATGATAACCTTCTTGCACGAATATCAATTACAGATATTAATTAATTATAATATTAATTAATATAATTAATTAAATAAAAAAATAAAATGCTCATTAACCGGAAAACATTTCCCATTATGCTAAGGTTAAAGGAACCGAAATATGATTCCCCCTACTTGGTTTCGTAAATATCGTTATATATATATTGTTGAATATAAAAAGCCAACATTTCTTGTCTAACTCTCATTCTCCCCTTTATAAAAATATTACATTCAAACTATATTCGCTTCCCCGATCCCCTATATTGGACTTTTTATATCCGATGCATGATAAGAAACGTGTTCCAAAAACCTCAACCTATAATATAAGTCAATTTTTTCCAAATTTTTTTTTTTTGGTTCAAATCACCTCAACACAAGTCTGGGCACGAAAATAAAAACAATATATATATAACTATATATTAAATTCGGGAATATAAATGTGACGGACATCCCATAACTATGTTTAAATCTCCTGTGATAAATTGTGTTTTCTTTTGGTTGTTCCAACTTGCGCAAGGATGACTTGATGTCGACCACGTATAAGTATGATAATAAGTTTACATATTTTTTGGAACAGAAATATACGCATGCCTATATACATACATGTTTCACTTTATAAAAATAGAATAAACGTCCGTAATAGAAAATCAAGTTTATGTATAAAACATTAAAAGTTTAAAATTGAACCCATAACTTCACCTCAAATGGACAAACCTTCTTGTTTTATGAAATTTTTTGGAATGTTGACCTTCATTCCTTCTTGAAAGAAAATTACTGATTTGTAACAAAATCCAGAATTCTCTTATCAGTTCTTCCAAATTTTTTTCCATGAAGCCTATATAATTTTTTTAATATACGCGTCTACAAATACCTTCACCTCCAAGAAGACCTCCTGGGAATCCGACAAACTTCACCACTATCCTCATTTTTCAAGATGTAAAACAAAATAATAACGTTTTTTTAATAAATTGCATTATAATGTAAAAATATGTTTGCCGTGTACAGCTTATTTTGATAATATATATATTTTATATATGTAATGTTTAATTTTACCGGTCGCCTATTGTTTCATATATTTACGATTGTTAAACAAACATATGGATAGTGGCATCGGATATAAATTCTGGGCTATAATAAGTTTTAAACAAAATTGATTACAAAAATTTTGGCTTGTTTTCTAATGTCTCTTCTTTTTTTTGAGACAATACCATGTTAGTATCAAGCTTTCTAATCTATGAACGATAGTTGACTTATATTTTGCAATTTGAAATCGTTCAAAGTTGGTAGAAGAAGGAAATTGGTGAATTTCAACAAGGGCAAATAATAGGATGGCATCAGTGTGGCAAGAAATAGAGAAATTGTTAGGTTTTTCCAGGTTAATCATCAAACGGTTAATAATATTGTCAAGAAATTTAATGAAGAAGGCCATTGTCATGTGGAACAACGTTCAGGAAAACCAAGCATCGTGTTCGAGTGAATGAAAAAAAGGGCGCTGAAGAAGGAAGTCATCAGAAAATGTCATCAGAGCATCAAAGATGTTGCCAATAGCATGGAAATGTCGCCGTATGCGGTGAGAAAGACTCTGAAAGAGCTAGGCTATCAAAGAAGAGTTGCAAGAAAGAAGCCCTTGATTTTGGAGGTTAACAGGAACGGGCGTATGGATTGGGCAAGAGAATTCGAGAACAAAGATTATGAATTTTGGCTGTCTGTCATTTGGTCAGATGAAAGTAAATTCTGCCAGTATTCGAATTCGAGATTGGTTTATGTTTGAAAAAATCTGAATGAGACTTGGAACACTGAATGCCTGCAGGCGACTGTGAAACATGAAGGGATTGGAGAAATGGTGTAGGGTGCTGTCTGGTCTGGAGGGAAATCTGAGCTGATTCTTGTTGACCAGCGGTTGAATGGTTCAAAATACTGTCAAATATTAGAGAAAGGACTACTCCCACTATTTGAAACCAATCAGATTGACAAGTACGTCTACTTTTTTCAAGAAGATGGAGCGCCATGTCATACGAGCAAAGTAGCAAAGGCCTGGAAGTAATCGCAAGGAAGCAAGTCAATGCAATGGATAGCCCAAAGTTCTGATATGAATCCAATAGAGAACGTTTGGTAGCACCTTGACCGAAGACTTCGAGAGCGTGCAACCAAAATCACATCAGTGGCAACCCTTAAAGAGACATTGTTAAAGGAGTGGCAAAATATGGATCAGACGATTGTTGATAATTTGATCAAATTCATGAAAAATCGAATACAGGCACTGAAACTATCAAATGGAGGACCTACTCTATACTAGTTCCAAATAGTGTTTGTTTACGTTGAATAAGAATTACGTACTTAAATTTTGAAATTGGATGTAGTTTATTTCTCCTGGCTAAAAACTTTTCTTAGGCCACTGTACCTGGGGGTTTGCTTCGTGAATTAGTTGATTTGTCTCTAGCTGTGCTGGTCGGGCTCTCTGCCTCCTAATTCTCGGCCGGGGCTGTGTCGAGGAGCGGAGTCTCTTCTCGGGAAAGAGCTAACAACCCCATTTTATACGGAGGATATTTGGCTGAGCTTACGGGCTCGGATACCCCACGTTAAATTCGGCCTTGTGTCACATCTGACCGCGTGAGGCGGTTGGTAGATATCCTTGCTCCGGGACTTAGTCTAGAGTTGGAAATTCGTCTCCAGCTATGCTGGTCAAACTCTCTGTCTCAATATTTTCCTCGAACAAATATATGTCTCATCTCCAGAAAACAGCTAATGATCCCGTTTTATACAGGGGAATTTTGGCCGAGACTACGGGATCGGTTACCTCATATTTAATTCGGCTTTGTGCCATATCTGACCGCGTGAGGTGATCGGTAGATATACTTGATTCGGGAATTACTAGCCTGCCACTCGTTTCCCTGTCTTTCAGTAGTGTATTATCTTTTACCATAAACCTCCCTTCTTTCATCTACGCGCGTGTTGCTTTTCCTTCACTCACGTACCACCTTTGTTTGTTTGTAACCTTTTTAAGGATACAGCGTATATATATATATATATATATATATATATATATATATATATATATATAGGATGACTGGTAATCAAGGTTCTTACCATCTACCTGTCTTTTGTTGATTCTGGATGTTTACTTTTGGTACACTTTGGTGTTATTTAAAATTGTTCATTTTGACGGTCGTCTTTTAGTATAGAATCCAATGAGGTTAGCAGTGAATATTTCAAAGACAGTAGGAAAGTGTTGTTCAGGTTAGCAATGGATATTTTGGTAAAAGTAGCAGAAAAATAGTTCTTCCTTCTGGTTCTCTTTCGCCTGGCAAGCTGAACTGGACATTCGGGTAGAGTGAACAAAAATGGCCGCCTTTATACATTTGTGACACTCGTTGAATGTTCTACGTCTTCTGATTGGTTAACCTTCTATTGGTGGACTATAAAGTTCTTTAACGTTAGTCCAGGCATTTAAACTAACTCACTAGTTTCGTTAAATAATACAAAAAAACAAAAAATAATGTGGAAGTCCTCCATCCACTAGGGTACCTGTCCTCCATCCATTACACAGACTTGTTAAATATGTTGTTTTCTGCCTTTGCCTTTTCTAGCTGTTCCTATAAATTCTAATATTACACGTTGATGGCATGTCACCTATGATCCTAGTGTTATCTCATGTCATCTATGTTTCTTAGTTCCGAGTGGTACGTCTAAACGTAGACCTCGCTTACAGAACAGTCAAAAAGGTCTTGTTTGCACTCGATTAAAAAAGGCAGACATAGATGTGGTTTTACACTGGAGTCAAAAAGAGAGACACAAGTTTGGTCTGCTCTAGAATAAAAAAAGCAGGCATTGGTCCGATTTACAGAAAGTTGGATATGGGCCCGTTTTACGCTATGTATTTATTCTGTCTCCCCATTAAGACGGTAAGTTGATGAACTAAGTCAATAAAGGCCTTTTTAAGGGAGGGACCACGGCGTAAAACCTTTGCTGGGGAACAAAATTTCTGCAATCCATTACCATGCGACCGTCTGTTAGGCTGGCCTCGGAGCGAACACCGATCCTTCTTTCTGTTGCAATCAGAAGGCGCGGTAAAAATAGCAGTTTTAAGGGCTATAAATAACTTAGTAAAAAATTTTTTGTTAGCTGCGACTTTGGCCTTTGACGGAGTCGCCCCATATTATCTGCCCGAAGACACAGTTGAAATTTTTAAAAAATGTATTTACAAAACTACTCGAGAGAAAGATTTTAACACGTAAATTGAAGGTTTAATAAAAAAATTACGAAATAATAAAAACCTTCAGTCCACATGGACATAGGCCCTATTTACATAAGAAACAAAATAGGTGGACATTGTTCCTAATTTTACTTAGATTAAAAAAGATGGGCTTAGGTTTTAAACCAGATATGTGTCTACATGTTCTGTTTACGCTAAATTAAAACAAACCCCCAAAATCTGTAAACTTATGTCCGGTTTACAGAAGAATAAAAAATGTGCACATAGGCTCAGTTTACACTAGAGTGAAAAAGTTAGACATAGTTTCGATTTTACACTAGGGGGACATTGGTTTGGTTTACACGAGAGCAGATATGGTATACTTGTCCGGCTTACAGATGAGTCAAAAAGTTTATTTTACGCTAGAGTCAAAAAGGTAGACATCGGTCTGGTTAACACGAGAGATAAATAGGTGGGCATACACACTTGTGCAAATTAATTTTATCAGTGAAGAATAAATTCTTAGGATTTCTTACTCTCGAGCATGCAACATACACCCGTGTGCAAATTAATTGAAACAAAATGAATAATTCCGTTATTATTTACATTTTTTTCGTATTTGAAAATGAAACATGACCCAGTGCACATGTTAATACTTCCTATGTCCATTTCACGAAGTCGTTCCTTGCAGATTGACTACAGATTCTCCACTGGATTTAAATCAGGAGAGTTTCCGAGCCAGTCGATAAAACTTTGCTTTGCTCAGTGGTAAGGCTTGCCAGTATGTTCGTGCAGCGTTACGATTTTCGTACACTTCCTTGGAATAACGTCGATTGCAGAAAATGATCGTAGGACAACTAATCGACAGCAGAGACAATAGTGTCTGGGCGTGATGAAAATCTAATGCAATCACTGATGACGCAATATTTTTCAAGGAAAAACAATTTTCAGCATACACCCCGAAAATAGATACATATTACCGCACACCACTGCAAATGAACTAATCTGAGGAAAAAATAGAAATCAGTTACACCCTGTCATTCCAGTGAGTCTAAAAGTGACCGTATGGTGAAAGAAAGGAAACTAAAGCGGTTGTTTCAATTAATTTGCACATGGGTGTAGGCCCGGTTTAGCTCTAGTGTCAAAAAGGAAATGTGTGTATCCACGCAGATGGTAGCCCTATTTATTAGGAGTAGGTGTTAGTCCTTCGCAGGGAATGCAGTAGATTTATTTTAAGTCCTCTAACCCCATCAAAGACATCGACGGTTGCGTGAAAAATTTAGAAATGCACAGGAAACTTTAGGAAAATTGACAGCTGAACAGAATCCTGGAACTTTTGAACAAGATCTAATGTCTGTGTAAGTGTCAGAGAAAGTGACGGACACACACGCGCGCAGATACACA
This sequence comes from Acanthosepion pharaonis, assembly GCA_903632075.3. Taxonomy (NCBI): domain Eukaryota; kingdom Metazoa; phylum Mollusca; class Cephalopoda; order Sepiida; family Sepiidae; genus Acanthosepion; species Acanthosepion pharaonis. The sequence continues at coordinate 474,311 of CAHIKZ030001378.1, read as the reverse complement.
TGCAAATTAAACAGTGAGTGTGTGCGTCTCTATTTCCTGGCATGTGTGGATATATGTTCAGAATTCATATACGTGTATATACGAGACTTTGAACACACGTATCTGTTAGAATGTTTTCTTTGTTTTTGATATCGTCGGCCGATAAGTAGTGTCTTTCTCCATGAACACAAAATGGAATCACGTGGAATAATTTAGAAACGAGGCAAACACATGGAAGACAGGAAAATTCTCCATTACCCTGGGGGTAAGATCTAAAAACAATTTAGCGAAAGCTACTTTTATAAGAATCTTAGCACTTAGCAGAATAAAGAGAAAGCCGACGCCTGAAATCAGGACGTTGGCTGGACGTCCGTTCTTTGGAAATCAATGCTTTTATTTTCTGAAAACACCAACTTTGTTGCTCATGAAAACAAAATCTGCCGAACTTCATTTTATTCCTAAGTAATTGCTCTTTCGGTTCATATAAAATTTGTCAAAAGTTATATGCAGGAAAAGCCGAAAGAAATTTCCAGAAGCGAGAGAAGAAACTGTTAGCATAGAACTTGCGGTTACATCTAGCCAATTCAACTGTGGATTGATGAGACCTTGCCGCCAATCTAGTACTGCGCTTACATTCATAAAGTCTACGTATTACAGGAAAAAGTTCAAGGTAACCAAAAATTTCTTTTTTTTTATTTATTAGGAAAAAAAAAGTATACATCAGTTTTGACAAACTGTCATGCCTCAAATTAACCCCCATCGGCATTAAAAAAAGTCCTGGCGGTAAATATGTTTTGGACGCAAAGATGCCCGTGAGTGCCTGCCGCAAGTGTTCATAGTTTTGCAAGGAATTTTCCTCGAAGGTTGTTGTCCAGAGAATGGAAGAGGTTACATTCTGTTGGTTTCAATTCAATAAGTTGGATGGCACTGTCGCCGAATGTTATCCATGATCATCCGCGCCTCATGAGACCCGGCATTATATATATATATATATATATATATATATATATATATATATATATATATATATACAAGTATATGATTGGTGTATACGGAATAAATTCCAATAACCAACAATTGCTATTCATAAAAGAGTGCTCAATACAGAGTAGAGCGAATATAATTATTTATTTAAAAATTATAACATAAATATGTTATAAAATCACTACAAAAATAGCCATTTTGTTTCAACACCTCTGGTGTCTTATGAAGTGATGATGTTGAATGTAGATTGTAGAATAAAGGTTTTAAAAGGTTTAAATTAATTAACCACCCCTCGTAAGGGGAATCGCTGTTACATGAGCTGAAATGACCAATGAAAATAATAAAAATTATATATATATATATATATATATATATATATATATATATATATATATATATTAATCATTTCACACTAAACAAAGCAATAAAGCCACTAGGATGCAAGTAATTACTGAGTGTTAGAGAATATGAGAAAAATTACTATTAAGGAGAGAAGACAATAAAAAAACAAGAATTAAGAAGACAGAGATAACGATTGACATTACATTTAAATTTTTGAAGATCAAGGGCAATAAAGCCACTAGGATGCAAGTAATTACTGTGTGTTTGAGAATATGAGAAAAAACTACTGTTAAAGAGAGAAGACAATAAAAGAACAAGAATTAAGAAGACAGAGATAACGATTGATATTGCATTTAAATTTTTGAAGATCAAAGGCAATAAAGCCACTAGGATGCAAGTAATTACTGAGTGTTAGAGAATATGAGAAAAACTACTATTAAGGAGGGAAGACAATAAAAGAACAAGAATTAAGAAAACAGAAGATAACGATTGTCATTGTATTTAAATTTCTAGAGATCAAAGTTCACTAAGCAAGAAGTTAGAAGAGATTTCCACAGGCGAGAAATGCGAGAGAAGAAAGTGTTAGCATAGAACTTGCGGTTACATCTATCCATTTCAACTCTAAATTGACTTTATTGTTAATATAGTACTGGGCTTACATTCATAGAGTCTACGTACTATAAAGGAAAATTCCAAAGTAACCAAAAAGTTCTTTGTCGTTTTTTTGTTATTTATTAGAAAAAAAGTATACATCAAATTTAACATACCATTAGTCCTCAAATTAATACCCATCGGCATCAAGAACCTTTTCCAAAGTGACTGCAGCTGCACAGTGTTCTGGCGATAAATATAAGATGTTTTAGACGCAAAGACTTCTGTGAGTGCCCGCAGCAAGTGTATTTTCTCACGAAGGTAGTTGTCCAGGGAATGGAAGACGTGGTAATTGTTGGCGAAAAGTCTGGGGAGTAAGATGGATACCAGTGTCTCCAAGCCAAGTCACCATAGGGTAATTCTGGCCACTCGCATCATATGAAGCCTGGCATTGTCATGGAGAAACATTACACCTTTGCGATCAACCATTGCTGATTCGGTTCCTGTTGCACATGTTCCAAACTGATGCGAGTACAAGTCCGCAGTGATGGTTCGTTTTGGCCGGTTGGGAATAGCACTAGTCCATCAGATACAGAAAATGGTCTTCTGTTCATGTAGGGATCCTCTTGAGGTATGAGGCACATCGTTCCGTGGTGTTTAGTACGCATGCCAGTAATATACAGGACCCGCTTTTCGTCTCTTGTCACAATCAAATATGGGTACGTTGAGGCGCCGAGGAAGTAACAAAAAAGTGGCTGTCACTCCTTGTCGCTTGTATTATTATGAATGTATCGAGAGAACTGAGATTTTCTCAAAGTGCAGGCATTTAAGTAAATATTTTTGGGGTATGTATAAACCCAGATGAGTATAATAATACGTTCAGTATAATTTTTTCGTCTTTGATGCTACCTGAATTTTACAAAAAACAAAATAATTTCCAAGCCTGAGGATGACTGAATGTACAGTTGAAAGTACTTGCAGATTAAATAAAAAAAGACCTTATACAGCTTGTAGTTATTAAAAACAAGGCTCATAACATCATCAAGTGATTCGTAGGTTAATGCAACTTTAAAATTTTGTTTGCAAAACATGTAGGCCTCCGACGGTGAGTGGGGAACCTATTTGCTCAACATGTACGCCTTACCTATGCGGTGCAGGTGAAGTCTGGTAGTTTCATGAGAAATCTGGAAGTATTCAACAAGCTTACCATAGATTTGCTTTTCGTCCTCCTCAGCGGCCGCCTTCAGGGCCTCATCATCCAGAACCTTTGGCAGAGCCACTGCGAGGTTCAACACAAAGGTACATATCTCCCGACCTGAACTTCTGTAACCAATGCTTGGCGATACGTTCACTCACAGCATTACCAACGAAGGCTTGACGTATTCGGCGACTTGATGCGGCTGCGCACATGCTCACCCTAATGCCAAAAAGCAGACAACGTGCTGCTTTGACACACCTATGTTTTCTCGTCGCTGATCGAGCTGTCACTTGTCAAGAGCAATGTGTAAATTCCTCTTTTGGGGCAATTTCACATTTTTTTATCATCTCTCAGTTGCGTCTCTGTCCTTGGACAGAGTGCGCTCAGGGGCTTCTCTGTCAAAGGACAGAGGGGCAACTGAGGAAAATTATACTGAAGAGGTGCCCAGCCCTGGGGAACAGCTGCCTGAAGCCGCGACCTCCCATTGCGCAAGAGGGAGGGATCGGTGCTCGCACCGAGGCCAGCGCAACCGACGGTTGCGGGGGCTGAGGGGAATTTTTGTCCCTGCCCGGGTGTACGCGCTCGGGATCCCCACATTAATCCGACCTTGTGTCACATCTCATTCTTGTGGGGGAATGAGTAAATACCACTGGTCAAGAGCAATGTTTCCCACCCTTCAGCTTTCAAAGTACGTGACGCACTTCTTCCTGCGCGGCGTAAAAAATAGCAAGGACGTTTTTGGTTGCCATATACAACGTGTCAAACCCTTTCTGGGTTATATGATATTGAAATCAGACTTAAAAATATATATTTTAGTTTATATGTATTTATTTGTTCGCGGACATATAAATTTTAGTCGTTTCGTTTTGAGTCTGTGAGCACTTGGTTCAGGGATAAATAAATATTGGTCGCTGTTATTGTTACAGTTTTTTGTGTATATGTACATATAACTAGTGAGTTAGCTTAAATGACTTAACTCACTTTATAGTCCACCAATAGAAGGTTAACCAATCAGAAGACGTAGAACATTCAATTCACCGTGTATGAAGGCGGCCATTTTGTTCACTCTACCCGAATGTCCAGTGCCAGCTTGTCTGTCGAAGAGAAACAGAAGGACGAACTACGCTTTGCTACTTTTACCAAAATATCCACTGCTAACCTGAACAACGCTTCCCTACTGTCTTCGAAATATTCACTGCTAACCTCTGGATTCTATACTCGAAGACGACCGTCATCATGAATAACAGTTATCTGAATCGAAAAACAATTCTATGGTTTGAAAATAAGCAAATATTGTCCTCCAACTCGAAGACTTGGTTTGGTCGCATACATTTGGCCATTAATTCTATCAGCAGAACCGTACGCCTTGTCGATGAATTCAGTTGAGGAAGCCCTTCGCTCACCGATGCCATGGCATTTTCGCACCAGATTCATAAGTAGCTGGGGAGCCCAGTGTACCACGTTTACTTTGGGTTGATTTGTTTTACGGCATATCAACACCTCAATGGGTTATTTAATGACGACAAGATTTTTATTGCTGGTAATATTTTTCCAAACCTTATTTCCTTTAAAAAAAGTATTTTTTTATAATATTTTTTTCAAAAATGTATTGCAGGTTATTTTTTTCTTCAAAAATGTATTCCTCGTAATAATATATTGCTGGTAATAATTATTTGCAAAAATGTATTACTGGTAATATTTTTTTCTGCAGAAATGAATTGCTGGTAATATTTTTTCTTTAAAAATGTATTGCTAGTAATATTTATTTTCCTCAAAAAATTTATTGATGGTATTAAAGCCTATTTTTAGATTTTCATACTGTTTTGACCCCAAATTGGGGGTTAACTATATTTGGAACCCTAACAGGTGCTACCACCCCGGGTCAGGATGGACGTGGGAACACCAGCAATTAAGAGTTATTATCATGCTCCTCAAAACCTCCTGATCAGAGGTTTTGCAGTTGAACGTAGCTTAACTTCTTACCCAGGACGCGGATGTAGTTTATCGTCTTACCCAGGACGCGGATGTAGTTTATCGTCTTACTCAGGACGCGGGCGTAGTTTATCGTCATACCCAGGACGCGGATGCAGTTTATCGTCATACCCAGGACGCGGATGCAATTTATCGTCATACCCAAGACCAGGATGCAGATGTAGTTTATCGTCTTACCCAGGACTCCAGTGTGCCAGATTTTGCTAGATGGCTGTTGACACAACGAGAACGTTAGTCTATTCTTTGACAGGGCTTGATTTCTTCTTTTATATTTCTCCTGGGTTTTCTAGTCAGGGAGCTAGTTTAGTCGTCGATGTGAGAGCCAGTTTAGTCTGGTGGTGGAGCATGCGACAGGTAGACAGAGTCAGCAACACACGTATAGTGACCTGACGATGGTGATTAGTGTTAATGAAACATTTTCACGTGATTGTTTAATAAACCAAACGCTTGGCAAAAAGAAATTCAGAGAAAACGAGTTTTCTTTCTATTTAAAAAAGTCCAATATTTCATTTCTGTAGGTTTTCAAGTGTGTTTTATTGTTTGTCTTTTGTTTCGATCTAAAGAAGTCACTCGTTATGAAAGGTAGGATAAATTCCCCAAAATAAATAAAGATAATTAAAAATAAATGAAAGAGAAAGAAAAAAAAACGATCCTTTAAACTTACAGAACTTTTATTCATCGATTATCGGCTGTTTCTTTTTATTTCTTTTTTTCTTCAGAAGTAAAAAAAAAATTGCATGTGAGGGAAAGAAAAAATGGCGAAGCGACAAAGAAGAATGTTCACTTAGTGTATCGTCTGGAAATATTGAAATTTGATTTTGGCTTTTCTAACTCGGTTTGCGCGGGGTGACAAAATTGAATTACCTTTGACTAAACTAGCGGGTCAGTCTCTCTCTTTCTCACACTCTCTTTCTCCGTATAATGCATATCATTCTCCTTTTCTCTCGGCATCGCCTAAAACCTGATAGCGTTCACCATTTTGAAACAGACTGTTTTTTTTAATGTTGAGAAGGCAGTTTTAGTTGGATAAAAAAGAAAATAACAAACAAAAATGAAAATCAGAAATACGCCATATCAACCCGAGCTTGCTTTGTTCTAGCATCTTCCAAATATCGGGCGGCATTTATGCTCGCTCTTTCAGGGAGGCCTTGATTGGGATTTCATCATAATAGCTAGGGAGGAAAGGATGCGATAGGCAACAATAAACTTCAGAAGAACTCAAAATTTGATGTACGTAGGTCCTTACTTTCCGTACAAACAATTATTTTTATTTCATGGTTGACTTTCGTTGGATTTTGCGATTAATTTCGATTCTTCCCAAATTCATTTCCAACTTATAAAAACTGTTATTTTACAAAAAAAAAAAAAGAAAAAAAAAATCGTCGCAGAACATCACATAACAAATAATCACCAAAAACAATGGCAGTAATGACAACTTGGGAATCCAAAATTTCAGGATTACATGTCCAGATCCTACCCGGAATGTTTTTAATTTACTCACGGAGTCGGCCTTATTCCAAATATGTTGGATTACGACCCCTAAATTTGAAAACACGGATAATTTATTTTGAAATACTGTAATTTGAGAACAGTAATTTTTTAATTTGAAAATGGTCTATTGATAGTAAGAGAGTTATGTCCCTTTAATTGTTTTTATCAAGATGGCGGAATTCGAAAACAATTACAGTAACTTGGGAATCCAAAATGTCAGATTTAAGGGTCCGCATCCGGCCCGGAATATTTTTAATTTAATTTGCTCACAGATAGAGTCAGCCTGATTCCAAAATGGTATGATATGTTGGGCTATTGCCTCTTGGAGTAAAGTTGAAAAAGTGTGACACACTGACATTAATATTTATTAATATAGATGTGTACTAATTTGTGTGTGTGTGTGTATTTTTTTGATGTGATGCGCAAGTGTGTCAAAATTTAAAATGGGGAGAGATAGATAGATAGATAGATAGATAGATAGATAGATAGAGACAGAGAGAATAAATAGGATTGCAAGTTCGAATCCGAAGTAAACTTGAAAAAGCGTGACACATTCGCATTTATTATATAGAAGAAGGTGAATTTGTGTATTGCTTGACACGACCTTTGTTATTGCTTTTGGAGTTTTTATCCCGCCAAAAGTAACTGCTGGACTAGAGTTTTTTATCACGTGACAGCTGGTATTTTATTTATTCAAAAATTCGTTTTTTAGTAAAATAGCTGCATCCAGCCAAACTGTTTTCTGTATGATTACTAGGCTCCCCAGTTTCCACCGCTTTTTCATAAGCTGTTCAAGACCGTTCCCAGTGCTCTCACAACGGTGGATACCACAGTTACTTTTATATGCATCTATATTTCTGAGATGAGGTATTGTAACCATTTACACTATTTACATCGTTAGGATTGTTGTCCTCTCTTTATTGCTATATTCACGACATTTCGGCCGTTGTACGCTCCAGCCTTCTTCAGGATCCGTCTATATTTCTGAGATGAGGCATTGTAATTATTTACACTATTTATATTGTTCAGACTGTTGTCTTTATATCTTTGCTGCCATATTCACGACGTTTCGACCGCTGTACGCTGCGGCCTTCTTCAGGATGTGTCTATATTTTTGCGATGAAGTATTTTAATAATTTACACTATATACAGTGTTCGGACTGTTGTCCTCATTTTTATTGTCATATTCACGACGTTTCAGCCGTAGTACGCCTCGGCCTTCTTCAGGTGATTGGCAGTTCGAACCGAACCCTATACGGGGGTAAATTTTTCTAATTATGGAGGTTGCTTAGGGACGTATCTATTCGATGAACAATTCCTAACCATTATCTATTACACCACCCACGCATTCATGCTTGCAACACCAGGTATTCCCAAGCGGTCTCTCATCTAGGTACTGACCGAGCTTGACGTTGCTTAGTTATCGTAGGGGAACCGGTGCTTCAGTGTGACGTGGCCGTAAGTCGAAAGATTGGTTTGAATATAATGTTATATAAAGAAAGCTCAAGAGTAAGCGTTTAACCAGCGCCCCACTGAAGAAGAAGAAGAAAAAGAAGCAAAAGAAGAAGAAAAAGAAGAAAAGAAGCAAAAGAAGTAAAAGAAGAAGAAAAAAGAAAAGAAGAAGAAAATAAAAGAAGAAAAATAACAGAAGAAGAAGAAAAAGAAAAGAAGAAGAAAAAGAAGAAAAAAAGAAGAAGAAAAAAAAAGAAGAGAAAGAAGAAAAAAGAAGAAGAAGAAGAAAAAAGAAGAAGAAAAAAAAAGAAGAAGAAGAAGAAAAAGAAGCAAAGGAGAAGAAGAAGAAAAAGAAAAGAAGAAAAAGAAGAAGAAAAAGAAGAAGAAGAAAAAAGAAGAAAAAAGGAGAAGAAGAAAAGAAGAAGAAGAAAAAGAAGAAAAAAGAAGAAAAAAGAAGAAGAAAAATGAAGAAGAAAAAAGAAGAAGAAAAAGAAGAAGAAGAAGAAGGAGAAAAAAGTAGAAGAAAAAGAAGCAAAGAAGAAGAAAAAGAAGAAGAAGAAAAGAAGAAGAAAAAATAAAAAGAAGAAAAAAAAGAAGAAGAAAGAAGAAAGAAGAAGAAGAAGAAGAAGAAGAAGAAGAAGAAGAAGAAAGTCATTAAGAAAAAGGAGAACGACAGAAAGAAACAAATAAGCAATAAGAAAAAGGTTATAGCCCAGTGGTCACCAACCAGTGGTCCGAGGACCACTAGTGGTCCAAAAAAAGTTGTTGATGGCCCGCAGAAAAATTGGGACAATATTTCAATTTTTATAAAAGCTTCAGTTTCAAAAATGGCGAGTAACAAGACGTATTATGAATGACATATATCTTGAAGACCTTATGCAATCTCGAAATAATCATGAGAACACAAATGTGACATTATCCAGCCATAGTATAAACTTACATGACTTGTAAACTTCAAATTTTCAATTTGTTTTATTTAAAGAATAACACTATAACTTTTTATCTTTAATGGGTGCATTTCATATTAATAAAATAAAAGTTTTCCGATCATTATTATATAAATGTGTGTTACCTTTATTTCTAAATTCATATTAGTGGCCCGCTATATTTAAAATTATACATTTAGTGGTCCATGAAGTTGAAAAGGTTAGCGACCACTGCTATAGAAATCCGAAGACGGTGGTCAAGAATAAGCTACGAGGCTAGAAAAGCAAGAATCTAATTGGAAAGATGGCAAATAACGAATGATGATCACGTTGGGTTGGGGGAGAAAACTCGGGAAGATGATAATAAGCGAAAAATAAGAATTGGTTTCTGTAACCACCATCGTCACCAAGCGAGTCGAACGAGAAAGAAGGACTTAAAAAACAAAAAAGAAACTCACAAAAAGAAAGAAATAAACAAAATGCAACAAAAATAACACAGTACTATTGGCGAAATGCAGAGTAGAAAAAAAATACTGATCTTATGGAATCCTGGGAAGTCATCCGGGGATGTTTCAGACATTTGCCCCGCGAGCGTCACTCAGCCGCCATTAAGATTGGCCGTTCGTGCAATCCAACATGGCGTGCATGTCAAGAATAGTGAAGCCAGTCTTTTCAAATCTCTTTAGTACCTTCAGCTTCATTCAGGATTCGTTGTCTTTCTTTTTTTAGCTTTTTTTCTTTTTTCTTTCTTTTTGTTTTCACATATTTGTTCTTGTGTTCTTGGCTAAATGCCCGCATCTTCGCCTCGCCGTCGTTACAATCGCCTTCGTCACCAAAGCTTCTGGACGCAGAACGCAACTAACATTTCTCAGTTCGCTTTCTCGAATGAACTAAACAACCTCTCATTGGCTGACACACACATTGAAAGTTTCATTGATGATTGGAGGCGATCTCACGGGTTGCCGCTTTTACTAAATCCTTATTATTTCCTTAACCTCTTCAATAATTCAAACTTGCTCTGTCTCTCTGCTGTGTTTGAATCACCAAAAGGCAAAACAATCTTCTTTTACAAATACTTTTCTGGTCTTTGTATTTTTGTCCGTATTTCTTTGACTTGTACCTTTTTTCTTTTTTTCTTTTCTATTTTATTCTTTCTTTCTTTTATTTATTTATTTCTTTGCTCTACGTCCGTTCTTGTTCCGTTCGTTCTTTCATTCTTTCTTTCTATATTCGTTCATTCATTAATTCTTTGTTTGTTTGTTCGTTGTTTCTTTCTATTCTTTCTTTATTCCTCCTTTCTTTCTTTCTTTCTTTCTTTCTTTCTTTCTTTCTTTTTTCTTTCTTTCTTTCTTTCTTTCTTTCTTCACGTTCTATGTTTTTTCTTCTTCCTTTAAGTGCCCTCTTTCTTTCTTTAACCCCTTTCATTTTTCTCTACATACTTCTTTTTTCTTTCTTTCTTTCTTTCTTTCTTTCTTTCTTTCTTTCTTTCTTTCTTTCTTTCTTTCTTTATTCATTCATTCATTCATTCTTTCTTTTTTTTTCTTTCTTTCTTTATTCATTCATTCTTTCTTTCTTTTTTCTTTCTTTCTTTATTCGTTCATTCTTTCTTTCCTTTTTTTTTTCTTTCTTTCTTTCTTTCTTTCTTTCTTTCTTCACGTTCTATGTTTTTTCTTCTTTCTTTATTTTGTATCTTTCTTTCTTTACTAACCCCTTTTTTTTTTTACATACTTCTTCTTTTTTCTTTCTTTTTTTCTTTTTTTTTTTCTTTTTTCATTCTTTTCATTCTTTATTCATTCATTCATTTTCTTTCTTTTTTTTTTTCTTTTTTTTTATTTCATTCATTCTTTCTTTTTTTTTTCTTTCTTTATTCGTTCATTCTTTCTTTCTTTTTTTCTTTCTTTCTTTCTTTCTTTCTTTCTTTTCTTTCTTCACGTTTTATGTTTTTTCTTCTTCCTTTATTCGTTCATTCTCTTTCTTTCTTTTTTCCTTTCATTTTTCTTACATACTTCTTCTTTTCTTTCTTTCTTTCTTTCTTTCTTTCTTTCTTTCTTCATTCATTCATTCATTCATTCTTTTCTTTTTTCTTTCTTTCTTTTTCATTCATTCTCTTTCTTTCTTTTTTCTTTCTTTCTTTTTCGGAAAATTTTCTTTTTTTTTTATTCTTTCATTCTTTCCTTTCTTTCTTTCTTTCTTTTTTCTTCTTCCTTTCTTTTTCTTTCTTTCTTTCTTTCTTTTTTCACACAAAAGTTAAAAATTTTGTTTTTTCTTTCTTTCTTTCTTTCTTTGATTCATTCCCTTTTTCTTTCTTTTCTTTCTTTTTAATCATTTCCTTTCTTTTTTTTTTTCTTTTTTTTATTCATTCATTCTTCTTTCTTTCTTTCTTTCTTTTTTTCTTTCTTTTTTCTTTCTTTCTTTCTTTTTTCTTTCTTTTTTTATTCATTCTTTAATCATTTTTTCTTTCTTTTTCTTTCTTTTTTTTTCATTTTTTTTCTTTCTTTCTTTTTTTTTTCTTTCTTTTTCTTTCATTTCATTTTTTCTTTCTTTCTTCATTCATTTTTTCTTTTTTTTTCTTTCTTTCTTTTATTCATTCATTCTTTCTTTTTTCTTTCTTTCTTTTTTTCATTCTTTCTTTTCATTCATTTTTATTTTTTTTCTTTTTCCCTTTTTTCTTTCTTTTTTTATTCGTTCATTCATTCTTTCTTTCTTTCTTTTTTTCTTTCTTAACGTTCTTTGTTTTTTTCTTTCTTTAAGTGCCCTCTTTGTTTGTTTGTTTCTTTCTTTCTTTTCTGCACGTTATTTTTTCCCTTCTTTCTTTCTTTCTTTCTTTCTTTTTTTCTTTCTTTCTTTCTTCATCCTTTCATTTTCCCCTCTTTCTTTCTTTCTTTCTTTCTTTCCGTTTCCAGTTTTTTTCTCTTCTCCCTATTGATAAACTTCTTCAGTTAAACAATAGAATGTTTTGAAGCTGGTCAAAAGTAAACTTCCAGAAATCTTAAAAAAAAAAAAATGATGAAAAGACTGAAGTCTTAAAAAGAGAATAAAAGGCGTACAAATGGTTATAAATATAACCTTTTGAATGATCTGCCTCGGGTCTGAAATACTTGAGCGTGTCACTCGCTAGAGGGTGGCCTTCCAGCTGAGACGAAAATAAAATGTTTCAAATGCTGAACATTCAGTCACACGTTTCTGCCTATTGTATAAAATACATAATAGCGGAAAATTATTTGGTACGATGAGAAGACAAACATACACACACAATATATATATATATATATATATATATATATATGTGTGTGTAAATAATATAAAATATAAATATAAAAATATATATAAAACTATAAATATAAAAAGTAAATACAAAAGTGAAGATAGATGCAATCGTTAGACCTGACGATTGCATTTAGCATGAAACAGACTGTCGCCTGTAATCGTTGACTTTATCTTCACTTTTATATTTACACAAGCTCTATCTCCGATATTGAGCACTTTATCCCATAAATATAACATCTTATATATATATATATATATATATATATATATATGCTGTTACACGATTTAGACAATTTGGCTCTTCCATTCTAAATGACGGTTCCGTATAGGATATAGGTTCGATTCCGGTCGGAGGATGAATATTTTCTATGAAAATTTCTCGGACATTCAGCCCGGTAAATGTTTAATACTGTTTATTATAAACAGAGCATTTACTTAAATATTTGTATCTATAAAAAGAATGTATAAACATAAAAATGTCTTAAAATAATTGTCGGACTTTGTCCATTTCATAATATATATATATTGTATAAAAAAATTTTTTACAAAGTTTGGAGCAGGTTACTCAGACCAAAACAATTACAAAAGTCCATCTAAATAGATGCCCGTAAATTCTTTGTTTCTTAATTTAGTAAGTTTAAAGAAATTTTACTGTACATGGCGTTGTGTTGTCATGTAGACTAGATTGCATTTGTCATTCATTGCTCGTCTTCAAAGTTTAAAGTGTGTTGTAGCGAGTTAGATGAGAAGTGTTCCGATGGCAGGGTATTAGTATCATGAGGAGGCAGATATGATTTTTACTGCGGGAATGACAATGGACGCCAGGTTGTACGGCTGTATCAGATTGCCTTTCCAGACCGAAGTCAGCCGAATCATCCAATTTTGCTTCAGTTTATCGCCGCGTTACCGAGACAAGGTCCGTGGCACCACAAACTATGGGTTGAGGAAGACCGAAATCCGCTCATACGCCTGACCACGAAGAATTCTACAGATGATCCAGATATCAGCACACGTCAAGTGGTCCTAGAATGTCGTACATCTCATAGTACCTCATAGAAAGTACTTCAAAAGCAGCTCCTGTATCTGTATCATTTGCAACGTGTGCAGGGTCTTTCGCTCTCTGATCACTCACTACGGGGGAACTTTTCTTTGTCTCTTCAGTCTTGTTTTTAGATGAGGCATCATTTTACACAACCAACATTTGTGGGAAAATCAGAATTCCCATGGTAAAATACAGGCTGGAGACCAGCATCAGTTTACGGCTGATGTGTTGGCTGGAATTGTAGGTTGGTGCATATATAGCCTGGCAGGTGCATATATTCTCCCAGCACATCTTACAGGAGACATCTATTTCCAACACAATTCCAGAACTGCTAGAGGATGTATCCCTGCTAATATAAAGATGTATGTGGTTAATGCATGATGGGGCTCCAGCACATTTTAGTCACCTTATTCACAATGCACTGGCTGACATCTACCATGAAAGATGGATAGGTAGGGAAGGACCAATTCCATAGTCTGCACATTCCTCTGACAGCAATCCTTCAATTTTTTTTTATCTGAGGGGCCACCTAAAACAATTGCTTTATGCAACAGTCATTAATAATACAGAGACGCTTCATCAACATGTCACAATGGCCTTCAAAACCATTCAACACCATGTCGGAGTATTTGAAAATGTGTGCCAGCCAATGATCTGACGGGTTCATGTGTGTATAGAAGCAAGTGGAGGACATTTTGAACATTTGTTTTGAGTTGCTGTATTGAGGTACAACAAAGTCCTTTTGGACATGTTTATTTGGAAGAGATGGAATAACAAATTTGTGGGCGGATCGGCATCAACTTACAATTAATGTGTGGGCTGGAAATGTAAGTGACTAGCTGGTAGGTCCATATGGTATCCCAGCACGTCTTAAAGGAGCTGTAAACATGCACTTTATTTCGAGCACACTTTCGATACCTAATAGAGCATGTCACTCTGCGAATACGATGAGGTATGTAGTTTATGTATGATGGGGGGGGGGGCTCTAGCACATTTTAGTCACATTGTTCGCGATGCAGTGGCTGACATCTAGCCTGAAAGATTTTACCTGTGGTGCCACCTAAAACAATTGATTTGTGCAGCAGACATAAATAATGCAGAGATGCTTTCTCAACGTGTAATGGGGGCCTGCGAGACCACTCGACCCCATCTAGGAGTATTTGAAAGAGCCCGCCAGTCAATGATCCGACGGGTGCATGCAGGTGTAGAAGTAAGTGGAGGACATTTTGAACATTTGTGATGAGTTGCTGTGTTCAGGTACAATGAAGGCCTTTTGAACATATGTTTATATGGACATTTTACCTTGTTTTGGTGTCAGGAACACGCCCCCAATGTTTGTAAAAGTATTTTTTTTATGTACCATATATATATATATATATATATATATATATATATATATATATATATATGAATGGGCTAGCGGAGTTCGTGGTGGTTGTTGCCGGCTGTGCTGGAGTGAGGGGTGTTGGTCGTTGCCACGTATTCTGATGGGGGTCTCTTGTTAAACGAGAGAACTGAGATTATGTCAGGGTGCAAGCATTTAAGTAAATACTTTTTAGTTACTTCTGAACCCGGATGAGCGAAATAAAATAATTAAATTTTTCCCCTCTTTTCCTCACTTACAATTTGTTCTCCTCTTTCTCACAAACCCTCTATCGATCTATGCGTAATTAAAAACAGTTATTGTACGTATGAAAGAAAATTTACGCTAAGTGTGTGATCACCAATACTATTTTTCAAAAATGTTTTTAAAAGGGTCTGAAATGTTTCTAAAGTATTTAGGATGAAAGTTTAATGCATGTAGGGTTTTAACATTCAAAATAGGGACTTATAAGCACTTTTAGGGGGAGTTTACAAGTATTTGAGGATTCTAACTGTACAAGGTCGGTTCTGGTCCGTAACCCATTGTCAATACGGGGAACTCACTGTAAATTCCAGATATACCTACAATATATCTATAATGTTTCCTTTAATAATAATAATAATTTTTAAGGAAAAATGGCTTACACCAAATAAATATAAAGTTAGTACCTAACCCATCTGGTTGCATTAATTGCAAATTGATTCACAGATATGTCGAGTGGGAAGAGGCAAAAACAGGAGATAGTGTCAGTATTTACTAGCAACCCCCTGCAAATAGATACGTGTGGCACAAGGCCGAATTTTACGTGGGTTTTCCGAGCCCGTAGGCTCGGCCAAAAATGTTCCCTTTCGAACCCGTATAAACGGGTTCAGGGTCAGTCTACCTCCCCGAACGAGACTCTGAGCCTGCGGCAGAGCCTCGTCCAGGTTTCCCTCTGCCCGAAGGCAGAGAGTTCGACTGGCTAGATGAAAAGATTTCGGCTAGACACATAGTGTCTGTATATGAACCCAACCCTATATGCAAAATGTCTGTGCGGCTATACACAGATGTTGAGATAAGTGGAAATAAATATAATCGTCGTATATATATATATATATATATATAGATATAGATATATATGTGTGTGTGTGTTTGTATGTGTGTGTGTGTGTGTGTATATATATATATGTATGCGTTTGTTTGTGTGTGTATGTATATATATATGTGTGTGTGTATGTATATATACAATGTAACCCGGATATAAGAGAGTTGTCGGGACCGGAGAAGAAGTCTCTTATATCCGGGTTTCTCTTATATCCGAGTTTGGTCTATTTTTATATACATTAACACAGGCTCTAATTTGGGACCAGAGAAAATCTCTCTTATATCCGGGTTTCTCTTATATCCGGGTCTCTTATATCCGGGTTACACTGTATATACATATATATATATATATATATATATTTATATATATATATATATATATATATATATATACATATATATATATATATGTGTGTGTTTTCCTTTTTTTGTGTGTATATATATATGTATGCGTTTGTTCGTGTGTATATATATATATATATATATATATATATATATATATATATATATATATATATAAACTCATCTACAAGTCTGCCAACATTACTGCACCGTGTTACACGATTATTTAGTCGGATTAATCTCTCTGAAAAAATAATAAAAAATAAAAAAAAAAACAAAAAGATAATCGAAAATAACTGTTATATGGTTTTGATCTTTTGTCAAGAGCGCGTTTATTACCGCGAAAATTGTCGACAAAACAGACAGGATGTGCGTACGCTATTAAGTCAGTCTGTTATTGAGCGGATCACATCAAAACCGGAAGTGGTATCCGGGTCAGCTCGTCACGTCAGATGGTTTGTTACCCGGGTAACAAACAAAGGAGACGGTTGCAAATATAAACAAAGTCTTTAATGGACAATAAGAGACGGAAGAGAGAGACAAATATTTCTATCTATCTATCTATCTATCTATCTATCTATCTAATCATCTATTTATCTATCTATCTTGTTTTCACCATCTATCATCTATTTATCTATCTATTTATCTATCTCTGTCTATTCATATCTATCTTTCAATTAGATGTGTTATGTCTTTGTAAGTTAATATTCATCTGTCTATTTGTTCATATCTATCTAAATCTATCTATCTATCTATCTA
>CAHIKZ030001378.1:385000-455000 GCA_903632075.3 Acanthosepion pharaonis | reverse complement strand
CGTTTCAAAACTTTTGTTTTATTGCATCTCACTATCTAAACTTTCTATAAATTGCTGTCTTCTTTGACGTCAGGGTTACACTAGTATGTTTATAACGCAAAAGTATGTCTATATAAAAAGAGATTTAAATGTCGTGTTTATATTAAATCAAGAGCATTTAGGAGAAAAGCATTTAAATGGAAGCTGCAAAAAGCTGTGATGCTATGGCGGGTAACCATTTTCCTAAATGCAGGAATTTATATATCGATAGTTGAAACGAACTAAGAAAACGAAACGGATAAATATTTAGCTCTCTCATAAGAAAAGTACGTGTCTCTATTAGTGGAAACGCCATCGTATCTGTAGTTACGTTCGGGGAAGAAAGCGGAAATGATTTTAACTTTGGTGTTCTTGCCTAATCCACTCAAGATCAGTCGTTTCGATGCACAGGATCATTCATCTGTCACAGTGGGAGCTGCAAGGCGACTCGCGGATTTCTTGTAACTCGGTCAGTGTGAAAAGGGGTTTGAGTAATAGACTGTTGCCTCCTTGGTAGGTGGGTTAAAAGGGTTGAGAGGTAGGGGGGAAGAGAAGGAAATGGAGTGACAGAAAGACTAACAGAAGGTGGAATCAAAGGAGAGACGAAAAGAATGCCAATCGATCGGTCGAACGAAAGATGGAACAGATAGGGGAAAAAAAAAAGGAAAAGAAAGAAAAAGAAAGAAAGGGATGAAGAGAAGGCCAGGGAAAAACTAAAACAAAAAATTAGAATGAAAGAATGAAAGAAAGAAAGAAAGAAAAAAGAAGAAGGCTAATAATTTTTTTTGTTTAGTATATAAAAAAAAAAAAAATGAAAGAAAGGAAACAATTTTTTCAAGAAGAATAATAGAGTAAAAAGAAAAGAAAGGAAGAAAGAAAGCAAGAAATAAAAAAGAAAGGAGAAGGATAATAGAGAAAAAAGAAAAGAAAGAAAGAAAGAAAGAAAGAAAAAAGAAAGAGAAAAAGGATAATAGAGAAAAAAGAAAAGAAAGAAAGAAATAAAAAGAAAGAGAAAAAGAAGAAGGATAATAGAGAAGAAAGAAAGAATAAAAGAAAGAAAAAGAAAGAGAAAAAGAAGAAGGATAATAGAGAAAAAGAAAAGAAAGAAAGAATAAAAGAAAAAAAGAAAGAGAAAAAGAAGAAGGATAATAGAGAAAAAAAGAAAAGAAAGAAAGAAATAAAAAAGAAAGAGAAAAAGAAGAAGGATAATAGAGAAAAAAGAAAAGAAAGAAAGAATAAAAGAAAGAGACACAGTAGAAGACTAATAGAGAAAAAGAAAGAAATAAATAAAAGGAGAGATAAAGGGAAGGTAGAATAAAGCATAGCAATGGAAAGAATGAAAAAATGAAAGAAAGAAAAAGAGAAAGTTAGAAAGATAATAGAGAAAAAGAAAAGAAAGAAAGAAAAGGAGAGATAATGGGAAAGGTAGAGAAACAAATGACAAACGAAGGAATTAAAGAACGAAAGAAAGAAAAAGAAAGAAAAAAAGAAGTAAGATAAGGGAAAAAGGAAAGGAATCGAAAGAAAGAAAGAAAAAAGAAAGTTAAGAAAGATGAGGGGTAATAGAGAACGAAAGAGAAAAAGTAGAAGAACAATTGAGAAAAGGGAAAAGAAAGAAAGAAAGAAAGAAAAAGAGAACACGTTTAAGGAAAACAGAACAAATGGAAGAAAACAACAAACTAAAAAGAAAGAGAACGAATGAATTTGAAGGAGGAAGGGAAGGAAAAATAAAAGAAAGAGAGTAAGATAGAAAGAAAGAAAAATATGAAGAAGGCAAAAGGTTGAAAAACGAAGAAAACAATGAAAGAAAGAGTGAAAGAAAAAGTTGAAGGATGATTGAAAAAAGTGGAGTAAACGATAAAAGAAAATGAAAGAAAAAATATTTTAACAGAAAAAGAAGAGGAAGAAACAAAGGAAAACAAGAAAAAGGTGGGAAAAAAGAAGAATTTGAAGAATGAATTTGAAGCAAAATCAGGAAAATGTGGAGGGAAAATGAAAGAAAGTAAGACAAAAATGTTGAAGAATAATGGGAAAAAAATGAAAACAATTAAAGAAAGAATAACAGAAAAAAGTTTGTAGATAATAGAGAGAAAAATAACAAGAAAAAATGAAAGAAAGAAAAGAAAAAGTTAAAAAGGGAGAAAGAGTTTGAAGAATAAAGGATAAAAAAGAAGGAAACAATAAAATGAAGAAATAAAGAAAGAAAGAAGAGAATAAAGTTGAAAGATAATAGGGAGAAAGAGAAAGAAACAAGAAAATAAATGAAGAAAAAAGTAAAAAGAAAGAAAGAAAAAACAAAGGAAAAAGAAAGAAAGAAAAAAGAAAGGAAAAAGAAAGAAAAGAAAAAAGTAAAAAGAAAGAAAGAAAAAAGAAAGGAAAAAGAAAGAAAGAAAAAAAAAAAAAAAAAGAAAAAAAAAAAAAAAGGCAAAAAAAAAGAAAAAGAAAGAAAGAAAAAGAAAAAAAAAAAAAAAAAAAAAAAGAAAAAAAGAAAGAAAAAAAAAAAAAAAAAAAAGAAAAAAAAGGAAAAAAAGAAAAAAAAAAAAAGGAAAAGAAAAATTTTAAAAAAAAGAAAGAAAAAAAAAAAAAAGAAAAAAAAGAAATGGAAAAAAGAAAAAAAAAAAGAAAGGAAAAGAAAGAAAAAAAAAAAAAGAAAGAAAAAAAAAAAGAAAAGAAAAAAAAAAAAGAAAATCTAAAAAGAAAGAAAAAAAAATAAAAAGAAAAAAGAAAAGAAAAAAAAGAAAGAAAAAAAAAGAAAGAAAGAAAAAAAAGAAAAAGAAAGAAAGAAAAAAAGAAAAAAAGAAAGAAAAAAAAAATTTCTCAAAAAAAAAGAAAAAAAAAAGGAAAAAAGAAAATTAAGAAAAAAAAGAAAGAAAAAAAAAGGAAAATAGAAAGAAAGAAAAAAAAGAAAAGAAAAAAGAAAAAAGAAAGGAAAAAGAAAAAAAAAAAGAAAAAGAAAAAAGAAAAAAAAAAAAGAAAGAAAAAAAATAAAAGAAAAAAAAGAAAAAAAAAAAATGAAAAAGAAAGAAAAAAAAAACCTAGAAAAAGAAATTCAAGAAATGAAAAAAAAGAAAGAAAAAAAAAGAAAAAGAAAAAAAAAGGAAAAAAAAAAAAAAAAAAAGAAAAAAAGAAAGAAAAAAATAAAGAAAAAAGAAAGAAAAAAAAAAAAAAAAAGAAAAAAAGAAAAAAAGAAAGAAAAAAAAAAAGGAAAAAGAAAAAAAAAAAAAAAAAAAAAAAAAAAAAAAAAAAGAAAAAAAAAAAAAAAAAAAAAAAAGAAAAAGAAAGGAAAAAAAAAAAGAAAGAAAAGGAAAAAGAAAGAAATGAAAAAGAAAATTCTAAAAAAAAGAAAGAAAAGGAAATGAAGAAAAAATAAAAAGAAAAAGAAAGAAAGAAAAAAAAAAGAAAAAAAAAAAAAAAAAAGGAAAAAAAAAAAGGAAAAAAAAAAAAAGAAAGAAAAAGAAATTAAAAAAAAAGAAAGAAAAGAAAAAAAAAAAAAAAAAAGAAAAAAAAAAAAAAAAAAAAAGAAAAAGAAAAGAAAAGAAAAAAAAAAAGAAAGAAAAAAAGAAAGAAAAAAAGAAAAAAAAAAAAAAAAAAAAAAAAAAAAAAGAAAGAAAAAAGAAAAAAAAGAAAAATTTTGGAGAAAAAAAAAATCAAGAAAAGAAATGCCAGAAGAAAGAAAAAGAGACAAATGAAAAAAAAAAAAACAAGAAAAAAAAAAGAAAAAAAAAAGAAAACAAAAAGAAATTCAAAAAGTCAAATTGAGAAAAAAATTTAGAAATGAAAGAAAGAGAAGCAAATAAATAAATATTCGTTGTAAGAGAAATATAATCTTAAATGAATTGAAAAAATGGGTAAAAAGAAATGAAAGAAGGAAAAAGGAAACAAATTAAAAAAGAAAGAAGAGAGAAAATTTGAACGAAGAAAAAAAAAAAATTTCAAAAATAAAAAATGAAAGAAAGAAAAAAAGAAAATAAAACATG
Source organism: Acanthosepion pharaonis (assembly GCA_903632075.3). Lineage (NCBI taxonomy): Eukaryota > Metazoa > Mollusca > Cephalopoda > Sepiida > Sepiidae > Acanthosepion > Acanthosepion pharaonis. Next base: position 451,005 of record CAHIKZ030001378.1, on the reverse strand, counting down.
CAAAAATGAAAAGAATTGCAAAAGAAAAAATGAAATTTAATGAAGAGAAAAATAAATAAAGGATCTAAAAACAGAAAAAAAAGAGAAATAAAAAAAAAAATTAAATGAAAAATTAATAAAAGAAAAAAAAATTGAAAAAAGAAATGAAAAATTTTATTTTTGAAGAAAGATTTCAAAAAAAATAAAAAAAAAAAAAGGAAATAAAAAAGAAAATGAGCTGAAAAAAAAAAAGGAAAAAGAAAAAAAACAATGAAAAGCAAAGAAAAAAAAAAAAGGAAACCAGAAACTCATAAAAGAATAAAGAAAAAAAAAAGTAAAGAATAAAGAAAAAAAAAGGGAAAAAAAAAATAAATTGTATGAAAAAAAAAAAAAAATCGAAGAAAATAAATGAAAAAGTTCTTAAAATTTTTAAAAGATTATGAAATGAAAAAATGAGAAAGAAGAAGAAAATAAAAAGGAAAAAATAAAGAAAAATCTTTAAAAAAATGAAAATGAACGAAATAAAAAGAAATGAAAAAAAAAAAATAATAAGAAAAATAAAATAGAGAAAAAAAATTTAAAGAAAGAAAGTCTATTTTAAAAAAATAAGAAAGGAAATAAATAAAAAAAAAGAAAGAAAAAAAAAAAGAAATCTTTAAAAAAAAAAAAAAAAAAGGAAACGAAAGAAAGAAAGGAAATGAAAGAAAGAAAGAAAATGAAAGAAAGAAAGCAAGAAAGGAAAACATTGAAAAAAAGAAAGAGCAAAAGGAAACGAAAGAAAGAAAAAGAAAGAAAAAAAAAAAACTGAAATGAATCTTGAAATTGAAAGAAAAAGAAAATTAAAAAAAGGGAAGAAAAAGAAAGAAAGAAAAGAAATGAACAAAGAAAGAAAATGAAAGAGTGAAGAAAGAATAAAAACAATGATAAAGAGAAAAAAAAAAGAGAAAAAAAAGAAATTTTTAGGGTCATACAAAAAAAAATGTTAATCTTGCAAATAAAAAATAAAAAAAAGAAAAAAAACGAAAAAATGAAAAGAAAATATTTTGTTTAATAAACGAAGAAATGAAAAAGGAAGACGATAAGAAAGAAGAAAAGGTAAAAAAAAGGCAAAGAAAAAGACAAAGAAAAAAGAGAAATAGGAAATATGAACAAAGAAAATTCAAGAAATTAGATATTTTTTTCAGAAAAACAAAAAAAAAAAAAAACTACAAAAATTTAAATTTTCAAATAAAGATGGAAAAAAAAAAAAAAAAATCAAAAAAAAATAATAATAAAAATAAAAAGTATCTAATATTTGGTAAAAAAAAAAAAAAACGAAAAATGAAAAACTATGCGAAAAATGAATTTAAATCGAGAAACACAGAAAGAAAATTGCATGAAGAGAAAACTAAATGAAAAAAAAAACCCACCGAAGACAACGCGAAAACGAAAACCCCTAAGTAACATAAGAAGAAAGGAATAAACTAAAACTCAAACAAAGCAAAGCAAATGAAAGTGAAAGTGAAAGTAAAACTGAAATAAATGAAACTGAAAGTGAATGTAAAACAGAAGATCTCATCTCAACGTCGGAGAAAGAATGTATTTTTTTTTTTTTATTTTTTTATTCAAAGAAAGAAAGAATAAGTTTTAAGAGAAACACACACACACACACACACACACACACACACACACACACACATATATATATATATATATATATATAGACAGAGAGAGAGAGGGGACAGAAAAAGAAAAATTAAGAGAGATAAAAGATAGTTTTTGATTTTAAGAGGGTAATTTTTCGATACCGGAAGTAAATGTTTCTTTTTCCTCGAAAAAATTTTTTTGCGCTCCGATCTTTAAATTTAATTAGACATTTGGGGATTCCATTTTAAAATTTTTTTAAAATATCCACTATCGAAACTTTCGTTCTAGCCAAGTATTTGCCGCGCAAATAAAAAATCCATTTAATTTTTTCGCCGTTATGTTTTCGGCATCTCACACTTCATTTAAAAGTAGAAAAATAACTAATTATTTGAAGATTAAATTTGTCATCGCCCATTTTATGCACTTCAAATAAGAACATTACGACTCAATTGCTTTTAACAACAGATTAATTTGTGCCAATACTTGTAACTATTTAAGAAACTCTTCGATAAAGAACAAAAAAATATTCAGCAACGAATGTTTGTTTAATCCAGTGGTTCTCAAAAATTTTTTTTAACATGCCCTATTTTGGTATATTTATTAAAATTTTATATCCTTCTAGTAATATTTAATTTGGTATCATATTCAAATTTTTTTTTAATTTATTCACGTGAAAAAGATATTAAAAAAAGATTGGTCTTTGAACAAGCCCAAAAGATGGGTGGTCAAAAAAGAAAAAAAAAAAAAAAAAAAAAAAACAAAAATGACATTTAAATAAATATATATTTCAAAACATATAATAGAGAACTGAATGGTTGAAAATAAAATATTTGAATTAAAAAATATATTTTTTTCATATAATCCCTTTTTCATTTTAATTGATTTAATAAAATAAAATTAAAAAAAAAAACTAAAAAAAATTCACTGTTAATTTCTCCAATTTTTTGCCGTTTTCAATTTTTTTATATATAATTGTTTTTGTTTTAATTTATTTTTTAAAAAATTTGTATATAGTTATGCTATTTTGAATATAAAGAACATCATTTTTGGTAACATATTTATTTTGTTTAATGCATCTTGAAAAAAGGATCCCAAGTCAATATTGTTTTTCCCATACCATAAATTAGAAATTGATTTTAATCCAAGCTTTCCATGAAAAAAAATTTGGTTTAATCTTTTAAAATTAATTAAAACTTTTTTCAGGTCAAAATTGATTTGAAAAATAAAATTCATATATTTTCGTTACATCAGAAATCAATATATTTTCTCTCGTTATCTAATTGTTTTGGATTTAATTTCCATTGATACATAAAAAAATCATCTGAATATTGATGACTGAATAAAAGATCTTTTTTCCTGAAGTTCGTGATATTATTTTCAACCCTTTTTCATTTATCTATCCAAACCATCCTTTTATATAACCTTTTCTGTCTATTTACTAATAGCTTTGTGAGAAGAAGAGATTTCATAAAATTTCAATTAAATGTATTCGATTGAAAAATCGGTCAGTATTTATTTTTTGTCTAATAGGATAATTATTTTTTTTTCATTTATCTTTCGATAAATGACTGAAATGCAAATAATTTTTCAACGCAGTTTTTGATTTTTTTTTTTTGAAACTTCATTTAAAAAAAATACATAAAAATGCCGGTCTGTTTTTCTTTTTATTTTTTTGTATTGTTTCATGAATTTTAAAAATTCTTTTATTCCCCTTCAAGAGTTTATATTCAAGTTCCTGTAAATAGGATGATTGAAGTCGAACTCAAAACTCAATTCATCAGTCCGATTTTAGCCATTAAAACGAACCATTTTCCAACTCTTCTATTAGTTTATTTAAAATATTTTCAGCATTTGTTGACTATTACATTCAATTAAATTCTTCGTTACATACACCCTTGTGCAAATTAATTGAAACAACCGCTTTAGTTTCTTTTTCTTCACCATACGGTCAGTTTTAGACCCACTGGAATGACAGGGTGCAATTGATTTCTATTTTTGCCTCAGATTAGGTCATTTGCAGTGGTGTGCAGTAATATGAATCTATTTTTGGGGTGCATGATGAAATTTGTTTGGCCTTGAAAAATATTGCATCATTCGTGATTGCATCAGATTTTTATCACTCGCAGACACTATTGTCTCGACTGTCGATTAGTTGTCTTACGACAATTGTCTGCGATGGACATTACTCCAAGAAGCGTACGAAAATTGTAACGCTGCACGAACACACTGGCAAGCCTTACCAGTGAGCAAATCAAAGTACTATAGACTGGCCCGGAAACTCTCCTGATTTAAATCCAATCGAGAATCTGTGGTCAATCTGCAAAACCTACGAATTCTTGATCAACGCCGAACGACATAGAAGTACTAATATGTGCGCTGGGTCATGTTTCATTTGGCAAAATTAAAAAAAATAAATAATAAATGGAATTATTTTACAAACAGTGTTTCCAATTAATTTGAATCACAGAATGAATAATTATTTTAAATAGATAGATAGTTATCTGGACAAAGTTTTTATTAAAATAATGTGATATGAATAAAATAGAAAGATGGATAAAACAGTTGAATATAGTTAAAAGAGGGTAAGAACAGTGATATGGATACATAGACAGATAAAATTGGTTGATATAGATATTTAGATATATTTTTTTTCAATAGATAAAATAGATAGATAGATAGATAAAACAGGTTGAGATAGATATCAAAATATATGAGAACAGTGATATGAATAGATAGATAAAACAGGTTGAGATAGATATTAAAATATATAAGGACAGTTATATGAATAGATAGATAAATAGATAGATAGTGAAGAAATGTGAATTGAAAATTCCTTTCTCTTTAGATTGTAAAATAAATTTTTTTGCCTCTTTATTTCCTATCTGCTGGAAGTCTTCGTTATTGATCCAGAAGGATATATATATATTTATATATATATTTATATATATAATAAATATAAACAGTCAAGCAAAATTTTGGAGAATCAATATCACCAAAATTTTGAACAATAATGGTGAAATAATGTCTAGACGTGTTTTTTCATTTATCAATAAAAATGGAAAAGAATTATGACGCACGAAAAATATCGTTTTCTGATCATGAGAATTTTCATGAATTACTATAGACAGATATATATATAAATATATATAATATATATATTATATAAATAAATAAATTAGAAATTAATTTTCAATGATGAATTCAGAAAGGAAATTAGCAGTTTTTTCTTTTTTTGTTGGTGATTTTTTGGCAAAAAATAAAGTATTCAATAAAAATTTAGATCTTTTGTGAATTCAAAACAATACATAATTTATCTTTTTAGTTTTTCCTCCATCTTATACATATTATTTGATTTTTTTTTTTTGTCCACTCAAACATTTTACCCTTTATTTTTTCAGTTTTTTCTCCATATATATTTTTATTGTTCTGATAAAATTTTTAAATATTTCAATTATTTTTTCCCAAATTTTTTTTTTTTTCTTTCATTTTTTCTTTTTTGAAGACACACAATTTTTTTTTCTTCTTGACTTTTTTTTTCCATTTTTTCATTTTTCCTTCTACTTTCTTTTTTCTAATATTTAAGTTTTTTATTTTTTCTGTTTTTTTTCATCCTTTTCCTTTTTTTTTCTTTAAAACTTTTTTTTGTAATTATATATTTTCCAAATCCTTTCTTTTCCAAAAATTTTTTTATTTTTTTTTTGAAACTTTTCTTTTATTAATTCATTTTCCTTTTTTTATTTTCTTTTTTTCTTTTCACTTTCCAATCCTTTCTTTTTCTAAAATTGTTTTCTTTCTTTCTTTCTTTATATTATTTCTTCTCATTTTCTGTTTTTTTCATAAATATAAAAAATTTTTTATTTTCTTTTTTTATATATTGTCATTGTTTATTTATTTTTTTTCTTTTATTTTTTCTTCGTCGTCTTTTTTTTGTCTTTATTTTTTTTTTTTAAATTTGATTTTTCCCTTTAAAAAATTTATTTCTCTTTTTTTCCTTTAACAATTGTTTTCTCCGAGGTTTATTCTTATTTTTATCAATTTATTTTTTTCTTTTGTTTTTTATTTTGCTTTTTTCTTTAAAATTTTATTATTTCTTTTTCATAACTTTTTCTTTTTCCTTTCGATTTTTTTTTTCTTTTCTTTTAAGTTTTTTTTATCTTTTTATTTCTTTCTATTATCTATCTATCTATCTCTCTCATTCCTGTTTTTATTGTTTCACTTTCTTTCATACTTTTTCTTCTCTCTCTCTCTTTCTTTCTTTCTTTCTTTCTTATTTATTTATTTACATAGGTATATACGATAGATACTATGAACCGCATATCAATAAAAATATATTGATTTTGAATCAGTCCAAGCATTATTCCTTTAACTATCTTGTAGAATAGGCCGTAGCACAGTGAGAAACTTACTCATCTTGCATTCAAGTGACATTCAATTCGTTCCTCTTGCTAAAAAATGACACGTTTTTTTTTTTATAATTGTAAATCATAAACATTACTTAAGACGTTTCAAAATTTTAAAATCTGTCTGTTATATACGATTACCGCCATTAGTTAAGACATGTGTTGCTTTCGTTTTGCATTTATTCTATCGACAAAATTTGTCTGCAAAATATCAATACAAGTGAGAAAAAGAATGCAGGCCATCGTTCATATTTAATTGCGAGTGAAAACACCGTAAACTGCGCAGACGAAGTTATATTGAATGGCAAGCGCGCCAGAAAATTATATTTACGCATCAAACAGAGTTTCACGCATGCGCACGTCCGCCATTTCTTTCCACATAGGTGGTCTTCCATGATAAATGTAATTCGGCGTCAATCTTTAGTTAAACTAAAGAGAAGAGGATTTTATTTCGTTCATAGATAAAAAAAAAGAGGTTAAGCAGTACATCAAGAACAAAATTATTGCTTCAAACAGAAGTGTATGAATTAATCTTAGATATTATCATAATATTTAATGATGTATACGAATTTCCGCGTTGCTATAGGTGTATAAAAATATAAAACGTAATATTATATTGTTTATAAATATATATATATATATATATATATATATAATATATAGAGAGGAGAGATTTATTCCAGAGAGAAAGAAACCCAAGAGTTTCAAAATGATTCTAAGCGTTGGTTAGATTTAGCCCAGGGACATTGAAGATAGACCTCACTATTCGTCCGTAATTAATCAAGCGAGGTAAATAGATACGAACACCTAGATAGATAGATAAGGGAAGATATCTTGATATATACATACGATGATAGATAGATAGATAGATAGATAGATAGATAGAAAAAAGCAGATATCTAGATGTGTATATACCATGAGAGATAGATAATTAGATAGATATTGTTGTAGTCCGGTTCCTTGTACCACGGTGATAGTCCAAGGTAGAACCAATAAAGAAGAACTCGAACACGTATATGGAATAACACAGATATATTACAAACAGGAATATATACAGAGAAGTAGAATGTGTTAGTACGAACAATCAGGTTTAGTAGAGAGAACAATGTAGTCTCGACCAGTATCACTATTCCAATGTCTTGTAGTAATTGTCTGAACGCGACTCTGTATCGGACTGCCTCTGACTCGACTCTTGACTCGACTTGAACTACCGACTCACTTGAACTACTGACGATATTCAGTCACCCTCCGAGGGCGTCATGTGGCACAAGGCCTTTTTAATGTGGGATCTCCGAGCCCGTGGGCTCGGCCAAAATATGCCCATTGAACCCGTATAAACTTCAAGTTCAGGGTTGAGTTTTTGTTCTCCCCCAAATTTACTCCGCCCTTCGGCGTAGTTATTGGGGTTCCTCCCCGCCTGAAGGAAGAAAATTTAACCGAACATATAAACGGGTCCGAAGACTTGATTATTGACAATTATTTCGGCGTAGCCTCCTGGAATGGTTCCCCACCACTTTCTTTTTAACCGTGCAACATTGTCAGGTGAACGACACTATAATGGTCAGTTTTTAATGACGAATAAGAACATGTTCAGGCCTTTTCAACGTGGGCATTTCCGGTCCATTAGGCTCAGCCCAAAAAATAGCCCATTTGAACCCATATAAAAAATTCAGGGCCGGTTTTAATATCCAGGAAGGAGACGCCGCCCTTCGGCGTAGCCTCCTTCGGGTTCCTTCCCCCGTAGGAAGAGAGTTTAACCGAACAGTCGGTTCAGACTTTCCGACAACTGACAGATATTCAGTCACCCCCCTACGAGGGTGTCATGTTTGGCACAAGGCCTTTTTAACGTGGGTATTTCTTTGGTTAGGCTTTCTTAAAAAATTACATTTTGAACCCGTATAAACGGGTTCAGGGCCGAGTTTATCTTCCGGAAGGATATATATATATATTCGGCGTAGCCTCCTTCGGGTTCCTCCCATATTATATATAGAGATTTTAACCGAACAGTCAGTTCAAACTTTGAACGACTGACAATATTCAGTCAAATCCCCACGAGGGTGTTCAAGTGGCACAAATTCCTTTTTAATTGGGGATTCCCAAGCCATTATGGCGGCTTAGCCCATTTGAATAAAATAAACCCAATTTTTCCATTATATTTACTTTCCCGAAGGAGACTCTGCCTCTTCGGCGTAGCCTTAAAATCGGGTTCCTCCCGCCTGCAGGAAGAGGAACAACTTCATACAGTTCTCAGAAATATAACGACTGACAATATTCAGTTTGCCCACGATGGGGTTGAAAATATTAAAATTTTTAATGTTTTAAAAAATTACCTTAACCAGCATTGGCCCTGTAAAAATTTGAAAATTCATTCCTTATTTTGAACCCGCATAAACGGGTTCTGGGCCATTTATACTCCCACAGGAGACTCCGCCCTTTGGCGTAGCAAAAATTCGGGTTCCTCTCGCCCGTAGGAAGAGAGTTGAACCGAAATGTCAGTTCAGAGGTGAACGATTGAAAATTTTGCCTTAAAATCCTGAGGCGCAGTTTTTATTAAATATGGAATAGTCCATTATTATTATTATTATTATGGGTAAGATCCCATAACAGATAAACAAAAAAAGGTAGATATCTAGATACGTACATAATATGATAGATAGAAAACAGGTAGATATCTCGATATGTACATACGATGAGAGATAGATAGAGAGAAAAAAGGCAGAGATCTATATATATATATATATACTATGAGATAGATTGATAAATAGATAAAGTCAAATATCTAGATATGAACATACAATGATAGATAGGTAGATAGATAGATAGATAGATAGAAAAAAGGCAGATATCAAGGTATGTATATACTATGAAAGATCGATAGATGGCTAGATAGATAGAAAAAAGGTAGATACCAAGATATGTACGTACGATATGAGAGATAGAAAAATTTTTAGAAAAATAGATATATACATACTTGTTGAAAGGTAGATAGATTAAAAAGATAGATAGAAAAGATAGATACTAAGATATGTAAAATACTATGAGAGATAGAAAAAAAATTTGGTAGATATATGCATTAATATGAAAGATAAATAGATAGATGGATAGATAGATAGAAAAAATAGATCCCAAGATATGTACGTTTTATGAAAGATTCTCCCCCCTTAAAAAAAGTAGAAATATAGATATATACATAACGCGGAAGATAGATAACTAGATGGCATAGAAGAAAATAGAAAAAGTAGATACCAAGATAAAAGTAAATACTATTAGAGATAGAAAAAATCAGAAATCTAAATATATACATTTATGAAAGGTAGATAATGGCTAGATAGTTAGAAAAAGGTAGATACCAAGATATGTAAATAATTATGAGAGATAGAAAAAAAAAGAAATTTCAAATTTTATAAAATATACATACTATGAAAGATAGATAGATGGCTAGATAGATAGAAAAAAGGTAGATACCAAGATATGTACGTACTATGAGAGATAGAAAAAAAAAAGAGCAGAAATCTAGATATATACATACTATGAAAGGTAGATAGATGGCTAGATAGTTAGAAAAAGGTAGATACCAAGATATGTACGTACTATGAGAGATAGAAAAAAGCAGAAATCTAGATATATACATACTATGAAAGATAGATAGATGGCTAGATAGATAGAAAAAAGGTAGATACCAAGATATGTATCAAGATAATAGATCAAAAAAAAGAAATCTAGATATATACATAATATGAAAGGTTGATAGATGAAATTTATAGTTAGAAAAAGGTAGATATATAGATATGTACTGTACTTTTGAGAGATAGAAAAAAAAGTAGAAATCTAGATATATACATACTATGAAAGATAGATAGATAGATGGCTAGATAGATAGAAAAAAGGTACATACCAAGATATGTACGTACTATGAGAGATAGAAAAAAAGTAGAAATCTAGATATATACATACTATGAAAAATAGATGGATAGATAGAAAAAAGATAGATATCTAGATATGTACATACTATGAGAGACGCTTCCCCAATCGCTGCGATCTGAACTTATTCAAATCAATTGTCCATTGTTATATATTTAAACATATTTTAATATTCTCCAACAAACTTACTTGTTTACGCCCTTTATTTTGTTGGTCGATGTATCGCGGACATTCCCGAGTCTCCCACGCCAACCATCACGCTCCTGCAAGGTCGGAAGGTCATTTGGTTAGGCATTCTGTGTCATATGTGGTCGATATATATAGTTGCTTGGTGATTAACCTCTCTTGCTCCATGGCTAGGTGTCCAGAACAGTAGATCCCTCACGAGTTTTTCTTTTGCTCGCTAGCAGTGTTAAGGCGCATCCTGTATTCACATAAGATTGTACAAATAACATGTATAGGTCAATAGACCTCTGATTTAGTTGGATGTTGTCTCCAAGAGATGTTAAGTATAGATCTCAGAATCCGAGTGTAGGTTCTATCAAGCTTAAGCTCTAGGGTTTTAGTTAATTGGCACCATGCATTAACACCGTCGAAAGAATCTCCGTTTGAGGTTTTTTGGTAGATCAGATTTCAAGATGGCGTCCATTTTATATAAGGCGGTCCAGGCATTAGCTATGCGAATTTTCACATCCTTTTATTGCTATGCTTGGGGTGAATTGATTTAAAAAAAGAAAGAAAATTCATAAAACAATTTTTAAAATTAGAAATATACAGACAGTATTCAGACGTTACCACAAAACACAGGCATCGACAGCTGAAGATATCCAGCCGTAAGAAAGATGTCTAGTCTATTAATCTTTTTATTATTATTATTATTATTATTATATAATTATCATCGTCATTGTATTTTCATTTCTTCTATGACCACACAGAACCTACCAAGTCTGCGGGAATACCTAAGGTAAGTAATGGATGTGTTCGAAGACCACATTCATGATTTGCTTTTTAAATTCCCATACAATCACAAAATGTTACAGTAACAAAATTTTTAGTATGAATATGTATTTATAAGGACAATTTTTTAATTCAAATATCTTTTAAAATGATGGTTTTAAAAATTTTTTTGTAATGTTTCAAATGTTCCTTTTTATCATTTCAATTGCACCATATGACTGGTATTATTTTGTTTTTAATTTTTTTTTCCAACGTTATATCATAATTTTATATAAATATTAAATTTAATATATTAAATTATATTTTATTAAAGAAATTGATCCATATAGAAATATAAAAAGAAAATGAATGTTTAAATATGTTTATATATATATATATATATATATATATATATATAATATATATATATATAAGCACAAACATAAAAATATATATATATATATATATGCAAAAAAATATCAAAATATATATAAATATATATATATTTATATATGTTATATATATATATATATATATATATATATATATATATATATATATATATATATATATATATATATATATATATTTAAAGATATTTTTGTAAATACTAAATTTAATGATCGAAAAATAAAAGAATGAAATTTAATATTACAAGACATATTAAAAAAATAAAAAAAAAAAAAAAACCCACATTGTTTCATGATTTTTGGGAAGTAATCGGTTTTTATTTATGCTCTTCAGGCTTCAACGGGAGATTCAAAATTAATACAGAAAAATGTACAATTGGAATATATATATATATATATATATATATATATATATATATATATATATATATATATATATATATATATATATATATGAAATATAACTAGAGACATATGAAAGTGTAGTCCCAGCAAAAACTCACGTTTTTGTTTTTTAAAGGCTTTTGGGACCCGATGTAAAGTGCCTCCAGAACCTTCAGATGAAATAAATCCATATTTTTTTTTATTTTTTATTTTTTTATTGTTTAATATGTCTTGTAATATTAAAAATTATACTTTTATTTCGATCATATATATATATATGAATGCGTATGTATGTATGTGTGGGTAGTAGCGCTTCATTTTGGCGCCTTGTAATCGTTGATTGCTTGAATATAACGGAAAATTGCTTATGGGTAACAGACAGAATGAAATTAAAAATTTAATAATTCAAACAGGTGCTCGACTGTCGACAAAAAGAAAAAAAAGAGAGGATGGTAGGAACACATCGTGTACATATTTGCTAAAAAGATTCGTACACAAATGTCAGACCCTCTCATACCAGTCAAATTTTTTCATAATAAAATTGCTCTTAACTAATTGACACTAATCGGAATATAGTCAAGATATGCTTATAATATCTGCCTATTCTAAAAAAAAAAAAAAATTACTGGCTGAGTCATAAGCAACTTCCTTTCCTGTGATCCTTTTGCCATGTCGATTGTAACATCCTAAATGCTAATCATACGGGGCAGTTAAGAATACCGTCATCGGTATGGCGATAAACTACTTCCGGTAGCGAAACCTCTGATCAAGAGGTTTTGAGGACCATGGAACTACCTCTTAATTACTCTTGTTCCCACGTCCACCTTGACGATATTCAGTCACCCCCCCACGAGGGTGTCATGTGGCACAAGGCCTTTTTAACGTGGGCATTCCGAGCCCGTGGGCTCGGCCAAAATATGCCCATTGAACCCGTATAAACGGGTTCAGGGATAGTCTACCTCCCGAAGGAGACTGCCCTTCGGCGTAGCCTCCTTCGGGTTCCTCCCGTCCGTAGGAAGAGAGTACAACCGAACAGTCGCTCAGAAAGTACTGGGTCGACGTCCATCTTGACTCTGCGTGGTAACACCTGGTAGGGGTTCAGCTGTGGGCAAATAGTTAACCCTCATGTTGAGGATAAACCCCTATGAAAATATAAAAAAAATATAATAAAAATACCAGCAAAACATTTTCATAGTAAAAAAAAATATGCCAGCAATACATTTTTCTTTTATAAAATAAGTTACTAATACTCCCAAGAAAATTAAATTTCGACATTAAATAACACATAAGGATTTGATATGCCGCTAAAGAAACAGTTACATTTGAAGTATATAACATACCTGAGTTTAGCATGGCAGTTGAAGCCTACATTGTGAATTAACGGGAAAAATATTGTTCCCTCTATGACAAGTCTGCGAACAGAAAAAAATACAGTACATGGGTTGGACAAAATAATTGGAACACTTGTTAAATTCAAAGAAAATTTATTTAATATGCAGTTGGTCCTCCTTTAGCCTCACAGACAGCTTTAATACATCTAGGAATTGAATTATACAGCTTCCTGATTGCATCCAGAGGAATTTTCAGTCATTCTTCCATTAACACCTTCTCCAGCTCTTTACGACACGACGGTGGAGGATAGCGGCTCCTAACGTGTTGCTCCAAAATGCACCACAAATAATAATATTGATATCTTGAGATTGGGGAGGCCACTCCATGTGTTCTAGCTCACTTTCATGCTCTTCATACCAATTCTTAACCACTCTTGCGGTATGTATTGCAGCATTATCGTCTTGGAAGATGCAGTCACCATTAGGGAATAAAGTCTTGGCTATTGGATGAACATGATCTCCCAAAATGTTCAGGTAATCTTTGCTGTTGATTCTACCATGCAAGGCAACTATTGGACTGAGATATTTCCATGATATGGCGGCCCAAACTATCACTGATCCACCTCCATGCTTCACTGTTGGAAGAAGGCAGGGTTGTGAGCTTCTTTGTGCTGCCTCCACACATAAACTCACCCTGAAGTTGGAAAAAGAGAAAGACTGGACTTGTTCAACAATATGACTTGCTTCCATTGGTCTGCAGACGAGGCATTGTGATCTCTGCATCATCCCAACCTATTTTGAATGTTGCGAGTGGAGAAAAGAGGTTTCCTCACAGCGGCTCTTTCATGATATGCAGCCGTTTGGAGCTCACGGTGAACAGTTTTAGTAGAAACTGAACTATTCAGATGGTTATTCAACTCAGCAGTCACTTTGGCCGCATTTGTCCGATGATTTTTTTGCCACATTGCGTTTCAATGCACGTCAGTCCCTGTCAGTAAGTTTGTAAGTCCGGCCCGAATTGCTACGGTTGCTAGAGGTCTTGCCCTGTTTCTCGAGTTGCACCAGTGTTCTTGATATGGTAGCTCTTGAAAAACAAAACAGTTCAGCAACCTTAATGATCGAGGCTCCTGCCATGCGAGCTCTAACAATTTGCTCTTTTTCGAACTCGGAGAGGTCACGCATTTAGCTTAAATTTGACTAAATTCTAAAAATAAATAAGACAAAGATAGTAAATTAGATAAATAAACGTATTTACAATAGATATAACTTGCAATTACGAAGTTTTAGTTAAAGTTCTTAATATAATAGGTCTTTGAAATATAGAAGTGGATTTTGCAACTGTTCCAATTATTTTGTCCAACCCCTGCATCTATTCAGAATTATGAAGTCTGTCTTTAAACCTAAACTGTAACGATGAGCAAATCGAGAAAGTTTTAAAACCGGAAGAATAATAAAGCATCACTTGCCATTGAGGCTAAACTTTTGAAAATATCTTTTCCTCGAATTTAGAATAAAGTTTCTCCGTTTGATGAAGAAAGACTCGGATGTGAGGCACATGCAAAAGCAGTGGAGTACATCGCGCATTACTGCACTAGGAGAAGAAAAATAGTTGTCAAGAAACTTATACATACAAAGGAATTCCGGTTGGCAAAGCGTCCTGGGTATGACGATAAACTACGTCCACTGATCAGGAGGTTTTGAGGAGCGTGGAACCACCTCTTAATTGCTGGTGTTCCCAGGTCCACTCTGACCAGGGGTGGTAGCACCTGTTAGGGTTCCAGCTATGGGCAAATAGTTAATCCCGAAACTGAGGTAAAAAGCCGTATAAAAGGGTAAAAAATATGTTTTAATACTAGAAATACTTTGTAAAAAATTATTACCAGAAATTAATTTTTGAAGGAAAAAAACTATTACCAGCAATATATTTTTGAAAAAAAATATTACCAGCAAAACGTTTTTGAAAATTATATTACCAGCTATACATTTTTGAGGAAAAAAATATTACCAGAAATAGATTTTTGACAAAAAATATTACCTGAAAAAATTGTTGGCATTAAATAACCCATTGAGATTGATATGCCGTAAAACAAAATAAACCAAAACCAATTTAAACCAAAGAATACATATTCTATTCATACGAATCTATCCTCAAAATGTTGTCGGCATTAAATAACCCATTGAGGTTGATATGCCGTAAAACAAAATAAACCAATCCAATCTAAACCAAAGAATACATACTCTATTCATACGAATCTATCCTAAAAATGTTGTCGGCATTAAATAACCCATTGAGGTTGATATGCCGTAAAACAAAATAAACCAAACTAATCTAAACCAAAGAATACATATTCTATTCATACAAATCTATCCTAAAAATGTTGTCGGCATTAAATAACCCATTGAGGTTGATATGCCGTAAAACAAAATAAACCAAACCAATCTAAACCAAAGAATACATATTCTATTCATACAAATCTATCCTAAAATGTTGTCGGCATTTAATAACCCATTGAGGTTTATATGCCGTAAAACAAAATAAACCAAACCAATCTAAACCAAAGAATACATATTCTATTCATACGAATCTATCCTAAAATGTTGTCGGGTTTAAATAACCCATTGAGGTTGATATGCCGTAAAACAAAATAAACCAAACTAATAAAACCAAAGAATACATATTCTATTCATACAAATCTATCCTAAAAATGTTGTCGGCATTAAATAACCCATTGAGGTTGATATGCTAAAACAAAATAAACCAAACAATCTAAACCAAATACATATTCTATTCATACGAATCTATCCTCAAAATGTTGTCGGCATTAAATAACCCATTGAGGTTGATATGCCGTAAAACAAAAAAAACCAATCCAATCTAAAACCAAAGAATACATATTCTATTCATACAAATCTATCCTAAAAATGTTTTTTTATTAAATAACCCATTGAGGTTGATATGCCGTAAAACAAAAATAAACCAAACAATCTAAACCAAAGAATACATATTCTATTCATACGAATCTATCAAAATATTGTCGGCATTAAATAACCCATTGAGGTTGGATTTAGAAAACAAAATAAACCAAACTAATCTAAACCAAAGAATACATATTCTATTCATTGAAATCTATGGTTGGCTAAAAAATGTTTTGGCATTAAATAACCCATTGAGGTTGATGAAAATCAAAATAAACCAAACCAATCTAAACCAGTTGGTAAAAAACTATATTTTTATTTTATAAACAAATCTCACCATTGATGAAAATATACGACAATATATATTAAATATTTTGCATTTAATTTTATAAAATTGCAGAACTGTAACAAAAAAACTTTTCAAATTGTTAGTTTAAGCTCATAACCAGTGTATTTTAGAAATGATTAAAGATATCTTACTGGAATTCTCGGAGGTTTTTATAACACTGTTGGACTCTGTTTTGAGCAATAAGAATGTATAATTACTCTCCAAGCCTAACAGAAGAATTGTGATGAAATCGATCATGAATGAAAATGACATGTTAATCGTTAATTAATCATAGCTTTCTATCGGAAGCCCATCAATCTTTATTGAATTCAAATAAATTTTTGTGTATATATATATATATATATATATATATATATATATATTCTAATTTTCTATCATTTTTCAACTTATTGAAGATGATCTTCGCCCTCTCTAACTTTCTATCCTGGAGTAACAAGGTGCTTCACATGTTTCACACGTTTCACGTACAATTTCATTTCGAGTCTTTTTTCACTGCTCTTTGGATTGTCATAGCTGAAACTCCCCTCTCACGTGCCGGACGTCTTATGGATTGAGTTGTATCTTTTATAATTAATCTCTTTTTTCTTAGTTGATATATATATATATATATATATATATATAGAGAGAGAGAGAGATAAAGAAAAGAGAAAGGATAAATTAAATTGACAATATAGTCTCTCTCTGTCTTTATATATATATATATATATATATATATATATATGTGTGTGTGTGTGTGTGTGTGTGTGTAAAAAAATGTTAAAAAAACTACTGCGCCTTCCTTGATGAATTCCATCCCAACTTGAAGAAACTGATTAGACAACAGGAAAGGATCAGTATGAAATAAGTAGACACAATATATTTATATTATTCAATAAATATATTTGAATATATATATATATATATATATATATATATATATATTCATATATATATATATATTTATTAAATATATTTGTTCTTTATCTTGTTTATCTTATAGAATTTATTGAGTGGAAATTGCAGATAATTTACACTATATTTACATTGTGAGACGAAAAAATCAATATTGGTCCATGATTACAATAAATACTTCAAGCACTGTTTCAACTTGGAGAAAATGCGAAAATCGAACATTATCAAGACTCGTCAAAGCGTGAAGATGATTGACAACTTTTAACTTGGGTCTAAAACCTGGGTACATGTTTTTGAAGAAATATCGCTTAACTTACTTTTTAAGTTTAAGAAAAAAATTTTTCCGGAAAAGATGTAAACCAAAAAATCTAACAACTAAAAAATGGACGAAATAAAATAAAAGTAATCAGTATTTTGATTTTTGAAGTTGTTATTGTTTTAAGTTTTCTCGGAACGTAAGAAATATGAGAATTTCGAATTGAGGACAAAATAGTCCAAACAATGCCCCGCGTGTTAAATTCCTGGGAAAGGTATCAATTCATTTTTTTCTCACAACGATTTTAAATAAAGTCATAGACTTTCTTTTTATTTATATTCAAAATTTGAAAATACAGTCTATATGAAAAGAATTTTGTCAACGGAATATCTGCCAAGTCAGCTTTTTAAGACGAAAGAGACATGATCGCCTAAGCGTGTATCACTCATGACACTGAATATAGTAGAAATTATATAATTCATTCGACTAAGTTTCATAAAAACGTATGGAATCAGTTATATTTTAAAGATAATAATTAAAGATAATCTATTTTTCAGAGTAGACAAAACAATTTTATATGTTGTAATTATTTTGAGCCTTTGAACTTTTAAAAATTCAGATGAGATTCGGAGACGACACATTTTCGTATAAATCAGTAATTTGACAACAGGCAATTTCGTGGTCACGACAGAAAATTTATTTCCTTTTTTCGCATATATTTAAAGACGACAAAAAGAAATTTCGTTTTGAGAATTTTACTAAATAACGACAAGAAATATTAAATTTATTTTATAGGAGAAAACAGATTAAATTTTGTGGAAAAAAAGATTTTAATGCCGTTTGAGAAAGAAGACGAAAATCGTTCATTTCATTTTTAAAAAAGATGAATTTTAATTACCAAATTATGTTTTCAAAT
Source organism: Acanthosepion pharaonis (assembly GCA_903632075.3). Taxonomy (NCBI): domain Eukaryota; kingdom Metazoa; phylum Mollusca; class Cephalopoda; order Sepiida; family Sepiidae; genus Acanthosepion; species Acanthosepion pharaonis. Next base: position 432,690 of record CAHIKZ030001378.1, on the reverse strand, counting down.
AGACGACGCGCACTTTCGTTGTGAGAGTAGAAGACGACACGCGTTTTCATTTTGAGAATCAGACTGAGATTCGCTTTCGTTGATAGAGGACCAATATATAATATAAAACTTATATTTCGTTTATATATGGATAGATGAGATATAATTCATTGTAGAGGATTTAAGATGATGCGCATATGTGAGAGAATTAACACACTCTCTCTCGTTTCTCTTGGAAGATGAGATGCTCTTTTCTTTGTTTTAGAGGAGAAGATTTTTTGTTTTTAACCTGATTTAACCAAGACGACACGCTTTTATTGTGAGATACAAGATATATGCGTCTTTCGTTGTATTTGTATAATATGAGAAGATTATATTTATGAAAATGTGGACCCTAAGAATAAATGCGCTAATGTTGTACATAATTCCAGAAAAGTGAGATGCGAAATCTCTGTGAGAGTTAAGAATTAAACAAAAATTTATAATCAGTAGAAGACGACACAGGAAAATGTTGTGATTGAAATTTCGACACGCGTTTTCATTTTGAGGGAAGAAGACGACATGCGCTTTCGTTTTGAGAGTAGAAGATGACACAGGCTTTCGTGGTGAGACTAGAAGAATACACGCTATTTCGTGGCGAATATTGAACTTACATATTACATTTTTGTTGAGATTTAATTCTCAGTTCAGACTGGGTCCAGTATTCTTTCTTGGTAACCATTTTGCCGTTAATAAAAAAGTTATTTTCAAAATGAATATGCCTATTTATTTATTTTTCAAAAGACTTTAATCGCCAATTAATCATATCACGTAAAAATAACTTTTATTTCAAAATCGTTTATTGATTTTTTCCTTGATTTTTGTTCATCGTTATTGATTTAAATTTTAAATAATAATCCTAACAGCATTATTTAATTTAAATGAACGTATTTTTTTAATTAACAAATTTATTCCCGGTAGTTTCAAAATCATAAAAGTGCTGATGGCTATCTCAAATTTGCCATTTCCTCCAGGCCGTAACAACTTAATTTAATGAAATAGGCTGGTTAAAATTATCCGGCGTTTGAGGTATCTCCAAATCCAAAAATGGGGAAATGACCCATTTTTAACTTAATTTCATTTTTTTAAACCACGGTCATTTCCGTTAAACACACATTAAAAAATCGACCTTTGTCACATTTTATAAAGACCTGATTACCAATGTAAAAAACTTTATATTTACTAGATATAATTTAAAACATTCATGCAATTTGAAATTTTTAATAAAAGAATTAAATTCTTTTGAACGGTAAGTGTTCAAACCTGCATTCACCTTTATAAATATTTAAAATTGACTGGTTTAAAAATTAGATTTTCATACCGCTTGAAAGATTTATAGAAAACATTATTTTATTTTAAGGAAAAAAACCACCAAAAAATTTTTTTAGGAAAACACATGTCTTGTTTGGTTCTCAGGAAGCCTATATCTAACAATTTTATAATACTGATATTTCTAAGGAATTAATGAATTTTATTTATAATCTCTATCTATAAAAGCAGGATGTGTGTGTGTGTGTGTGTGTGTAACGAATGCACGGCCGCAATTTTCGACGGATTTGCACCAAAATTTACATGCACATGCTCCAAGTTAGCGAGAAGGCCAACACCGACTTTGCATTTCCCAACTCCCATCGATAGTGGAAATAATCGATTTTTTCATGCTTCTACGGCAGTTTTCATGTAGTTTGTGGCCATTTTCTACTGACCAGTGTGAGAGACTATAGCTGGCTACCACGAATAAGCAGGAAGATTCTATTGGCCAGCGTGAGAGCCAACAGCTGACTGACACGAACGTTAACTAGCATGCAAAAAAACAAACAAAAAAATAAATAGCTACATTCGTCACAAGTGGGAAAAATTTAAATCTGCATGGCACTTTACTCCAATTGGCTCATTCGCTTGCTTAAACTCAACGTTGATTCTGATTCCGCAGAACTGGGTTGGGTGTGAAAAAATGTATTTGTTGTTAACATTCTTTTTCATTCGGTTTTTCCAGTTACGAGTCCTTTTTTAAAGTTGATCGTTTTGTGTTCATTTTGTTTAGTTCTTTTTTGTAACAGATTTAATGTTTAGTATAGAGCTTAGAAAAATTCGCAGTGTGAGATAGGCAAGAAGTAAGGCATGTAGCAACATCAAGGGACGGCAAAGGGCACTCCTTTAAAGGCAAGGAAGGGCAAAAATTTTAAGTCAAGTGATAGCGATTGGTGTATGAGTCGTACGATTTTTGAATCAAGCACGGGCAACGCCGGGCCATGCTGCTAGTCTGATAATATTTCTTTAAACGGGATATTTAGCATATATATAAATTATTTAAAATATATATATTTTAAACAGTGTCTTTATTTGGGAAAATCGAAAAAATATAAATTTACACGCTTCCTTTTTATTTATTATCTAAACTGGCATCCTTCAAAAAAAGATCAATCACTGGAAGGTGTAACGTTCGCGGTAAAAAATATGAACTACTAAGACCTCTTTCCCGCCATTTAAGACATGTTAAACATCTTCACCAATTTTTATCTAGTATCTGTTAATCCATCATTAGTGGTTGGCCACAGAATGATGCTATCGCTCCATCTCTATTTTGGTTATCCTCAACTTCTTTCGTGTCCTGGGTATGACGATAAACTACACCCGGCAGCAAAAACTGTAAAACGAATGGGTTTTCAATAAAGGGCGTTCAACCATCTCTTAATTTATGTTTTTCCAAGGTCCATTAAATCCATTTTGTTATAAATGTTATTAGGAATCCCAGCTATGGACAAATAAAAACTCTCTAACACCAGTATTGGGTTTCAAAAAAATATTCAAACTATAGACATAGGTTTTTATAATAAAAAGATTCATCTTCCATTAAAAAATATTACAAGCCAAACATTTTTTTTTAAAAAAAATTATAATGTTTTTACAGATGAAGAATAGAAAAAGATCGGAAACACAGAAAAAGGTAATGAACTTAGTTATGTAATATAGAACTCCTATAAGCAGAGAATTTGGACAATGCTTCTTTAGATGAATTTATAGAGACTTAAATCAATACAAAATAAAAAAAAAAAATGAAATTTACCTAATATAAGTTGTCCTATATGGCAGTGAATCATTATTTCAAGATTAAGAAGATTCTTGAAGAAAAAGAAATAAAAATAAAGAGTACTAAACTGACTAACGTCAAGATCATTTTCCTATATGGCATTGAATGTTACCCACAATTGGTCTGATATATAAAGACGATATATCAAGTTACAGATGCCTAGAAAAGACATAACGGAACTGTTACTTTATATCGAAGTCCTCCAATATGGCAGTGAATGCTGGACAAAAATACTATGGAAGATGAAGAAGTAACTTGTGGAAGTTGGAGAAAGAAAAGAAAACACTAAACTGTTAACTAATATCAACAAGAAAATGGCAGTTGAATGCTGGACAATATATTCACAGATGAAGACCTGCCTTGAAGATATAGAAAAAATTAAAATAGACTTCGAAATAGATTTTGCGAATAAATGATTTCTATTGTGAGACCGGAAACTACCTACAAATAGACTTTTCAGGCCTATATTAAGTAGGCGACATAACACTCTAGAGAGTGACAGAGAGACAGTGAGAGTCTAGTACGACTACCAGTGTTGGACACTAACTTATAGTAAGCTCCGCTTACACTATCTCTGTAACCTGTTGTTAATATATCTTTCTTACATCTAATCCGTGTTCCGTGTTTTCCTTCTGTGGTCCCAACTTTGGCCCCACATCAGTGGCGACGAGGATTCTAGAAACGCACTCACGGCGAAACCTAAATACCTTACCAATTCCACATCTGTGTCGACTAAGAATTCGAGAAACGCATTCACGTCGAAAAACCGCAATACTTTGCCAGTCCCACAACAGTGGCGACAGAAAAGATTCGAGAACTTCGTTCTCACCATATCAATAGCGACAGTATTCGAAAAATACACAAACTCCACGCGTTCCCACAGCAGTGTTGAACGTGAAATTAAGCTGGTATTAAAACATTATCGATTTAAAAGCTAAACACCCAGCGTCTACATATATTCCAATACCAAACAGCATTGACGAACTAGCGATTCGACATCTACGGAATATTAAAGTCTGTCCAATACGAGAACGATTTCTACACACCCACACACAGAAAAAAAAACAGTTGTTTGTAAAACAAACTGACAATACAAGAAAAACTCAAGTTTTGGAAAAACTATCGAAAATTTTTATGTAAAAACTCGATAAAATTATTCTCCCCTCAAATTCACTGAGGTGAGTTTTCTCATTGTACCTTTAAAAAAAAATACATAAGTGTGGTGAAAAATTATTCAATTACGTTAAAATTAACGGAACCACGGGGAAAAAAATTAAAAATTGGTTTATTTAAATATGGTCCATTTTTTTTTTCTGTAAAAGAAAAAAAGAATGTTAAAACTATCAAGATTTTTTTTGTGTACCTCCTCTTAGCAACAAAAACAAAAAAAGCGCTGTCAAAATATGGGAGATTTGCAAAAACTAAATTTTAAAACTATTTGGATCATAACAAAAAAGGAAATTCCAAAGATTACAACAAAATTTTGAATTACATAAACAACAAATGAAACAAAAATTACTTCAAATGAACTATTAACTTAAAGAATTACTCGTAAAAGGCATTAAAAAAACTCTGAAAAAGATACAATATTCTCCCAGAGTACAATCTACAATTCAATGGAAACCTTTGAATACGTACCAGAGAACGATAAAACGTTCGACGTTTTTTACAGGCGCTACGAAGATATTTTCAACGTAGACTGTGAACAATGGTCCAGTAAAAAGAAGGTACGTCTACTATTGAGAAAACTGGGAACTACAGAACATAAGTAGGTTCGTAGACTTTCACTACCCAAGAAAACGATTGACTTGGATTTTTAGAGACTATTAAGCTCCTTTCGGAACTATTCGGGCCTAACACAACCTTGTTCCACAAACGTTGGAAATGCCTGAACACAGTCAAAGACAACCAGCAAGATTTTCTAACGTTTGCAGCATCGGTAAACAAGCTCTGTAATGATTTTAAACTAGCCGAACTGACTGCCGATGATTTCAAGTGCTTAATTTTCGCACAAGGTCTAGTATCAGCAGAAGACGCCGAAGTCAGACGACGGGTACTGACCAAGCTTGAGAACGAACAAGGATTGACTCTCCAAAACTGGCAGAAGACTGTCAAAGAGTAATATCTGTAAAGCGTGACTCAAAACACTATCGAGGAATCAGGTGTGACTCAGATTAATAAAATCAGAAGTAAGTCTACCTCCTATTCCCCTCAAAAAGACAAAAGGCAAATCTCATGTCCTAAATTACGCAGTAACCAAAACCCAAATAAGTTAAAGAAACCGCCCGGACCATGTTACCATTGTGGTAAATGGCATTGGATGAAATTCTGTCCAGTTAAGAACAAAAATATTGCAAAATTGCAATAAAAGTGGTCATACTTTAACTTCGTGCTGGTACGCCAACAGAACGAGAAAAACCAAAAAAAAAATTAGGCAAGCTCAATCTGACAATATTGTCGATAGGAATTTAAGAAAATATGTAACAGTGGATATTTTCAATAAGTCCATTAAATTCCAGCTTGACTCGGGTTCTGATATTTCAACCATTAACTGGCGTACTTGGCGAAAATTGAACAAGCCGACCTTATTAAAAACGATAAAACAGCAAAATCCGTAACTGGCGAAAAAGATTAACATTTTAGGCGAGGTAATACTTACAGTAACACTAAATGGAGTTACCAAAAAACTCAAAGCCTACGTATTGAAAAAAAACTCAGACAACTTATTTGGAACAGATTGGATAGAAAAATTCAATCTTTGGGATTGCCCAATGAGTATATTTTGTCGCAAGATACAAAGTACAACGTCCAATTTGGTAAATCTAAAAAAGGAACTCAAACAACAATTTCCCGGGGTTTTTTCTGGCGGCCTTGGGAAATGTACTAAAATGAAAGCTAAGTTCAAGGTGAGGGACGGTGCACAATCGGTATTCAAAAAGAAACGGAATGTCCCTTTCGCTGCTCTAGAGGAAATCAACAAAGAGTTAGATAGACTCGAACAAGCAGGTATTCTGTCAAAAACAGATTTCAGCGAGTGGGCAGCACCTACGGTCTACGTAAAAAAGAAGTCCAATCAAATACAAGTATGCGCAGATTTTTCCACAGGGTTAAAAGATGCCTTGCAAGATCACCACTATCCTCTCCCAAGCCCTGAAGAAATTTTCAATAAACTCAATGGTGGAAAATCTTTTTCTAAAATCGACCTCTTGGACGCATACCTTTAGATAGAGGTGGAAGAAGAAAGTTCCAAATTGCTCTGCATAAACACCCATAGAGGGTTGTACAAATACAACAGACTGGCCTTTGGAGTAAAGGTTGCGCCTGCAATTTTCCAGCAGGTCATGGACGCCATGCTGGGCGACCTTGACTACGCAACAGCCTATTTGGATGATATACTGGTTACCAGTAAAACTATGGCAGAGCACCGGAACCATATAATAAACGTATTCGAAAAGATACAAGAACACGGATTTAAGGTTTAGGACGAAAAGTGTGACTTTTTCTTACCAGAGATTAAATACTTAGGGCACATCATAAATAAAGACGGTCGTCGGCCGGATCCAGAAAGAGCCAACGCGATCAGAAACATGCCGGCCCCAGATAACGTTCAAGCGTTACAAAGCTTCCTCGGCCTAGCTAACTTTTACCAAGGGTTCATTAAGAACATGCAAAATTTGAGAGGGCCTCTCAACCAACCCTTAAAAAAGGACAAACCATGGTCATGGACCCCGAAATGCCAAGACGCATTCGAGAAGATCAAGAAAACTCTTACTTCAGACCTCTCCCTCACCCATTACGACCCTAGTCTCGACATCATAGTCGCAAGTGATGCAAGCTCGTACGGCATTGGTGCTTGCATTTTACATAAACTGCCAGATGGTTCGCGAAAAGCTGTGGCTCACGCATCAAGATCTCTAGTTCGATCTCGACATGCCCCAAGTCTCTCCTGAAGTGCGACGCTCAGGAAGGAAAAGGAAATTTACTCAACCGCTCGACGTAAATCCCAAGAGGAAAAAAAGTATTAACAGTTTTATTTTTTTTCTCCTTTTCAAAAAGAAAAAACTCTTTGGAAGCCGGGTATTGTGAGACCAGAAACTACCTACACAATAGACTCTTCCAGGCCTATATTAAGTAGGCGACATAGCACTCTAGAGAGTGACACAGAGTGACAGTGAGAGTCTCGTACGACTACCAGTGTTGGACACTAACTTATAGTAAGCTCTGCTTACACTATCTCTGTAACCTGTTGTTAATATATCTTTCTTACATCTAATCCGTGTTTTACTTCTGTGGTCCCAACTTTGGCCCCACATCAATTTCATAAAATTCACCCGAAATCAGAAGTGACTGCTCGATCAATGATCGTCGAATATTTACCTATACACAAACAACTAATAATAACAGATTGTACAATTTGCTTCCAGGTCACTGGCCAAGGAGTGAAGAAAAGTTTACCTCGCGTAAAACTGGCTGGCCTGTCAATTTAGACGTAATGTTTCCTCAATAGGAAACGTTTAGTTTTACCATTATCATTAGAGATGAAGAATACAGCTACACTTTTATCCCACCCCAGAGTTTAAAGAAAAGCCTAATTCGAGTACCACACGATCAATGAATACCGAATGTGACCTTATTAGAAACGGGTTATATTATAATATCGTAACTAATAGAGTTGAGGAGAACAATTTGATCCCAACCCGATGGCAAGGCATTGGAGAAAAGCTTAATTTGATTAGCACTGCCTTCCGGGTCAATGAATGCTGAATGTTTTCCTGTAAGGAAATGGATAATAGTACCATTACTACTTGATACTACACTTTGATCCAACCTCGATGACCATAGATTGAAGAAAAGCGTAACTCGATTAGAATTGGCTGCTCGGTCAGCCAATATTGTGAGTTTTCACATGTTTAACATTTGAAATTAGAACGAATAGAGGAAACGAAAACCTTCGCCATGGATAAGAATTCAGGATTTTCCATCTGCTAAACTGGCTTCCGTTTACGGCACGAGAGTCCAGTTTAATCTTTTATTTAATCCCTAGCTGAGGGATTTATGCTTTTCCGAAAGGGATATTTTGTGTGAAAATTCAACCCACCTAACTGAGCTGGTATTTAAATTCTATTTTCCGCATCGGTAACAAGGTACACTAGCTGTATACATTATAATTTTCCTGAAAAGTCAGTAGTTGCAAATAATAATAATAATAAAAATAATAATAATAATAATAACAATAATAATAAAAAAAATAATAATAATCATAACAATAATAATAACAATTGTTCTGACAAGTAAAGCCCGCACTTTACGAAGGGCTTTATCTCTGTAATTTTTTTTAGTCAGTGGAAAGTGTCATAATGCCATTTCTAACCTTAGGTCCTTGGGCGGGACCCGGAAAGAAATGTGTAAACGCCAGAAATCAAAGAAAAAAATAATGATAATAACAATAATAATAATAATAATAATAATAATAATAACATCAGGTAGAACAAAAAACTAGAATATTCATTTTGTTATGACTCACTAATTCGATGATATGAACTTGGGAAGCCATGAATAGTTTGAGACGTACAATTTAAACAAAGAGAAACAAAATGACGCCAGATCGAAGAAACATGAGGATAATAAGAAAATTCGATTATACAAATTTTGATTCGGAAACAAAAGACAAAGCATTGACTTAAAATATCTTAAAATGCAAAATTGTATTTAGGGAAAATAATTTTTTTTTTTTTTTAAAGTAAAAACATATTCAAATTTGAGGAGAATTTAATCGAATGTTTAGAAACTCAAATATCATCACTGGTAAATAGTAAAAAAAAAAGTATACAAAAATGGATATATCGTTTGAATACTAGCAAGGTCGCGTAGAATTGTCTCGGATAGAGTCGATATTTCATTTTCATTTTATATTTCAGAGTTGCTTGAATTATGAACAACTTTAAAAAAAAAAAAAGCACACACACAAAAACGCGTCGCTGTATAATTGCACGTGAGAGATAAATTGTGTTCTAGTTCGGTCTTATTAGAAATCTCGTATTTTGAAGCTCCCAAGAAAAGAAAAGAAAAAAACAAAAAAAAAAAACAAAAAAAAACGACATCACTTTAAGCGATAACAGAAACCTACGTTTACTTGTCAGATCATTCGAAAAGTTCTGCTGTTACCGTTTTCTGACATTTGTAAAGCCAAATATTTTCTTGGTTTTATCTTGCCAGTGTTTTTCTTTCTCGTATCCTCTGATATCAGCTCGCTGGAGCAATCGTTAGCGGCTTGGATTGAACAATTGGAGGGCCGATTTCGAATTCAAATCGAGTTTATTATATTCACTTAAGGGCTTAATACCCCTGGGGAATGTACGAATCTATCTCTTCACCACCCACTATGGATAAGATAACAGGACAAACAGATACGTCCGAGGATCTCCCTAAGAGCATAATCCCTCTCTTAGTGAATATCTATGCCGATGACACAACAATTCATAGGAGCATCTCCCAAAATCGTGTTGACCAGAACCTGGCAGCTGATTTCTGCTCCAGCTTAATCCGGGTGGATCAATGTGCCAAGGAATTGCTTGTAAAATTAAATACGTCCACAAGGACACATGGCACAGTTGATAAAAGCGTTGGTTAGATCCAGTAACAGAACCCAAAGAGTGTGAGTTCAATACCTGGTTAAAGTAGTGGAGAACTTGGAGAGGGAATTAACAGGAGATAACTGATAAGTGATATCCATTAAACATAGCACGTGGAACTAGAACAGTCTACCCCAGTGAGCGAAATAAAGGGTTCAGTTCGATATTCCAACCACCTGAAGAAGGCCGGAGCGTACAAAGGCTGAAACGTTGTAATAAATATGGCGACAAAGATGAGGACAATAGTCCGAATTATGTAAATAGTGTACATAATACCTCATCTCAGAAATATAGACAGATACTGAAAGGCCGAAACGTTGTAATAAATATGGTGACAAAGATGAGGAGAATAGTCCGAATAATGTAAATAATGTACATAATACCTCATCTCAGAAATATAGACAGATACTGAAAGGCCGAAATGCTGTAATAAATATGGCGACAAAGATGAGGACAATAGTCCGAATAATGTAAATAGTCTACATAATACCTCATCTCAGAAATATAGACAGATACTGAAAGGCCGAAACGTTGTAATAAATATGGTGACAAAGATGAGGACAATAGTCCGAATAATGTAAATAATGTACATAATACCTCATCTCAGAAATATAGACAGATACTGAAAGGCCGAAACGTTGTAATAAATATGGTGACAAAAATGAGGAGAATAGTCCGAATAATGTAAATAATGTACATAATACCTCATCTCAGAAATATAGACAGATACTGAAAGGCCGAAATGCTGTAATAAATATGGCGACAAAGATGAGGACAATAGTCCGAATAATGTAAATAATGTCCACAACTAAGCTAGGAACTTTCCTCCGACAACAAGCAGACCCCACACTTTCGCCTATCATGATGTATGGGTCTTCTCTTCAGTAGGTTGCTCGCTGCGAGCATCTTTAGGGACTCCAGCTCTCCCCAGACCTCAAGCGGATCTCGTCTATACAATCTCTTGCTAAAGATACTGGAATAATCCTCGGGTCATTTTACCGCACCAATAAGTACCAAACACTCTTTGCAATACTCTGTCTTTACAAGAAGCAGATGAAACCAAAAATGGATTATTGCTCTCATATCTGCATTCTCGCATTCTCGCTTGTCTTCCTTTATAAACTTCAAGACAGACAACGTGGCCTTATTAATCACCCAACAATCAATCGTCTTAAGTTTCTCCCTAGTCTATAGCCATTTCCATGACATATATTCTGTTACATTCCTTGGTTCCACCAGCCCTGACCTTTGTAGTTTGGACCCACCTTCTTATTCCCTTCATATTCCATAAGGAAGGAGGAAGTTCCACTCGGACAGCGGCTTCTCAATGACGTTTTTCCTAATCGCTATATTCTCGACCGATAGGTCTAGGGTTAGCCATTGTCCACATGAACTGCTCTTCTTGCCTTTTCTTACTATCATACAACGCCACACAGTTATTCTCTGACTTGAGTGGCTCTTGAGCCATTAGTGCATGAAAATTAGTATAAAAAATACATTATACATTAAAAAAAAAATAAAAATATATAACAATTAAAACTGAGATGCTGTATTTACCATATAAATCCGGGATTAGCAATCTTTTGCTATCTATGTATCGACTTAGGGTTTTAAAATCATTCAGTGTGACAACAGCATACGTATTTTTATACAATGGTCAATATACCTGTTCTTCAATATATTTTATATAGCAATATATAATATATATATACTTTAGTATATATTAAAATTGAAACAGCTAAATATCTTTTTGTGTTGGAGTAATTATTGGTTAGGACTTCGTGATGTCATTTGCGGCTGTGTGCCATTGGAAATTGCTTGGCGTGTCACGTGTGGCACGCGTGCCACAGGCTGCCGACCCCTAGGATAAGGAAGAAAATAAAGAAAGACAGAATAAGAAAAGAAACAAAGAAAAGAGTGATAGTATAAAAAGCATGGGTCGGCAGCCTTTTGCTATTTATCTATCGACTTAGGGTTTTAAAAGCATTCAGTGTGTCAACAGCATACCTGTTTTTATACAAGGTCAATATACCCGTTCAATGTATTTTATATCGTAATATTTTGTATATATACTTTAGTATATAATAAAATTGAAACAGTTAAATATCTTCTTCGCGTTGTAGTAGTTATTAGTTCGGACTTCGTGATGTCATAAGCGGCTGCGTGCCATTGAAAATTACTTACCGACCCGTGATATAAAATATATTTCGAAACTTTTACCAATGTTGGTTGGTTAGTACCAATTTTGGGGGAGAACATCGACTTGAACTGTATTTTTTAAAAGAACAAAATTGATAGACAAAAAGAAAACTATTTCTGACTAGAACTTATAATTTGATTTGAGGGGGGGTCAATTTTTATGATGAATCACTGTGCCACATATTTTTTCTTTACAAATAAACTCATAGAAACGTATATATAATTAACGCAATATATTGTATACCTGAATAAATTATTACGTTATTATGTTACCAGTCAATATGGACTCCTTGAAATTCTATAGCTTTCGACAGTATTTCATTTATTAACTTGTCTATTGTTTCAGTTTATTGTTTTTCAACAATAGTTGCAATATTTTTCCAATAAAATGTAATACCTTCTTTCGCTTTAACTTTATATCTATGTTGTAAAATATGGAAAAAATATTATATATTCAAATTTAAAACGTTATTAACAATATTATATACTAGCAATGCTCGTAAAAGTTTTGAATTTCCTGATGTATCGTGTAATTTGATGAATAAATAAATTAGCTGCACGGCTACAAAATAGCCATGGAAATTCTTATATTGCATCGATAACTTAAAAAAAAATATTGAAATAACAATCTTAAATACGAATGCAGGTCATCATTTCACGAAGTAAGAGGATACAAATTAAAAGATTTAAAATTGAAAATTTCACCAAAGCAGACGTTAAAAATGAGCGTGTTATCACCTCTTGTATTTTTTGTTCTTTCTTTTCTTTCTTTCTTTCTTTCTTTCTTTGAAAGCCAACAGTGTCTCTGATATGTCTTTTCCGTCTTTCCTCGCGAACAAAACGGAATAGTTTAACATTTGGCCAGGCCGTCTTTCTTTCTTTCTTTCTTTCTTTCTTTCTTTCTTTCTACTTCGTGGAATGGACATACGAATTACTAACATGTCACCTGGTCATGTTTCATTGGAAAAATATGAAAAAAAAAGGAAATAATTTGTTTTGTTTCAATTAATTTGCACAAGGGTGTATGTTGCATGCTCAAGAGTAAGAAATCCCAAGAACTTATTCTTCAATGATAGAATTAATTTGCACATAGGTGTACGTCTCCAGTGAAAACCAAATTTGCCCAGCATCCAATTTATCTGTGCTTGAACATTAAACTCTATGTGGATCTATCAAATCCATAACAAGTAGTCCACTGAAAGATGGTTACCCCTATCCCATAATGGCTAGATAATCCATTATAATACAGTAGAATATCTCATATCCGGAATCCCTCATATCCGGAGTGCCTCATATACGGATATGATTTAGATGTGTATATTTGAACTATTTGGGTGATATGGAACTGATATAAAATTTCTGTTTTTCAGGAAATTTACTTTGGATAATTGCTTATGCTTATTTCACCCTAATGGCTTGCATTGGTGCAAAAGATGATGGGAAGAAGAGGAAAAGAACAACTTTAGAGTTATCGTAAAAAGTGAAAATTTTCCACAGACTAGACGCTGGTGAAAGTTCATTGTAATTAATGGCCGAGTTCAACATAGGAAAGTCAGCATTGTATGATATAAAATCTTCCAAAGAAAATAACTATTCTCCAGCGTTTACACTGTCACAATGAACAAGGAAATAAAAAACATGATTGTGATGAAACCTGGATTGAAATTGAAAAAGCTATTGAAAGGTTTGGCAGTTTTATGGAAAGAAAGCCAGCATTCAGCTATGACGATTGCAATAACGCACACAGAGTTAAAAAGTGTGTTTCGTTTAAAAAATTTCAAGAACAAAAGCAAAACGAAATGCGGAAAAAGTTGAGACTGGCATTAGAAGAGAAAAAATCATCATGCAACAGCGATTAAAAAAATCTTCCTTATATTATTTGTTTTGCATACGTGGCATACTTAATTTAATGAATTTTCATTAACATTACATAATTTATTTCTTTTTCCTTAAAATCAATTCCGTTATATTTCACTCGCCATTAGCTTATTTTGTTTATTATAAAACATTGAAAATAGATGTTAAACCTGATTTCTGTTCTTTTATCTTAATCTAAATATAATTCCTCATATCCGGAGTTTGTAACCAATTCCTCATATCCGGAAGGCCTTCTTAGTCCGGTTGTTAGGGATTCTACTGTATATAATACATCATCTGATTCATAATAGTTTAAATTGACGTTTCATACACTATTATAGGACAATGTTCATTTACAATATTCTTTCCAACCTCTGTCCCATAATATTTGATACATATACATAAACATTTCATACACTATGTATAACAACTGTTATGGGACATATTTGGATATCTCGTATGCTTAACCTATTCTTACTAATCCACTGGGTTCGTTTTTTTTAATCGTTTTCACCCCAAGCAAGGTACTAAAGCCACTAAGACACACAGAGTTACTAGGTGTTGAAGTCAGGAGCGAGGAGAAAAGAATAGTAATGAGGAAGACAGTAGATAGCGATTGACATTGTATTTAAATTTTTGAAGATTAAATTTGATTTAAAAGCCGCAAGGGAGTTCCACAAGCGAGAAGTGCGATAAAAGAAACTGTAAATTGATGAGACCTTGTTTCTAGTCTAGTAATGAGGTTAAATTCATAAAGTCTAGCTACCGTAGCAAACAAATCATACAAATAATTGCCATGAAAGTATTTGTTGAAAAGGCACAGGGAGGCAACTTTACTGTGGTGAAAATGTGACTGAAATCGAGATGCCAGATCAGAACTTATAATATCACGGATTCTTTTTTGATTTAATCAAGGATCTCTACATATATAGCAGGAGCATCGAACCATATGTGACAGCAATATTCTAAGCATGGACGAATGGTAGACTTATAGATACGCAAGATAGATTTAGGAGAAAAAATTATCTAGCACGAGAGTGAACCAACTATCTTAGCAGCTGACCTAGGAATAGATGCAATATAGTCTTTCCACTTCATGTCAGCTGAGAGTGTTAGCACAAGAAAGCGCAACGAATCACTTTCTTGGAGGTTAGCATCAGCCATGCCGTTGGAAGGTAGCGAGAGGACACTCAGGCGATTCTCTGTCTGTGGCCTTGTAAGCATGATGCTGTAAGTGGGTTATCAAAACAGCAGTAGAAAACCGGAATATTTAACCCTGAATGACTAACAGTTTTCAGCAAAGTTTACTGCTCCTCCTGATACTCCTCTTGATGTCGGAATATTTTTATGTTTTTCGCCCGACGGCCAAGTCCAAGCTTGATGGGAAATATCATCTCCTATCTTTGCCACTGCCTTAACCAGGTATTGAACTCGCACTCTTTGGGTCCTGTCACTGGATCTAACACCTTTATCCACTGTATTATGTGTCCTTGAGGACATCTGTATATGAATTTCTGTGACTTATAAACCTAATGTCTTCAGCAACCATTTTTACCAGTGCTCATATTACAATTTTTGCTATTATCATTGTATTTTTTTTTACCGGAACTCATATTGCAATTTTTTTGTTGTTATTATTGCTTTTCTCTGGCACTCATTATTGGTTTTCATATTGTATTCATTTTTATGCTTGGTCGGCTCAGGAGATTTTTGTGGTCTAGCATATGGGCTGATTCCTTAAGTTTACGAATTTTCCAATGATGTTCTTTGTCTATGATTTCAACCTTATCCCAAAGAGTCGTCCAGCTTTTAAATGCTGTCCTGATGTTAAAGTAAGGCTTCAAGAACACCAAAAAGCTGTGATACGAGAGGAAGTGGAAAAATCAGGCGTGGCTGACTACTGTGACATATATCTTCAAGGACACATGGCACAGTGGATAAAGGCGTTAGATCCAGTGACAGGACTCAAAGAGTGTGAATTCTCGCTCTCCGGGGTAGACTGTTCTAGTTCCGCGTGCCATGTGTAATGGATGTCATTTATCAGTTATCTCCTGTTAATTCCCCTCTCCAAGTTCTCTGTGTTCATCCTTGAGGACACATGGCACAGTGGATAAAGGCATTGATTAGATCCAGTGACAGGACCCAAAGAGTGTGAGTTCAATATCTGTTTAAGGCAGTGGAGAAGTTGTCTGGGCATCCTCTCTTCCCGGAGGCAGAGAGTTTGACCAGCACAGATGGAGACGAATGTCCAACTGCAGGATATCTACCAACCTCCCCACGCGATCAGATGTGGTACAAGGTCGATTTTAATGTGGGGTAGCCGAGCCCGTCGGCTCGGCCAAAAATTCCCCGTACATCCCGTCTAAAACGGGGTCGGGTAGCTGCTTGCCAAAACGAGAATCTCCCCTTCGACATAGCCTCGTCTGGGAATGTTCTCTGTCCGGAGGCGGAGACTTTGACCATCACAGGTGGAGACGAATATCCGACCGCAGACCAACATACAGTATTTACTACTGTATTTGTCCGTAGGTATGATACAACAGTTAGCATGACCTGTATGAATAAATCATTATTCATAATGTACTTGGGTGAAAGCTCATAAAACCAGATCCAAGGCTATCTCATTCCTTGGGTGAATCTTTCCCTGAGTGACAATGTCTTCAGGGTTGAAGACGCACTCACCACGCTTGGCCAACTGCGGTTATTTAACCTAGAGTCGGAAGTTTTGAATTCAGAGTGGTCATTCTCTTAGACTAGTCCACACACAAGGCTATAGGACCCAGTTTGCCTTGCTATTTAACCCATAGCTGGGTGGAAAAGAGATGAATTCATACCAAGGGTATTTCCACGTAGGGGAATGTAATGAATTCGACTGGAATTTGAACTCAGTTACCCGTTTCCTAGCCACGGAGAACTTGGAGAGGGGAATTAACACGAGATAACTGATAAATGACATCCATTACACATGGCACGCGGAACTAGAACAGTCTACCCCAGAGAGCGAGAATTCACACTCTTTGGGTCCTGTCACTGTATCTAACGCTTTTATCCACTGGTGCCATGTGTCCTTGAAGATATATGACACAGTAGTCAGCCACCCCAGAAAAGTCATTAGTATCCCCCGAAAATTCTAACCATATAAAATTATGTTCTGGCATTAATTAACCTGCAAAGGGTTGATAAACCGTAAAAAATTAATCAATCCTACATCAACACCAAAAGACGTACACGAAAAAGCACGTTTAATAAAATTGGATTTTCATATGTTTACACATCATTTTAACTAATTTTCACAAACACAATATTCTCCTTTAAGGACGTGGAAAACAATGGCCCTCCACAGCATTCTATCTTTCTTAGTTCTAAACAATGTTTGTCCCCTTAATATACCCCAGCTCATCTGACATTCATTTACATAAACTTGTGAGATAGTTTGGCCGTGGCTCTCCACAACTTCCTATCTTAGCTGTAAGTACTGATTGTCCCATTACTATTCCTCCCAGGCCCTGATGTAGCATCCATTTAGACAAGTTCGTCAAGTAAGTTGGTCACAGCTCTCCACTACTTCCTATCCTTAATAGCTCTAAGCAATATTTAAACAAGCTCAATAGGCAGGTTACTCGCTGTTTCCCTGTTGGCTTCAAATTGACCTGGGAGTAACAAATTCTCTAAACCCTTAAATTCAACTACCTCTTTCTGATATATGAGGTATAAGGGTCCTTTTTGTTTCCATTTTTCGTAAAACACTCGCTGCTCCCAGGTTCAGTCCATGGCATTCTCAGCATCCTTCTGTTGAACCATATTTCTGTCGTTTCAAATCTTCTATTCATCTGTGAGGAAATTATCCACTTTTCACAGCCATCTAGGCGGACTGATATTACTCAGCAATTTAGTAAAGTTAAATAGATAAATTAATCACACAGAAACGTAGACAAAACAGACGTAAATTACTTTTGGTTTTATTTATTTATAAATATTAAAATCAAAACAAACTCACACTTCTATTCGCTCTGTGGTTCTTGAATACGCATGCGCAGATGAATAATGCCAAAGCCCTGGACAGAAACCCCCATGTACAGAGATACTTATACAAAAAGAACGAGTTATTCGGCCCCAAATACATCTATTTTTTTTTTTTTGCCTTTCAAAATATTTGAATATTTTTTTCTGGCAGATGTACTTACACACGCACAGGTTCAGTAGCCTTTATTTCTCCAGGTTTCTATATGATGCAGACGTCAACCCAGGCAAAATCTATAGATTTCCAACACACACACACAGAGAGAGAGAGAGAGAGAGAGAGAGAGAGAGAGAGAGAGAGAGAGATCCCAAAATCTACTCAATAAATTCTTCTTGGCTTAGTATTTATCGATCCACCCACGAGAACCGAATATGGCACAAGGCCGGTTTAATGTAGGTATCCCCGAGCACGTAGGCTCGGCCAAAAATATAGCCTTTGAACCCGCCTAGACGGGTTTCAGGCCCAGTTACCTCCCGGACGAAACCTTGCCCTTCGGCAAATCTTCGTCCGGGTTCCTCTGCGTTAACAGAGGTTCGACGAACGTCGCTTACAGTCAAAGACTGTATCACGACTCGACTTAGAGGTCTTACCCTTTCGGTCTATCTGTCTTAGTATTTATCGATCCACCCACGAGGATTGAATATGGCACAAGGCCGGTTTAATGTGGGTATCTCCGAGCCAGTAGGTTCGGCCAGAAATATAGCCTTTGAACGCGCCTAGACGGGTTCAGGCCCTGTCTACCTCCCCGGACGAAACCTTGCCCTTCGGCAAGGGCTTCGACCGGGGTTCCTCTCTGCTAATGCAGAGAGTTCGACAGACGCCGACTCGGAAGCTCACAAAGGCAGCGTACTACACTTTGATCCTAGCCTCCGGCCATATCACTGTGAAACACCGGTTCTCATTAAATTTAAGTTAAGCAACGTTGAACCTAGTCAGTACCTAGATGGGTGACCGCTTGGGAATACCAGGTGCTGTAAGCTTGGGTGCGGGTGGTGTAATGAATAGGAATTCGGAAAATCTCAGAGACGAGTTCGAATTCAAGTTGGGACACATTTACTTATACGTAAATACAGTGCTAAAGATATGGCTCCACCTCTTTTACCTCCAGCTATGAGTAAAATGATAAGACTTGTGACTGGAAATCATTATCTGCAAAAAAAAAAAAAAAAAAAAAATGTTAAAACAAGATTCACCCACAAAAATGATTCTAGCAATCAAAAACTTCAAATTATTGAAACCGAATCATATTTTGAATTGCTACAATATATATATATATATATATATATATATATATATATATATATATATATCCGAAAACATTCATATTTCTCTCACTTAAACCTCTTCCACTCACCTCTCGTAAACTCCTCTCTGTTAAGGTTTAATCTCCCTCTTTCTCTCGTCTGTTACCCCTCTCTTTAGCTCTAAGATTCGTCCCACACTCTCATACTTACACGCTCTCTAAATCTTATTTTTTATTTCCGGAGTTGTTTTTTTTTTGTTTTCTTTTTGAATTTGTAGGTTTGATGAATTGGATCGTATTTACGATTCCAATGGAATAAATTAGTGTTTAAGCCTTTTTATTACACACACACACACATATATATATATATATATATATGTATAAGTATATATATATATGCCTATTTTTGTAGTGATTTTATAACATTTATGTTATAATTTTTTTTTATAAATAATAATTATATATATATATATATATATATATATATATATGAATAGATAGGTTGGTTAATGAAACAAGGGAAAACAAAAAGGTACCAATGTTATCAGTGCGAAAAGAATTTATTATATATTAATTGTTAATCACAAGACAAAAATGAAGCACGGAGATTAATGTTAGTATTCCGGAAACATGTATTTCGGACCTCTAAACACACACACACACACACACACACACACACACACATATATATATATATATATAAACAGATTGATAACCCGTAAGAAACAAATCAGTCAGTCTTCTTCCATGTGCTTTGTCCCTGCTGGACGTAGGCGAGCGTAGACTCGTTTAAACCTTTGAAACCTGCTTCCCTGAACGAGTTTAAGCCTTCAAGTCAAAATTCGCAAATAATTGGTATATAATGTTTTACGGTAGATATAAAAATAGTCACAAGTGTTTACCCACCGTTAAACCGGTGTCTGGGCATTAAGTCATATTTCTCTACCACTGTTCAACCGGTGGCTCGGCATTACGGCATATATAACCGGTAAAGCGGTGGTCAGGGCTTAAAGGGTTGAGAAAAAAAAAAAAAAAGAAAACAGAGAAGCGACAGTATTTGACAAAGATTAACACTATGATTTCTGCACTTGGGGAGTCTTGAGCTCTGCGATCCTGAAGAATTTTAACTCTTCTGCCTGAGCTCCTGAGTCAAAATTTGCAAATAATTGGTATGTAATGTTTCACGGTAGATATACAAATAGTTACAAGTGTTTACCTATCGTTCAACCGGTGGCTGGGCATTAAGTCATATTTCTCTACCACCGTTCAACCGGTGTCTGGGCATTAAGTCATATTTCTCTACCACCGTTCAACCGGTGTCTGGGCATTAAGTCATATTTCTATACCACCGTTCAACCGGTGTCTGCGCATTAAAGCATTTTTCTCTACCAGCGGTAAAGCGGTGGTTAGGCCTCAAAGATGTTCTACGGAATGCGTAAATGGTCAGTGCCAATCTCTTCACATTTATGCTTTCATATATACGCACGGTTAGTCTAGGAAGAGATTAGATTGGGGCACTGACTTTGAATGTCAACCATCACCTCAATAAACTTAAGATGCACTTAAAAATAGAACATACGTTAATATTTATTCAATTATTACAATGTCCAGCCTCAAACATAAACAACAACGAACCTAGTGATGAGGGAATTAAGAAAGCTATTAAATAAAAAATAAAAAAACTAAGGAAGAATAAAATATCTGTAAATAGTGAAGCTGAATATTTGAAAATGGCGTACTTTCTTCCCGAATTCAATAACAAGTTTCTCTATTTAAGAAGGAAGGGTGGAATGAGAAATATCATCCCCCAAAAGTGGAGTTTATGCCGTATTAATGGACTATGGAAACAGACTCTCAGACATACAGAGGTATCCATCATGATAAAAATATTAATGAAGATTATATCAAATATTTTCTGAAAGGCAACTTCTCACAACTCTGTTTGGTTTTCGTTCTGGTAGGTGAAGCATTGATGGAATATATAACGTCAAACAACTCCAAGTAATGGCTTAGCTCTCTAATAGGAAACTATACTTGTTTTGCCGACCTCCCAGCACCATATGACCACATCAATTAGAGTTCCACTTTTCATCCGTTAGAAACCAAACCCCGAATCCAGTGAATACATCCATATAATAAAGAAATTGTATTAGTCTACATGTTCCCCAATATGAAAACCCGTCCTGAGTATGACGATAAACTACATCCGCGTCCAGGGTAAGGCTATAAACTACATCCGCCTCCAGGGTAAGACTATAAACTACATCCGCGTCCAGGGTAAGACGATAAACTACATCCGAGTCCTGGGTATGATGATAAACAACATCCGCGTCCTGGGTAAAACAATAAACTACATCCGCGTCCTGGGTATGACGATAAACTACATCCGCGTCCTGGGTATGACGATAAACTACGTCCGCGTCCTGGGTATGACGATAAACTACGTCCAACATCAAGGCTTCTGCTCGAAAGGTTTTGAGGAGCGTGGAACCACCTCTTAATTGCTGGCGTTCCCAGGTCCACCCTGACACGGGGGTGGTAGCACCTGTTAGGGTCCCAGTTAATACCGAAACTGAGGTAAAAAAAAACCTCATGAAAGTGTAAAAATAGGTTTTAATACCAGAAAGACTTTGTAAAAAAATTATTACCAGAAATAAATTTTTGAAGAAAAAAAAACTATTACGAGCAATACATGTTTTAAAATAATATTACTAGATATACATTTTTGAGGAAAAAAATATTACCAGAAATAGATTTTTGACAAAACTAAATATTACCAGGAAAAAAAGTTGTCGGCATTAAATAACTATTGGGATTGATAGGCCGTTGTTGTGGTCTGTTTAGGGGCCAGGAAGAAAGACACAGAAGACGAAGGTAGGTTGAACAAGTGTATTGAAAATAACAGATGCCTACATATAGACCCTATTTGGGTCTATATGTAGGCGTCGTTGTGTACAACACACGGCCAACATTTGGTGATAGGCTTAGATATGAACTCAACCATAAACTCAACCATATGAATAGAATCTATAGAATCAAGCATTAGCACGACAAAGCCAACCTATAGACTCAATTATAAACAAGATTAGTGTTTACTTATAGACTGAAGTACAAACATGAATAATGTTCACCATAGACTGAATAATAAAAACAAGCTACGGTAAGCTATTGACTAAAGTATAAACGCGATTACTATATACCGATGTACAAGTATAAACATGATCAACACGTATCTATAGACCCACGTATAAAAACTTTAGCGACACAAAAGGCGATTGCCTCACGTAATGACCGCTTAGTGACTTTACTGTGCAGTGACGAAAGTGGCAGTCAGTCAGTTAGCTTCCAGTAGTCAAACTCTTTAGTTGCCGTTTTTTAAATCGTAGCCCTCGGCCCAGGCTGAGGCTAAATATACCTCCCCCAATCACGTGGTGCAGCTTACAAGCTTATGGCGCCGTTTTCCTATGTATTTCCTATATATCCACCAAATATAGAAAATATACCCGGTTCGCAGTCCACATGCTGGGAAAAATCCAGGACTCACCGTTTCCCATTTGCGGAATATGTAATCGCTAGTGACATAGCAGATGAATCCGGCCTTCTCGAATCTGTAATCCTAAATTTGACTTATCCAGAAACACAGAAGAACATCCAGTAGATTCAATTCTCATGGAGAATTATTATACGTAAGATTCTCTTTTCGTTCTCTTCTCACACTACTTGTTGTTGCATATATGTGCTACATTTTCTCTGCGTCGGACACACGTGTAAATATGTATATATAATTTTGTGTGTGACTTAGCATTATAAAACTCTCTCTGGGTACAAAGCAGTCATTACTATTCTTTCGGCTATTCCATTCGGTCTGTGAACTATGGTGTTATTATATTGTGGATGTAATAGTGCCCATAATGGGGGAAAAGCATATGAGAGAATAAATCTTTCTTTCATGGCTCACACATTATCTGCGTAAACTTAACGTAACATGATATTATTTACCACCATTAACTGGTAATCACGACACGATATATTATTAACCTCCATTAACACAATCAATATTTACCTGTAGTCTCAAGTATAAACGCAATCAATACTTACCTGTTGTCTCACGTATAAGCACATTCAATGTCTTCGTATAGACTTAAGCAAATTTCGACGGTAATCAACGCAATATGTCGTAAAATCCAGCAACTTAACCCGAAGCGAACCCGAATATGACAGTAGACAAAGTTACACCCAAACAGAGATTAACTTCATGGAGTATCTGGGATGTGGAAGAGACTTTATATACAATTTTCTGCATATTTAATTTGTTTTGGGGGGACACTCCGTTTTAATCAGAGCTGCCACGAGTAATCAACCTTCCTCTGTTGCCCTCACACAAAAATTAATAATGACAATTCATCATCTCATTTGGTTTCATTTTAAAAACTGCCACTTTTTTCCTCGTTAATGGAAAGGCAAATAATTAAAAAAGAACTTAAATTGACAAAACTCATAAAATTCCTTGCTCAGGCTTTAGCAGAAATTAAATGTCTTGGTAATCAGCAATAAATTAGATAATAAATAAATAAATAAATAAAAAACGGATTTTGTCGGGCATTGATTAATGACCCCGATTGGGTTATTCTCTTTCTTCTAAAAGTTCTAGCATATATTACTTGGTCTAAAAATTAATTCATACTGCTAACCCTCCACCCCACCCCCCCAAAAAAAAGAAGAAATATCCGATTACTTAGTCATGATCTGAGTAGGTATAGACCAGGGATCGGCAACGTAAGAGAGCCAGAATTTATTGCCCCATATTCCTTTGGATCTGTTCGGTACCACCGAGAGGGTGCCATAGAGTCTGGACGTTTCCACGGTCACCATATACCGTCGCCCAGGCTTGAGCCCTGGAGAAGCTACTCTGGTCTCTCCAGTAAAATCCATAGTTGATAAATATAACTTTAGTTAAGCACAAACAGAAAGTAAAAATAAGACAAAAGATCTTCAGGTTAGTTGTACAAATAAGAAATAAAAAAAAATTTAAATCAGGTTTTTCCTTCTCCTAGATGAACTGCCTTTTTGGGCTGTGGAGCTCCATCTACCCGAAGCGGCTGGTTATGAGGCGCCAGATTTCCGCCTCAGTCGTCAGAGGCTATTTCAGACGGATGCCATGGAAGGTGTTTTTATAGACAAGCCGTCCTCTAATGTAATACCCTGTATTGCTTTGGATCTTGTCTGTACGAGCGAGAAGTTACCATAGAGTCTGGGCATTTCAACGGTCCCCATATACTGTCACCCAGGCCTGTGTTCTGAAGAGGCTACTCAAGTTTCAGCAGCAAAACGATTGTAAGCAGTGTTTTTGTTTGAGTTTGGGTTTGACCAATTCGTAAAAAAAAAAAACTAATTAAGACATGCGTGTCCTTCAACCTTAAACAATAATCTTTGTCAATTTTATTTTTCAGTCTTTATGATGGTCGATACTTGATCTATCTCTTACTGTTACATCCCTGGGCAACGCAGGGCTCTACTGTTAGTTAAAATACGATAAACAATCTTCAGGTTAGTTGTACAAAAACAAATAAATACTAATACAGAAAAAGTCGGCAGCTGTGGAAAAAATGGCAAAAATAATAATAAACAAAAATATAACATATATAAGTTATATATTATTGGACAGAGGTATCACCTTATATTATTATACAACCTCTGTTGTATAAAAGATTTCAAATATTAAAGATGGCGTAAAGAATATGGTTGCATACATCTTTCAAATTATCTACACAAACAATTGCGCCCACGTAGGCATACGTTCTTTTTCATAAAATAGTCTTTGGAATCAATTCCAGATTTAGACAGATTTTTATGAGACAGAAGCCATAGAAAACCTAACGGATCCACTGTCTTTAAGATTTCTTTCCGAGATTTCTCAAAAGATGAAGACAGTGATTTTTATTTATTTATTTATAAGGAAGTCAGTGAAAACGAAAGGAAGACAAGAATTTGACATTTTCTTGGAAAATTTCTTCGTAAAAAGAAATTTAACAAATATAATTAAATAAAAAAATTATATATTTATAATAAATCTTTTTTTTTTCTGTCTGCGTTAAGATTTATACATCTTTTATATTATTTACATGTGGTCTATTGTCCTTATCTTTGTTGTTATCGAAACGTTTCGTCTTCATCAGGTGCGCATTCTGGTAACATTCAGGGAGATTCAAACTGAAACCTTTTCCCCCCCTCACAGGACAATAGCTTAGTGATTTATGGCATTGGTTCTTGAATTTGGTGACATCGTAATTGTGAGATCAAATCCTCGGCCGGGCTGAGCTGCACGTAATGGAAAGAAGGTGCTTAAGAACTGATCGGTTCTAACAACTAGACGAAATCTCGCGAGACTTAGCGGAACGAGAACAATTTACAGCCGCAGATTAAATAGATATAATGAAGACACGAGTCTCCACCACTTCTAACCTACACGGCTAGGACCTGCCCGTCCACGCTCATTGTAGCAAACCAGCATTATTTCCTTCGTATTCCAGTGGTGAGAAGCAACTTTCATTCAAACAGATTCTTCCCACGAACCACTGTCCTGTTGAACCGTCTCCCTAAAGGATGTTACCCCGATCACTAAAATCTTGACCTGTTCAAGTCTAGGGTTAACGGTTATCTTCCCCTCCTAATAGCATAAACGGTGCATCTTACTCTGTAACCCTCTACCTCGACTGGCTCCGGGCCTTGTACAGGCTAAACCTCACTGTAAGAGAAGAGTGTAAACAAAAATAATTAAACGGCTTACGTTTCGAGTAGGGAAATATATTAAGCAGGCAAAATCGACGGTCCCAATGAGAGGTGTACATCCCATAAAAAAAGGATAACTGAGGCTTGTTTTGCTCTAGACACCTACGTGGCTGAACGGTAAAACAATCCTGACTAAAAGATGGTTTCACAGGATAGGGGAATGCAGGTTCGTTACATGCTGCATATTTCAATGTCTTTCTCGATCTAGGCTTCACTAATATCATGGCTGGTAGGACTTAATGTACATAGATTCCAACACCTTCAAAGACTAATTCGGAAGTTCATTTGAAGGTGTTGAAAGCTATTAACATTAAGTCCTACCAGCCATCTCTCTATAAGCAGAAGGGGTGGTTTTGTAGGCTTAGCCTGTAATTGTTATATATTTAGTATATACAATGGGGTCTTTGGTGGTCATTTTACTCACTGTACACAATTCTCATCCTAATTTGATAAATCTTTATTGTTGTATTTCGGTATTTACGGTAATAATTGTAGTGTCATCGCGTTTTTTTTTTACTTATTTTAACATGCCCGTCTTTACGATATTAAAAAAAAAAATTGTACGAGGTGGGGAGGCAAAATTTGAACTAAAAGTTTTACTCGTTTTTCTCGTGAAGCTTTTCAACTAATTTTATGAAATCTGGTGTATTTTATTATCATAAGCATAATAGGTACCCGCATTTTTTTTTTCATATGATTGTGTAAAAGATGGGTGTTGAGAAAAGCTAACGTCAAAGGGTGTGTGATATGATAAACGCATATGTTCACCCACAGAAGATTTCAAACATAGCTGGATTATCCCCACGGACAGTTTTTAATGTGAAGAAGAGAATGTCTATGAGGGAAACTATTCAGAGAAAGTCTGGAAGTGGCGGAAACGCCATCATCTTTAGCACCAATAAAAGGCATTAGGGGTGAAATAAGCATAAACAATTATCCAAGGTAAATGTCCTGAAAAACAGAAATTTTATATCAGTTACATATCAACCAAATAGTTCAAATATACACATAAAAAAATAAGGTCCGTATTTGCGGGATTCCGGATATGCGGTACTCCAGATATGAGGGATTCCGGATATGAGAGATTATACTGTAATCTTTCTTTTTATGTGGCATGTCTTTTCAAGATGTAGGCGATCATGGCTCTCCACGCCCTCTATCCCTTGCAGCTCTCAACAAGTTCCTTCTCTCTACTTCCTCCCCCAAACCACGTTCTGTCATCCACTTGCTTAAGGCCGCCAGGTATGTTATGCGTTGTTTTCCCTTGTCTCTCTTTCCCTCTATTCGACCCGTGAGTATCAGATTCTCCAGGCCTTCCTTCCTCATTATGTGTCCCAGAAACTTCAGCTGTCTCTTCCTGATATTAAGTATAAGCCTCCTTCTTCTTTGCAACTTCTCTAAGACCTCACCGTTGCTCACACACTCGGTCCATGATATCCTCAGCATCCTTCTGTAGAACCATATCTCTGTCGCCTCGAGTCTCTTCTTCATCTTTGAGGAAATCGTCCAATATTCGCTGCCGTAAAGAAGGACAGATGTCACGTAACAGCTCAGTATTCTTTTCTTTGTTACCAAAGATATCCACCTGTCTCAGAATACTCTTTTGGAATGTGTCATTGGCGATCTCAATACGTCTACGGATCTCAGTGTATTGAACTGTAAGTGATTCAGGTAGACTGTAAATAATGTTAATTCCACGTGCCAGAAATTCTGACAGAAATTATCTAATAGGTATTCACGTAGCTGACACGGAACGTTGCAGATGCATTGTATTTTGCTTCGAGGGTGTATGACTTTGAAGCAATGCTAATGTAACGTTAAAACGAACAACATTCCAAATCCCAAACTGATCGCTTACCCCAAGTGTAAACATAATGTTTTATTTATAGTAATATTTCTAAGCGATGTAGTTGAATATTTGACCAACTGTTAAATAACACAAGAATACTTTTTCTTCATTTAGAATTATTTATAGAAAATATATATATATATATATATATATATATATATATATATATAGTTAATATAGTTCTTATATATATACTTTCTTAATATATATATATAAAAAAAGTTTCAAATTAAAAATATAAAATGTTTTATTTTATGAAAGTATTTATTTATTTATATATATATTTGATATTTCAAATTGTCCTCAATTTTTCATCAGAAATAACTGTTTGTTACAAATAAATTAAAATTACTGTTTGTTGGCAAGTAGCGTCCTTCGAGAGACGCGGACGTCACGTGATATGGAACGTCACTGTTCAGATATTCCTAACTTAAATCTAACTGTCATAAATATTTTAAAAAAAAAAATTTTTTTTACTATATCTAAAAAATTGCTTAGCTATTGAAATATTTATAAAGATTTAAAACACCTAAGTCCCTATTCAACCCCTAATTTATGTGTATTTAATTTTAAAATCCAATATGTTTCTTTTTTTCTGCGTGTGAATGTGGAAGTAAAATCGGAATCTATCAATAAACATTTGCAGTTTAAGTATATTCAGCTCATTTCTTAGAACCAAACGCATATGCTCAGACCATTTAGATTTTCTATACAATATTAATAACTTAACAAAACAATTCCTAAAATGCAAATACCCAATAAAAATAATAAAAAAGAAGCACTAAATAAAACTATCCTGATAAATCGTAACACACTTCTCACATACAAGAAAAATAAAAACAACAATCAGATTCCCATGGTTTTTTAACCACAATCAATATTCCCACACACTTATTCACAATTTAAAAAATGATTACAAGATCCTCCAATTAGACAACAAGATCAAAGACATTTTCGATAAACCACCCATAAATGCAATGAAACAATCACCTAACTTTTCAGCTTTCCTCACCTCTACCAAATATCTTAACAATAGAAACCAAACAGGAAATTACAAATGTAACAAACCTCGTTGCTTAGTTTGCAAACATTTAATAATAGCTAATACATTTTTACGTACCCAACACCAATATCAGGATACAGCCACCTAACCTCACCTGCGATACCCATAACGTAATCTATTATTTATTCTGCAACTTATGTCCTAATAGTGGATATATTGGTGAGTCTGGAAACAATTTTAGATTTCGTTTTAATAACCATAAACAAACAATACGTCAAAACAACCCTTATTCCCCCATAGCTAAACACTTTAATCAATCAGGACACACATTAAAAACTGCAAATGTTTATTAATAGATTCCGATTTTACTTCCACATTCACACGCAGAAAAAAAAGAAACATATTGGATTTTAAAATTAAATACATATAAATTAGGGTTGAATAGGGACTTAGGTGTTTTAAATCTTTATAAATATTTCAATAGTTAAACAATTTTTTTAGATATAGTAAAAAAAAATATTTTTTTTAAAATATTTATGACAGTTAGATTTAAGTTAGGAATATCTGAACAGTGACGTTCCATATCACGTGACGTCCGCGTCTCTCGAAGGACGCTACTTGCCAACAAACAGTAATTTTAATTTATTTGTAACAAACAGTTATTTCTGATGAAAAATTGAGGACAATTTGAAATATCAAATATATATATTTCAAAAATAAATAAATAATTTCATAAAATAAAACATTATAATTTTTTAATTTGAAACTTTTTCTATATATATATATATATATATATATATATATATATATATATATATATATATATATATATATATATTTTTTTTTATAAAAGTGACAGATTTTCATCAACATATACTACCCAAATCTTTTTTTTTAATTTTTTAAATGTCCAACAAGAGCTTTCTTTTCTCCGTTTAGAAAAATATTTAAAACTGTCTGAATAATTTATATTTCAATGAAATATTTTGAATACTTTTACTTTTTAAATTATAAATGATTTGAAATTTAAGTTTTTTCGACTATGTGCGTTCTGTGTTGTCTTTATTTGTGACAAATGTTTTTTCAATTTCCGAATACAATATATACATATATTGTTCGTATATATATTATTAAATATTGGCTTTGGCTTTTTTTTTTTATTATTAAAGCTTCCATTATTTTTTTCTCTTTTTTTTGAATAAATGCAGTTAATATATTTATGTTTTTTTTTTACTAGTATGTTTAAATGGAGTCTGGTAAATTTGTGTGTATGTTTAAAATTTTTCTAAATTTTGACGATTCTTTTTTTCATTTGTTTGTCCTAAGACGTTTAGAAAATATGATAAATATTTAACCGATGTAATTATTTATGTCGGTTTTTTTAAATAAAATAATGGTTTTGAATAAATATTTTTTAACTCATATATATATCATAAAGAATGCATTTTTAAATATTTTTTTGAAGAATTTAAATCTATAACTTAAAAATTTAAATATATATATATATATATACATATATATTTATATATTTAGATATATTATTTTAATTATTATAATAATATTATTTTCTTATTTTCAAGTCGTTCTGAATGAAATTTTTTGTTTTTATTAATGTATTTAAATTAATATATAAATTTACAAAAAATTTAAAATGATGCACAAATAAAAAATTTTAAATCATATGATACTGTAATTCAAATTTCATTTTCAAAGGTTTGATCTTCAACCGAAAGACTCTCTATGTCTGATTGATTTTCATATCGTAAATCATGAGAATTAATTTTTCTGTCTGGACAAAGAATTTAAAAAACATTGAACTGTTTAATAAAGAAAAATAAATAAAATATAAATAAACATTTAAATGAAAAAAGAATGATTTTTAAGTTTTAAATTAAATTATTTCAGTGTAATTTCTGTGGAAGGAAGGAAATTTTTTAAGGATGGTTTTTTTTAATTTATAATCTTGATATATTATAAGGATATATATATATATTTTCAAAAAGTTAATATTGAAGATTGTCTTTTTTGTAGATTTTATGATAAATCTGTGAATGGAATATATGAATATATATATATATATATATGATATATATATATATATATATATATTTATATTCATAGAATTTAGGGAGGAAAAAATCTCCATGCAAACAAAGAAAGAAAATTTTTTATTTATTTAAATGTCTATTTAATGTAAATATTTACAATTCTGAAGGATTATGACTGTCTTTGATCTTTTATATAATCCCGACATTTTTATCAAATAATTAAAAGTTAAAATAAAAATAAAAAAAAATTAAGGACTTTCAAAAATAGTTTCAGATGTTGCAAATGAAACGCAAAAAAATCTTTTAATGATTCCAAAATTCTCCGGAAATAATTTAAGTTATTGTTTCTTTTTCGGATATTTAAATTAATATATAGAAAAAATAATCCATCTAGCAAAAAGGAATTAAAATATGGCACAGATGTTTTTTTCATTTCAAAACTGAATAATGAAGAAAAATTCAAATAATGGAGGGATATGGAAATTAAAAATCAAAATTTTTTTTTTTTAATGGAAATTTTTACATAATAAAAATCAGGAAAAAATCTATTCTAATTAATCCAATAAAAATAGGGGAGAAAAATTCTGATAAGCGGTTCGGATCTTTTTTTTAAACAATTTTATTTATTTTAATAAGTTAAAAATTTCAACCCTGAAGGAAGGAAAGAATTAAAATCTTCATATTTCTGAAATGAAGTTATAATAATCACTAACCGGAAAATTTATCAAAGAATTAAAAAGATTTTAGTTTTTTAAAGGAAGGAAGAATTGAAATTTCGAAATTCATTTTGAAATCAAAGCCAAGCGTTTTTAGTTGTTTTTTTATCGATTTCATGGAAATGGATGTTTGAATGAAAATGAAGGAATTTTAAACTTCTGTTGCTGTTGTATTTATATATGAAAATTTGAAATATAATCAAAATTTATATAAATGATAAATTTTAAATATTTATATATAAAAATTTTTTTATGATATATTCCATTTTTGAAAAAAATAGATAATTTAATAAAAAAATTTAAAATTTGAAAAAAAAAAAAAGAAAAATATAAAAATGGAAAAAAAAGAAAAATATAAAAGAAAAAAATTTCAACAAATATTCAAGAAAAAACATTCAAATTTATTTTATTTATCTAAGAAAAGACATGATGTATGATGTATAATAAAAATATATATATATTAAACCTGAATATTCATTGTAAAAAATGAGTTCACTAAAAAAAATAATCAGCTGAAAATAAATATAACTATATATTGTATTTCGCATGATACATGTTTATATTTATATAACAGTAATACCTTATAAAAAGGCATAACCCGTTCTGAAACATACAAATAAAGATTGGAT
The DNA here is from genome assembly GCA_903632075.3 of Acanthosepion pharaonis. Classification (NCBI taxonomy): domain Eukaryota; kingdom Metazoa; phylum Mollusca; class Cephalopoda; order Sepiida; family Sepiidae; genus Acanthosepion; species Acanthosepion pharaonis. The sequence goes on along the minus strand of CAHIKZ030001378.1, from coordinate 400,595 downwards.
AGTAACATTTTGCTAAATTGTGATTTAATGTTTTAAAGTTGAAATCGTCAAACTGAGTAGAATCAATTTTGCTCCAAATAATGATTAAATTATATTTCATAAAGTTTAATTCAAAAAAATGCATTTCTATTACTGCTTATTTCATATAAATACAGATTTGTGAAGGTAGCATATTTTTAGATTTTTGCCAAATAAAAAAAAAGTTAAAAAGTTTCGTAATGAATTGTGAATTTTCATCTTCAAGACTTTTAGTGAAAAAAAATGTACTGTTAATAAAGGCTTTTGAACCCATCTCTCCTAAATACTTTCACAGGGTTAATCTAAAATTTTAAATAAATTCTCTTTGAATCAAGAAATTATTAATTTAAGATTACTGACTAAATGGCTTTCAAGGTTTCATCATCTTGTTTATATATTCACGGCTAAATAAAAGGAAAATTGTCTATGTATCAAAACATCTTTTTTAATTCACAAATACTCCAATCAAAAAAAAAAAAAAAATATATGTCTCAATGATTTTTTTTAATTTTCATTTAGGAGTTTGTTAATTTCTCTCCTTTAATTATGTTTCTTTTTGATGTTCTTTTTTTTGATTTAATTTCTTGAAAAGAAATGGATTTTATTGTTTCTTGTTTGAATGATATAAAAATAAACCTGGAGGTAAATTATAAATTCAAAAAAACTTATTTGTGAAAAATTTAACAAAATCTTACGATACATAGTTTAATTTTCTTTAAAATGCATTCCTTTTCAAATGTGAAAATTCAATTTTATAGACCATTTTTTTCTATGAATTGTTTTCAAAAGAAATTCTTCTGTATTCTACATGAAGGATCATTGGGGATTTAATATAATGAACAAATTTAAAAAAACACTCGTGAATACGATAGTTTCAATTTTATATTATGTATAAAATATTGCATACATTTTGTTTAATTTCTCATTTAAAATCTTATTTTCCTGTTTATTTTTCCAATTAATTTTTTATTTTCAATAATCAAAAATTTTTATCAATTTTCCCAATATTAGCTCTCCTAATTTCATAAAAAACAAAATTTTTAGTGAAAAAACTTGCGTAATTGTCTGTAAAAAAAATAAATTCATTTATGTAAGGGAACAAAATGAATCCATGTAAATAAATATGCCCTCCAGTGATCTTGATGGAAAATCTGACATTCTGGTATCATTGGATGTTTTTCAGAAACCGAATGATAACAGGAAATATTTGATAACTGAAATCCAAAACACGAAAAAAGAATGGAAATAGGACAGAAAACTAGAGAAAGAAAAAGGGGCTCAATAAAACATTCTCCAAATGAAAAAAGTCCAAAATTTTACAATGGCAAAATTTAAATATGGTGACAAAATTAAACAATAGTCCGATAATGGAAAAGATAGAAAAATGAGTTAGGATAAAAGTATATATATATATTTCCATATATTTATAAACAGATCTTTGGAATGATTCTTTAAGCACCAGTCCATAAATTAAAATCTCAAAATAATGATCTTTGCCAAAAATCTTTTTCTCATATTTTCATTATTTTCTTTTTTGAACATTGGCATGTGAGATCCATTTTAAGATTTGCTGCTTTGAAAGTCCCTCAAATGATGTGGTTTCTATATTTGCTTCACAGTTCTTTGTTTGTGATTCTGTAATCATTAGTCCATTAAGGTTCAAAGTAAATTTGATGATCTTTTGAAATTGAATCATCATTATTTTCTCTTTGAGTTACATGTTTTATCCATTTTAGGTTTTGCTGCTATTGAAAGTCCTCAAGTGATGTGGTTTCTGTTATTTGGTAAAGTTCTTTGTTTGTGATTATGTAGCCAAAGTCCACAAGGTTCAAAGAAATTTGTATCTTTGCCAAGACCTCTCAGACTTCATTATTTTTTCTTTTTTTGATTTACATCATCCATTTTAGTTTGATGCTGCTGTTGAAAGTCCTCAAAATGTGGTTTCTGTTATTTGGTACAGTTCTTTGTTTGTGATTATGGTTTTTTTTTAAAAAGGTTTAAAGAAGGATGATCTTTGATCTACACCTCAAAGAGTTTCATTATTTTTTTTTTTATTTCATGTGATATCCATTTTTTTTGTTGCTGCTGCTCATTGAAAGTCCTCAAGTGATGTGGTTTCTGTTATTTGGTACAGTTCTTTGTTTGTGATTCTGTAGCACCAGACCACGAGGTTCAAAAAGGATGATTTTTGCCAAGACATCAGGTTTCATTATTTTTATTTTCTTTTTTTTATGTGATATCCATTTTAGTTGTTGCTGCTGTTTAAAGTCCTCAAGTGATGTGGTTTCTGTTATTTGGTACAGTTCTTTGTTTGTGATTCTGTAGCACCAGTCCACGAGGTTCAAAGAAGGATGATCTTTGCCAAGACATGTCAGGCTTCATTATTTTCTTTTTTTGAGTTACATGTGATATCCATTTTAGTTGTTGCTGCTATTGAAAAGTCCTCAAGTGATGTGGTTTCTGTTATTTGGTACAGTTCTTTGTTTTGTTTGTGATTCTGTAGCACCAGTCCACAAGGTTTTTTTTTTCTGATCTTTGAAAGTCCAAGATGTTGTTTCTATTTCATTATTTTCTCTTTGAGTTATGATGTGTATATCCATTTTAGTTGTTGCTGCTATTGAAAGTCCTCAAGTGATGTGGTTTCTGTTATTTGGTACAGTTCTTTGTTTGTGATTCTGTAGCACCAGTCCAAAGGTTCAAAGAAGGATGATCTTTTTTCTAACACTTTTAAAAAGAGAAATCAGCACTTTTGTACTATTAGCCTAGGAAAAGGTATGAACAGCCATCTCATCTCGTCATAAACTCCTTTTCTTTACTAAATTGTATTTGTCATGATTTTTAAAAATAGATATATTTAAAGAGTGAGAGAGTGATTGAAAAAGATAAAAAGATAGATTGTGAGACATTGAGAGAAGGGGTGAGAGTAATGAAAAATATCTCAAGACAGATAGAGAGTGAAAGAAAGAAAGAAAGGTAGATGAAAAAGACGTCGAAAAATGACAGAGGACAGAATAAAGAAACACATCTAAAGGGAGAGGCAGAGAGTGAGAGAGAGAGAGAGAGAAAGAGAGAGAGAGGGAGAGAGAGAGAGAGAGGGAAAAGAAGGATAAAAATTTTCAAATAGAGAGAGAGGGTGTGTGTGTCTATGTGTTAGACAGAAACATCCTACGTGGACTTTATATTAACATATATATATATATATATATATATATAATTATTTATATATAATATGCGCGGTACTTATTAACCCTTTGAAAAATATCAGAGATAGAGCTGACGATTTATAAAAGCGAGAAACCATATGTCACAAACTCACATCAATCCAACCATATATATATATATATATATATATATATATATACGATGAAAAACAGAATATATAAATTCCAACGTTCACAGTAATTAATCCAAAAGAGGGCTCGATACCAATAGTAGAGCGATAATTATTTATTTTGTATTATTTTATCATTGTTCATAACCATTTTCTATTCTCACCCGTCGAAGTGCAGTTGAAATGCACTGAAACCAAGTTGCATCTTTGTAGTGAGTAAAATGATTTTGTCTATATGATAAAATTATAATAAAAAAATAAATAATATTCGTATATCTTGAAATGTGTTTTGTGTGTGAGAGAAGAGAGAGAGAGAAGAAAAAAAGATTAGAAAGGTAAGAAAAATAATCTAATGAAAAAGAGAAAGTCAGACAAAGAACAGAAGAGAGAAGAGATAGAGATCTAATATCTAAGATAGGGAAAAATTCAAATGAAAAAATCTTTTCTGATTGTTCTTAAAAAATAAAAAAAAATTTATTTTTTTTTCAAAAAATAATTAAAAAAAGAGACGAAAACAGACAAAAAGATTTTTCAACAGAAAAAAAAAAAAAATAAAATGATTTCTTTCCTAGAACATTTGATGGATCAGAGAGAGAGAAATAAAAGAAAGGAAAGAAAAATGTTTTTTGAAAAGCTACAGTCGTCGTACGATGATAAAACAATTCAGACGGAATTCTATTGAGAAAAATGAAAGAATAAATTTTATTTATAAACAAACAAACGGAAAAAGGCCACATTCCATTTAAAATTCTGGGAATCAATTTCAAAAAAATAAAATAAATTTGAAAAAAAAATATTTGCCTCCACAAGACCACCCCCTCAAATAATCAAACTTAGAATAGATTCCAAAAAGAATACAACATAAATGAAAAATTATCAAGAGATAAGAATGTTATCTTTTGGCCTAAGTCTCTGTAGAATTTTTACAATAACACAATCTTTGAGAAGGTCTTTTGAAAAAAAAAAAATTGTCATGTTTATTAAAAAAAAAAATTTGATAAAATTATAATGACCAATAATCTATCAAAATAACATTTAGATTTATTTATCTAGTCCATCAGCATGTATTTTTAATAAAAATTTTTCTTCCCAATGGGTGCAGAGAACTTTTTATCAATATGTATTTCAAAAGGTCTTAAAAATTTTGAAAACATCAATCAATAAATGATACTGCTCATTTATATTAGCATTTAAAATATTTTATACCCAGCATCCAGTAGAATTTTTTTTTTGAAATTTATTATTTGAAATTTATAAAAATATTTCTTTCTTTAGAAAGATAGATTTCTCAATGCCAGTAGTTATTATAGCTCTTTCCAGTATTTATGGGAGTTTCCTTCCTAACCTTTTATTTAAAGTAGTGTTGAATGTCAACATTTTGATTATGTCAATATTTTCTCTTCGATTTTACATATCCTATTCATTTTAGTTGTTGCAGCTGTTGAAAGTCTTCAAGTGAGGTGGTTTTCTGTTTTTTTTATAAAAAAATCATTACTGCAATTTAAAGAAAAATGGCTTTTTTTAAAACTGATTTTTTGTATTTTTTTTTTTTTTTATATAACAATTTTTTAACATGGAAAAAAAAATAAAATAACAAAATTAATCTAAAAAATCGAACGAAAATTACCCATGAAATAAAATAATTGCTTGTACGTAAAGTAAGGACCTAATGTACATCAAAATGTCTTTTTAAAATGACCAGCGGCAGAAGAATTATCGTTGAACTTTTTCAATCTTTGTTAAATATTAATGCAATATAAATAATGCATTAACAAATTCAAATTTTTTGAAAAATTTTTTTTTATTTTTTTTTTATCGCATCCACTTCTTCCTTATTATTTTTTTTCTTTTTTCAAAAGGTGCAAAACACAACCACAAAACTTTAAAAATGCCAACATTTCTGCTTTATTTTATATATATATATATATATATATATATATATATATATATATATATATATTGAAAATTCATGATCCCTCCTAAAATACCTTGTCATGATTGAAAGGATATTAAAATAAAGGTTTTAAACTCAGATTACCATGTTTCTTCAACCAAAATTTCCTCGGAATTCCTTTTTGTTAAATTACATTAACTTTTTTCAAGGAAATAAAAAATTATATTTTCATTTCATCTTTTAATTTTCAAATTTTTGAAGTTATTCTTTATCTCTACATTCCCTAAGTTAAAAAGATCTGATGAAATAAATTATTAGAATGGAACCTTTAAACTGAAATAATTTCCTTTAAAATTTATTTTTATATATAAATGAAAAAAATTACATTGATAAAATAGCCATCCAAACCTGCCTAAAAAATCGATCACCTTCAACTAAATTCATTAGGGCAAGATTAATTACTACTATTTTTTTTATTTATAATATTTAACTTATATTCTAGATTATTATTTTCAATTTATAATATATGTTCTTAAATTTTTCTTTTTTTTTTTTTTAATCCTTATTAAAACAAAAATGATTTAAACTAAATCAACTTCATTTTATGCAAAAAAACTAATTTTTATATTTTATAAGATTTTTAAAGGTATTATATATATATATATATATATATTTGATTTCCTCTAATTTAAAATTTTAAACTTGAAATTAAAATAAAATTTGACCAAAATATTTTATATTATTTATTTATTTTGTTTAAGAATTTTTTAAAAAAAAGAAAATTTAGGAGAATGGTTTTAAAAAATTTATTTTTTATTATTATATTAAAAATAAAAATGTGTGTGTGTGTTTTGTTGTTTTTCAATTTGAATTTGACATTATTTTTTTACGTGCAACAAATTAACTGATTGAATTGATTTTTCTCAAAGGAACAATTTTAAAAAAATTTAAAAAATCTGGCCAAGACTGATATTCTCTGTCACGTTTCACCAATAGATATTAGAAAAAAATTAAAAAAATTAATTTAAATCTTTGAAATTTATCCAAATAATTTCCTAAAACCATCCCTTTTTCCCATAATTCTAAAAAAAATAAAATAAAGGAAAAAAGAATTTTTTCAATTTTAATAATAACTTCTCATGTAAATTTTATTTTTAATGAAATATTGTTAATTTTTGGATAAATTCATTTGTATCCTCTTCTTTTTAATCAAATAACAAAACTTATAATTGTTATTTTATTTTTTTTTTTTTTTCTCAAATTTGTAAAATATTTAATTAAAATAAATTGATGATAATTGTTGAAAAAATATTTCATTTTTATTATTCAATTTATTAATGTCAAAATTGAAATTCTCAAAAAAATTTAAGCATATCATGTTGAAACACCTAGAAGAATCTAATGAAAAATAGATAAGGAACATGGTTTAGGAGAAAAATAAAAATAATAAAATTTATATAAATTTACATAATTTTAAATTCATGGATATTTATAAATATTGTATTTTTTCTTTTTTATAATAGAAGAAAAGAAAAAAATCATAATTAAATGGCTACAATCCATCAAAGGGTTTAATAAATATAAACAAATTAGATAAAAAAAAAGTATTTTTAAAAATATAATTTAAAATATAAATAAATGATATGAATTCGGATACGTCCTGAAGGGATATAAATATATAAAAAATATGTATATATAAAAATTACAACATTTTTTTCATTTTTTTTTTCTAAAAAAATAAATAACAAACATATGTTGCATTTGTTTTTTTTGATTAATCCCTGGATGTGTTCCCAAACTATTTTAAAAGAAAAACTAATTTTGATGGAGGTTTAGATTATATTTTTAGGCTGTTTTGCCATTTACAAAAATTAAAGAAAATGTTGTATATATATTGTTTTCTTTCCTTCGAAATGGATTTGAACTTCTTTCTCTTCCTTTTAAAAGAATTTCTGTAGGGGAAACATAATTGGCGACAAATTTGATGTCATTTTATGTCCATGTCCATTCGACTTTTTATTATCAAAATCAATTTCAAGTAAAATTTATCATTCAGTTCAAATAAATTGAATTTCAAATTTATTTTATTTCACGGATGAATTTCGAGCTAATAACATGGTGCTGGCGCCTTTTTTTTTTGATTAATTTGGGAGATTTCAACTGAAATGTATGTTAATTACTTCCATACGTCAAAAAAAATTTAAATTTATGTTCCATATGTGAATCATTTAAAATACCATTGTTTGATAAATTTTTTTAGAATATGGGCTGAAAACAAATTTTAAAACTAATCAAATTTTAAAAAAAAAATACCTGGTAAATGTTTTAATAAATCCTTTGAAACTTTTTGATGATCATCAATTACAATTCCCCATTGCATTATTGTTTTTTGTTAACAAAAGGCAAATGGAAAAATTGATATCAAAGAGAATTTACAAAATATTGTGCGATTTTTTTTAATGGCTGTTTTCAATTTTTTTAGTGTATTGAGAATTTTAATTTCATATTAAATGAATGATTTTTATAAAACCATTAAATGATTTTTTTTTCAGAACTGAATCAACAAAATAAATATTGACCGATTTTATAATAACCCCAAACCATTTTTCAAAATGTTTGAACTAATTTTAAAGCATTTAATTCCTCAATCAAAATAAGTGAAAATATATAAATTCGCAAAGGGTATACATATATAAGTCATTGATATAAATATATATCAGAATATATATATTTGTTGAAACTTGACTAATGCATGGAATAATAATGCAACACAAAATGTACTTAGAACAAAATGTATTGAAACAAGAAAGTGTACACAATATTTACATATAGTCTTTTTATATTCCTGGTAAGACCGTTCCTGGAGAATGTGTTGACTGAGTCGCAGTCGGGCAGAGTCTCTGGTTGAATCTCTTGATTCCTCCTCTCTTCCCGGTACCAACCATATTTATATGGTCGGTACTCCATTATGCAAATTAGGTGGATCCTACCACAACAGAAAGGATAATTTACATAAAGAAAAGGACGGGGAATTTTATCAAGGCATCAGAAGATGTTCGATTGACATTACATTTGAATATTTGAAGAGTATAATTAGTCAGGAAAAGCAAGTAAGAATAAGGTTTTTCATATAAATACGGGAAGTTAAGACATTTAGCTTTTAGAATAGAAGAGACGGCTTTTTTTTCAACCAATTCGACGGTAAAAGGGCAGAAGTTTCTCACTGAGATATCAACCTAGTATTGAAACTAAATTCCTGCATTTGGGAACCAGCGAAGATTGCTCGTCGGAATATTTTTTTGAAAATACCTTTAAAAAAAACAGAGGGAGGCAACGGCATGTTTTATTTTTTTTTTGCGACTATAGACGAAATGCCAGATCAGGGCCAATCACATTGCATTGATTTTTTTCGTTTAACTTATTTAGAAGTTTCTTACAGAAGGAGGTTCCAAAAATAATATATAAATTATATATTTTTGTCTAATAAAATTTATAGATTTGAAAGATTGATTCAGGCCAAGTCAACTATCTGATTGCTGTTGTATTAATTCAATTTAACAAATAAATAAAATTTCTATTAATATTCCAAAAATGAAAATCAAATTGGGATGTGAATCAGAAATTTTTGTGCAAACATTAGATTTATGTAAATTAAAAAAAATTTAAAATCTATATTACTTTTATTATTTATCGTCATTGTTCATAATTAGAAAACTATTTCTAAGCTCAAGATTTGGATCAAATGGATAATTTACCATTAAATCCAGCAAGTTTTACCATTTTTTCAGTTTAAATTTTGTATAATTCGTTAAAATCAAAATTTGGTCCATATATTTGATATTTCTTTTATAAAATGTGTTGTATAACTTATCACTTTATTGAAATTGCTTTTTTTTATCGCAAAAAATTTAGTTGCATAACAGATATATTTTATTAAATATATAGGTATCATATTGTCCAAATCGTGTAAAATCCAGCAAAATTGTCCAATTGTTAGATTAAGCTTTGAACCGTTGTATCTTAGAAATGATTAAAGATATCTTACTGGAATTCTCCAAGGTTTTTATAACACTATTGAACTCTACTTTGAGCAATAAGAATGTATAATTACTCTCTCCAAGCTTAACAGAAGAATTTGATGAAATCGATCATAAAAAAAAATGACATGTTCATCATTAATTAATCATAGCTAAGGATTGGATTCTCAAAATATATATATTGAAATAATATATAAATATATATTATTATATATATATATATATTTTCCAACGTATTCATATAATTTCAATTTCATTCCCTCTCTAACCTTCTAACTTCTTTCTCCTGGAGTAACAAGGTGCCTCACAGGTTTCACGTACGATTTCATTTTTCAAGTCTTTTTTCACTGCTCTTTGGACTGTCATAGCTGAAACTCCTCTCTCACGTGCCAAACGTCTTATGAATTGAGTTGGATCTTTTTTAATTGATCTTTTTAGCTCTAAGTTGAAATGATGATCCTCTTCCTCTTGTGACCTCCTGATCCAGTTTTTCCTCTCTACTGTTCCCTCTTTTTTCAAACTTATTCACCATTCTCTTGATGGTTCTTGAATGGACTTTGAAGATGGAAACTAGAGTATGAATGTTGGTACCATTACTGAAGGCCTAAATGATCTTTTTCCTCTCACCATCGCTCACTTGGGAAGACAGTGGACTAACACAAAACGATTTTCACCTGTTTTTTTAACTGAATAACGCAAAGAGTTTTTTAGTGATTCTTATGGAAAATGGTGTCAAGATGGTTATCTGAAAACCTGGAAAAAAAAAACTCAATTTTTTAGTTTTTTTTAGATATTAAACATTTTGTGGGATGGACACTTATGCTGTTACACGATTTGGACAATTTTGCTGTTGTTATATATATATATAAAATGTAAATTTATATCTCTATTTTCTCTCTTTATATATATATATATATATATATATATATAATTATTTCAAAAATTTCTGTATATATAAAAATTTTCTAGTCTTTCACTTTCAAATAACGGGTAAAATATACTTTTTAAAATTGTCATTTATTTTTCAAATATTTTGATTCCTAATATTAACACCTAACCCGAAACTAACGTCATAAACATTTTTAGATGTGTATATCCAAATTTTCCAATCATATGAATTGGTAAAATAAATTTCATATTAATTGAAAACAATAGTGCAAAAACCTCTTTTGTGATTTTTCTTAAATTTTAGATGAATTAAATACCATCATAAAGACTGAAAAAAAAAAAATTGACAAAATTATTGTTTAAGGTTTTACGGATATTCATTTATTAATTAAAATTTTTTTTTTATTTATGGTCAAACCCAAAAATCAAACAAAAATAATTGTTTTTGTTTTGTGCGTCCATTCACCAATGATTGAATAGAATTTTTATATAAACATATTGCCTTGTTTATATTTAATTTTAAAGCATTCTGAATGTAAAAATAAAAAAAAAAAAAGTGTAAATTTTAAGAAAAACTAACATTTTAAATAGTTGAATGTTTTTTTACATATTTCAAAAATATATTTCTAAATCCCATATTGAAACCAAATCGAATCCAAATAAATCAACCTTAATACACCTTATAAATAAATTCCTTTTTTTTATTTTTAATTCTTCTTTTTCATCATTTTTTTTCTTAAAAACGATTTTTTCTTATTTTCTTTTTTATTCTTCCTTTATTTTTTTTTCTTCTTTTTTTCTTTTTTTCATTTTTTTCTTTGAATTCTTTCTGATTTTCGTTTATTTTTTCAAAATTTATTTTCTTCCTTTTCATATCCTTTTTTTTTTGAAAATATATATTTTTAATATCCTTTCTCATTTTTTATTCTTCTTTCTCATCTTCTTCTTTTTCTTTTTATTTATTTATATATTCTTTTCCTTTTTTTCTTCTAAATATTTTTTTTTTTTTTTTTTATTCCTAATATTCCTTTTTCTTTTAACCGATTTTTTTTTTTCTATCTTTTTCTATTTTTCTTTTTCTTTTTAATCTTCTGTTTCTTCTTTTTTCGTTCTCTTTTTTCTTTTTTTTTTTTCTTCTTTTCTGGAATTCAATTCTTTTCTTTTTCTTTTTTTTTTTATTTCTATTTATATTTATAAATTTGACTTTAATCTTCTTTTTTTATAAATTCTTAGTCTTTCAAAATTTTAAAATTATCAAAAAAATATAAATAAAAAATCCACAAAAATAACTGATTTCTAAGCAAATTTCAAATATTCTAAGATTTTATAGTTCTGGGGAGGTTTATTCGATATTAAAAATTTTTATTCAAATCATATATTGACCATGGCATCGAAAAAAGAACTTTTTATAAATTGGAAAAATTTATATTTAACCACCTTAAATAAGGTTAGCGTATTTTTCGATCTTTTACTTTCATTTTAAACATTTTCATTAAATTCAATTAATATTTTTTAATCGATGACCCTTGAAATATAAAAAATTACACATTAATCTTTTATTCTAAAGAAAAAAAGCATTTTTATTATTGGTCCTGATCTGAAATTTATTTCTTCTTTTATAATTTATATATTTGAAATAAAATTTTTTTTATTTTTGTAAAATATGAATCATGTTTTTCTTTACAGCATTATCTTTTTGGCAATAGATTCTCTGCCTTGAAAGGCTAACTGTCTTCATTAAAAATTAAAAAAAGATTGCAAAAAAATGTTTTTTTTAAATAAAAGAAAACCCCGGAAAATACAGGTTCAATGGGCATATTTTTTGAAAAGCCCAAAAATCTTTTAAGATAAAATTAAATTATGACTTCATTTTTATTGATTTTACCCAAAAAATGATTATCGCCAGTCGTTTCAAATTCTATCTCGGTCGACCGGCTGTTATGTTTGAACTTTTGCCTTTTGAATTTTTTTTTATGGAACCCGAACAGGCTATTATCATGGATTTCTCTTTCAAAATTGTTTTATTTAAAAAAGTTTTGAATTGTTATATATATATTGATAATTGGCATTTTGCAGACGTCTCTGTGGATGAAAAAAAACATTCGTTATTGTTGTTTTTTTCCCCCACCCCAAACAATGAATTTTAAATATGGGGATAGTTAGATTTTTATATAGACAAACTATTATTATGGTGAATAATAAAAAATATAATTTTTTTGATGCGTTTCAATTTGGTTGAAGGAATATTGTTTGTATGTTTTAAATTGTTTGTCCTTAAACAAGTTTTTTAATTTATTTCAAAATTCAAAAATTTTTCCCTATTCAAATTTTTTTCTTGTGGATTTTTAAAATATAATTTTTTTTCTTTATTCGTATAATATTAATAAACTTTGAATTTAAAAAAAATTCTAAACTGGTTGTAAAGATGTCATCAATTTATTGTTTATATAAATTTTATGTAACCGTAAATTCTATTCTAACAATTTTCTTTTTTGCATTTTTTTGTGAACTCATTTCCGGCTCGATTCTCAAATTCTATTATTAATCTTTAAAAAATTTCAATTATATATATATATAATCGCTTTCTACTGTCTTCCTGAATATTTTTCTCTTTCCTCTTCTCGCTATGTTTAATAAATATTTTCCTTTTAATTCATAATAATTATATAAGTAATATTATGTTTTAATTAAATAAAATGAAAAAGAATGAATTCGAAAAAAAAAAAAAAAAAAAAAAAAAAAAGTTTTTTTGACAGAAATGGCAGTCAAACTGGTGCAGTTTATCTCGTTCTTGCAGACGTCTCTTTCAGGTTCCGATGTGTTTGAAATGAAAGCGTTTTTACATCTTTCCATTTATTTTAAAATATGCCATTAATTTATGTAAATGAATTATTTAAAATGGTTCAAATTTCTAAAATTGAAATTTAAAAAAAAAAAAAAAACTTATGTTTAAGTTGATTGTATTCGGTGAACAACGGATTCAAACAAAATTTAAATATATAAACGGATTTTCTTTATTAAATTTTTTTTTTAAAATTTTATTGAAAGAATTTTTTATTTGTATTTTTCAATTTAATATATTATTTGAAAAAAAAAACAACATTTATTTATTTTTTTTCTTTTTTTTCTTTTTTCTTTTTCATTCATTTTTCTTTTTTTCTTTCTTTCAACTGTCTATATCAAAATGTGTTCACATATCTATCTATTTATCTATCTATCTATCTATCTTCATCTCTGTTTATATCTGTCTATCATGTCGAATTCTTTTTGCTTTTTATTTTTAAACCGAATTATTTATATATCAAATGTGTTCATCTCTTTTTTATTTAAATCTTTCTTTCAGTCTCTTTTAGCATGTTTTAAAATAATCTTGACATTGGTATAATCTTTTTTTTTTTATATATATATATATATATATATATATATATATATATATATATATATTTATTTCATTTAAAAAAAACCATATATAACAAAAAACAATTTACTCACTAAAAAGATGCAACTTTATTTTCTTGTGCAATCCAATGCATTCGAATGATGAAAACCAAAATGGTTGAAATAAAAAGGATTCTTAAATTCATCATTTATTTTTTTTATTTGTCTGAAAAAGAAAATTAAGAAAAATTTCAACAACATTTTAAGGGGGTTTAAAATTTAAAAAAAATCTAGAAATGACAAAAGGGTATTGATCTTATCCTTAATAGTGGATGTTGATAAAAATTGTGATTAAATATTGTTGAGGTTTATAAAAAATAAGCGTTTTCATTTATTATCAAATTATATATATATATATATATATATATATATATATGAAGAAATATAGTCTTAAGATGTGCTATATTTATTTATAAAATGCTCAATATCAGAGACAATGGAATGTAGTAAATATAAAATTTTTTAAAGTCAACATCATAAAAATTTTTTCTCTGTTTCATGCTAGATGAAATCGTTTCAGATATTGACAATTACATCTAGCATGAAAGTGTTGATAATATTCATGTTCACTTTATATATATATATATATATATATATATATATATATATATATATATATATTGTGTGTGTGTGTGTGTGTGTCTGTATTTTGTGTGTCTATGTATACATATATAAGAATTTTTTAATTCTTAAATATTCATTTTTAAAATAGCCTTTGTTTCTATTTTTCAGTCAATATCTATTCATCTATTCATTCTGCATCTATCTATCTATCTATCTATCTATCTATCTATCTATCTATTTCTTTCTTTCTTTCTTTAAATTCTTTCCAAAATCTATATCTGAATGTTTTCAAATTTATCTATATATCTATCTATCTATCTACTGGGTTTTTTAAAAAATTAGTAGCCTTTTTCAATGGGTATATTGTTTGAAGATCCCCTAATTTTAAATATATATATATATATATATATATATATATATATATATATATATATATATATATATATATATATTCGATAAAAAAACTGTTATCATAAACTTACTGTTACACCTACCCATTTCAAGTGCATTATATAATACAAGAATACATAATGCGATAATAAGTAGCCTATGTCTACACGTATGCTCAAGTAGAAACATTTGTTATAATCTTCTTTAATCATAAACGTCCTATGTCCAAAGCAACTACATGAACTCTACTCTTTTAACGTCCTTTCCCGTCACTAAAGTTTTCTTTTTCATTCCCATTCCCTGCTCCTTATGTCTTTATGGAATTACGGACTTGCTTGAAAAACTGTTATGGTAATTTACTCACGCACGCATGGACTCTCCCAGCCATAAATAGGAGCAGGTACTGCCTTTTGGAGAGGGAAGTTTCCAGCAGTCAGCTCTGACAGTCGGACCGAAAATTCTTGCTGTAGCACACTCGTTTGTATATGTTTGTATTACTGTATCTGATAATATATTTGTTTAACTCAATTCCTCTCTTTGTGTCTTTATTTCTGACCCTAACAAGGCCACAACACTATCTATCTATCTATCTATCTATCTATCTATCTATCTATCTATCTATCTATCTATCTATCTATCTCAGTCTGGTCATATCTATCTATCTATCTATCTATCTATCTATCTATCTATTATGGTAATTTACCCACGCACGCATGGACTCTCCCAGCTTTAAATAGGAGCAGGTACTGCCTTTTGGAGTGTGAAATTTCCAGCAGTCAGCTCTGACAGTCGGACTGAACATTCTTGCTGTAGCACACTCGTTTGTATCTGTTTGTATTACTGTTTCTCTTAATATATTTGTTTAACTCAATTCCTCTCTTGTGTCTTTATTTCTGGCCTCTTACAAAGCCACAAATTTTTTTTTAGTAATATTGAATAATGTACCAGGGGTTGATAGTTCGTAAAAAACGCACCAACCAAATGCTACGCATGTCTTTAACTTTGAAGTGATTTGGATAAGAACTGTAATCATAG
>CAHIKZ030001378.1:365000-380000 GCA_903632075.3 Acanthosepion pharaonis | reverse complement strand
ATGAAAGTATTTATTTATTTATATATATATTTGATATTTCAAATTGTCCTCAATTTTTCATCAGAAATAACTGTTTGTTACAAATAAATTAAAATTACTGTTTGTTAGCAAGTAGCGTCCTTCGCAAGACGCGGACGTCACGTGATATGGAACGTCACTGTTCGGATATTCCTAACTTAAATCTAACTGTCATAAATATTTTTTTTTTTTGTTGTTTAAAAATTTTTTTTACTATATCTAAAAAAATTGCTTAACTATTGAAATATTTATAAAGATTTAAAACACCTAAGTCCCTATTCAACCCTAGTTTATGTGTATTTAATTTTAAAATCCAATATGTTTCTTTTTTTTTTTTTTGTGAATGTGGAAGTAAAATCGGAATCTATCAATAAACATTTGCAGTTTTCTAATGTGTGTCCTGATTGATTGTAGTGTTTAGCTATGGGGGAATAAGGGTTGTTTTGACGTATTGTTTGTTTATGGTTATTGAAACGAAATCTAAAATTATTTCCAGACTCACCAATATATCCACTATTAGGACATAAGTTGCAGAATAAATAATAGATTACGTTATGGCTATCGCAGGTGAGGTTAGGTGGCTGTATCCTGATATTGGTGTTGGGTACAGAAAATATATTAGCTATTATTAAATGTTTGCAAACTAAGCAACGAGGTTTGTTACATTTGTAATTTCCTGATTGGTTTCTATTGTTTAGATATTTGGTAGAGGTGAGGATAGCTGATAGGTTAGGTGATTGTTTCTTTGCATTTATGGGTGGTTTATCGAAAATGTTTTTGATCTTTTGTCTAATTGGAATATTCTTGTAAAATTACAAGAATTTCCAATTAATTTAACAAGATCAAAGACATTTTTGACAAATAGTTATTTGTAACAAAAAGTTATTTCTGATGAAAATTGAGGACAATTTGAAATATCAAATATATATATAAATAAATAAATACTTTCATAAAATAAAACATTATTATTTTTTAATTTGAAACTTTTTCTATATATACATATTAAGAAAGTATACGTGCTTCTCATTATGATATATATATATATATATATATATATATATATATATATATATATATATATATATATATATATATAAACAATATAAAATAATAATAATTGATTATTATTATTATTATTATTATTATTATTATTATCGTCCAGACATCGGGATTTAATACCACAAAAACAAATGTGCTTTCTTATTGACATGGCAATCCATGCAGATTGTAATGCATCTTGAACGTCTCTCCCCATCATCGAGGCTACCATCCTTCAACATCACCTTTCCTGGCCGGGCTACATGTCTAGTATGCGTCCCTCCCGACTCGGCTCGCCCTAGGCAAGATGCTATGCGGACGCCGAAAAACATCACTGACACAGGCTAACATTGATCCTTTGCTCAACCGTAGCTGCACATCGGTCTTCATGGCGTAGGGCCATCCGACGAGGAAACGAGACTTTTGAGTTCAACTGTCAACATGAAGAAGGTGTGCGACGTGCTGTCAGGAGGGCGCGACTCGCCCAGCCGCGTCCATCAATCAAACTCTTCTGTGGCTCTTGCTTTAGGTGTAGGCTAGGCCATCACAGCCATCTCTACCACCAAAAGGGAGAGAAAGAGAATGAAGAGAGGGAATGCTGATCCCAATGTTCGAATGCGAGCAGGTACCAAACAACAATGATTTTTACTTACGACGTTTTTACTAATTTTTGTCCGACAAGTCATTAATTACTCCAACCCGACAAGTCATTAACTACCCCAGCCCAAGTCATTAGGTACCCCAGTCCGACAAGTCATTAAGTAGCCCAGCCCAAGTCATTAAGTACCCCAGCCCAAGTCATTAGGTACCCCAGCCCGACTAGTAGTCATTAAAAAATCCCAGCCCGAACTTTCATTCATACCCCAACTTTAAGTCATTAAGTACCCCCAGCCCGACAAGTCATTAAAAACCCAATTAGACAAAAATTAAAAGAAATTAAATAAACAATATCATTAGGTACCCCAGCCCGACTAGTCATTAAGTATCCCAACCCGACAAGTCATTAAGTACCACAGCCCGACAAGTCATTAAGTACCCCAACCCAAGATGAAAAAAGTCCTAACCTGACAAGTCATTAAGTACCCCAGCCCGAAAGAGTCAAAATAAAATTGAAAAAAAAATTAATGAAATGACAAGTCATTAGAAGAAATGCCCGAAAGTGTTTAAAGAAAAACCCGACAAGTCATTATGAGAAAGAAGCCCGACTAGTCATTAATATCCCAACCCAAGTCATTAAGTACCCCACCCCAACAAATCATTAAGTACCCCATCCCGACTAGTCATTAATATCCCAACCCAAGTCATTAAATTAAGGGACCCCGACAAGTCATTAAGTAAAGAAAGCCTGAATAGTCATTAATATCCCAACTATTCATCTTATTTTTTTTAAGGAAAGAACCCCGACAAGTCATTAAGTATTGATATAAAAACTAGTCATTAATATCCCAACCCAAGTCATTAAGTACCCCACCCCGACAAGTCATTAAGTACCCCAACCCGACAAGTCATTAAGTACCTACAGCTCGACTATAGATCCTTTGCTAATTACAGTCTGATAGGTCATATTTCTAATTACCATTTGACATATCCTTTTTGTACCAAGGCATTTAGTAATCATACCCCAACGATATGATATTTACAAATTAGTCATTTTTTCTATAATTCTAGACCGATAGGTCATTTTACTAATTGCAGCCTGATAAGTCATTATACTACTTACTGTCTGATAAGTGATTTTACTAATAATAGCCCGACAGATCATTTTCCTAATTACAACACAATTATAAATAGTTTACTAATTACAGCCCGATATGTTGCGTTACTAATTACTATTTAATAGATCATAATTTCAATTCGTGAGGTGATTGATTTAATTACAGAGCGACAGGTCATTATACTAATTTCTGCCTGACAGGCCATTTGCAATCCGATAAGTCTTACTACTAATTACAGCCCGATACGTCAATTGTTAAATGTCATTTTTAATTTAATTGCTGCCCGACAGGTGATTTTGTTAATTACTACTTGACAGGGTTTTTTTTGTTAATTATCGCTGGACGCATGATGTTACTAAATAAAATCCGTCATGTTTTTTTCAATTACCACCCAATAAACTAATTACACTCCAACAGGTACTTTTACTAATTACATGGTGACAGTTCGTTTTCACTAATTATCACTAGACACGAAATTTTACTCATTACAAACCCGGTATGTTATAATTACCCCCGAAAATATTATTTTACTAATTACAGCCCGATTGGTCATTTTATTAATTACCATATAACTTGTCATTTTGCTAATTAACACCGGACATGAATTAAAATCGGATAGGTTATCCTACTAATTACAGACCGACATATAGTAATTACAGCCCGATATATCATTTGGTTAAATGTCATTTTGCTAATTGCTGTCCGACAGGTGATTTTGATAATTAGTATTTGACAAGTCTGTGTGTTAATTATCGCTGGACGCGGGATTTTACTAAATATAGTTATTATAATCCTACTATTTTCTAATTAATACCCAATAAATTATTTTGCTAATTACAGCGCGACAGATATTTTTCACTAATTATTATCGGAAACAACATTTTATTCATTATTGCTTGTTATGTGTTTTTTTTTCTAATTATCACCCCCAAAATGATTTTACTAATTACAGCCCGATTTCATTCCCTAACAATCTCACCCTCATCTACGTCAATCGTTATTTTTCCTCTTTATCTTCCTATTCTCTTCTCTTCACCCCTTGTCATTTATTACCATATTTATTGTAACGATCTACCTTGAGTGGCGCTCGAGCATTCTATTTGAGGAGATTTAAGAAAAAAAAAAAGATTATTTTACTAATCACAGTCCGAAAAATCCTTTTAACAGTTAAGGCTCGACTAAGTACATAAAAGAATATTTACTACCCAGGATATCATTTTACCGGGGTTAGAATCAGGCTTAGTGTACTTGATGTCGGAGAATGTCGCGTGTTAATTAGGACCACCCGCAACCGGAAGTGTTTGAGAAATTTAATCTTGCATTCATTTTGCGTTGATCGCCTCCCCCCACACCTTCCAAGAATAAAGTCTGTCTGGAATCTTTTCATTGTTCTTATAGTAACAGAGAAAAAAAAGATTTTTTATGCGAAGTTAAAATTTGATATCGGCTAACGAACCTCGTTCATCAGAGAAAATAAATTTCACTCTCCTTTCAAAAAGGTGAAAAAAGAGGGCTACAATTGAAAAACTCTGATGAAACACGTGCTGAGTAAAATATAGATCATTGCCACGTATCTATAAACAAACCTTCATGCGAACGCACAGATGAATAAAGCACTAAAATAACATAGCTGTCTTGCAAAAGAGTCCAAACATACGATGTATTGGTAACAGTAATAGTTATTTCCCTACAAGGAAACTGTTATATACCGTACCTATGAACACTAATGGGTGCGTCCTAATCCTCATAAATACGTTGGACCCTATTGTAAGTGGGGGAAATATGCTGTATAAGTAGTCCACTGCTAGCAGTTGTTTACCTACTTCACGCCGCTGGCGAGTATTTTATTTTGTTGATGTTATAAAGATTAATATTTCATTTCCAATCTTCGTTTTGGTTATTCCTCATTCAGTAAACATTTCTAGATCACAACAGAAAGAAAGATAGAACGAACGAAAGAAACAAAGAAGGAAATAACGAAAGAAAGAACGAACGACCGAAAGAAAAATGTGTTACATACCGTACCTATGAACACTAATGGGTATATCCCAATCCTCACTAATACGTTTGAACCTATTGTAAGAGGGGGTAATATGCTGTATAAGTAATCCACCACTAGCAGTGGTTCACCTATTTCACGACGCTGGCGAGTATTGCATTGTGTTGATATAAAGATTACTATTTTATTTCCAAAGTTCGTTTTAAATATTCCTCATTCAGTAAACATTTCTAGATTACAACTGAAATAACGAACCAAAAAACAAACGAAAGAAAGAAAGAAAGAAAGAAAGAAAGAAAGAAACAACGAACGAACAAATTAAAGAAAGAATGAACGAACGAAAGAAAGAAAAAAAAACAAAGAAAGAACGAACGAACGAATGAACGAAAGAAAGTGTTAAATACCGTCCCTATGAACACTAATGTTTATATCCCAATCCTCACTAATACGTTGGACCTTATTGTAAGTGGGGGTAATATGCTGTTTACGTAGTCCACTACTATCAGTGGTTTACCTACTTCAAGCCGCTGGCGTGTATTGTATTTTGTTGATGTTATAAAGATCACCATTTCATTTCCAAACTTCGTTTTGTTTAGTCCTCATTCAGTAAACATTTCTAGATTACAACTGAAAGAAAGAAAGAACGAACGAACTAAAGAAAGAAAGAAAGAAAGAAAGAAAGAAAGGACGAACGACCGAAAGAAAGAAAGTCTATGAACACTAATGGGTATGTCTCAATCCTCATAAATACACTGGACCTTATTGTAAGTGGGGGTAATATATGCTGTATAAGTAGTCCATCACTAGCAGTGGTTTACCTACTTCACGCCGCTGGCGAGTATTTTATTTTGTTGATGTTATAAAGATTACCATTTCATTTCCAAACTCCGTTTTGGTTAGTCCTCATTCAGTAACCTTTCCTAGGTTACACCAGAAACATTTGGCATTCCCCGATTGAGCAGGCATGTTGTTAGTTGGAATTCATAAATCCTTTTCTTAAAACTAATTTTCATGAAGATTTCTCAAGTCCAGTAACCTTTATCGCTCTTTCCACTATTAATATGGGTTTTCTTCCTAACCTTTTGGTTGAAGCTGTCTAGAGCATTAAGATCTTGATTATGTATATTTTTTTAATCATTTCATCCCATGCAAGGTAGTACAGCCACTAAGATACAAGGGTCTAGTGGGTGTAAAGAATAAGAAAAAAGAAAAACATTATTAATTAGCAAGAACAAAAAAAATCAGATAGACAAAAGATAACGATTGGCATTGTATTTAAATTTTTGAAAACCAAAGGTTACTGGAAAGTATGGAAACGGGAGGGAGTTCCATAAGCGAGAAAAGAATCTGTTAGGATAGGACTTACGGTTGCATCTCACCAATTCAACTGTAAATTGTTGAGACCTTGCCACTAATCTAGTACTGCGCTTAAATTATCATTATTTTCTCTTCCATTTACATATAATATCCATTTTAGCTATTGCTGCTGCTAAAGTTTCTTAGGTAATGCAGTTTCTATTATTGTATGCCATTCTGTAGCGCCAGTCCACAATGTTTGAAGAATGTGTCGTCTTTGTCAAGATACACAGGCTTTTTTAACCATTAATCTCAAAAAAATAAAACGTATACAGCTGACACGTTAGATATTTCTGAACGGGTTTGGTGCCATGCGTGACATCCGCATGAAAGTCTCGATCTAACGAGGCTATTTGAGAAAAGAAAAGAAAACTTTTCGAGTTGATGTTTTGGATTGTAGGAAGTTGCGTAGTTGGGTGACACTACCCCTAGCAAAGCCTATTCGATGTTCACTTTATTCTCCTCAAGAGTTATTGGCCTAAAGCCTTTAATCATCATTGATCTTAGATAGCATTTGTATACAGCTGACAGCTTAGATATTTCTGAACGGATTTTGTGCTACTCATGACATCCGTTTCGATCTGAGGTTATTCAAGAATCTGACTCGAGTTTTCAGGTCAATGTTTTGCTTTTGCAGCAAGTTGCTGTGTTGGGCGAAAGTAACACGGACCCCTTGGTCACTGAATGTAAATGTTTCCCTATAAGGAAACAGTTGATTTTATCATTACCCTTGATAACTGAGGAAAGTGGTGCACGTCTTATATATTTGTTATCCACCCACTTTTTGTCGCACTAATATATATAGAGGGTGCAGCAGAAATTCTTCCCACAAAATGGTAAGAGATTAAGTAGATGAAGACTCCCTTGTCACTAATATTTTAACATTATGTAGGAGAGAATTCGGGGCTCGTCCGAGTCCATCCTTCAAATCTATGAATCAACCATCCGTCCTTGCATGGAATATTGCTGTTATATATGGCCTAGTATCACCACTGAACATCTCGATGAAGCTACAGGCCTTATTCAACGCCGTTTCCATTGATGGAAGCTGTTATGTCTCCCAGCTATAAATAGGAGCAGGTACTGCCTTTTCGGGGTGAAGTTTCCAGCAGTCAGCTCTGACAGTCGGACTGAACATTCTTGCTGTAGCACTCCCATTTGTATATGTTTGTATTACTGTTTCTGTTAATATATTTGTTTAACTCAATTCCTCTCTGTGTCTTTATTTCTGGCCCTTTACAAGGCCACAACATCTATCTATCTATCTATCTATCTATGTCTGTTGATTATTGTTATGGCAATTTACCCACGCACGCATGGACTCTCTCAGCTATAAATAGGAGCAGGTACTGCCTTTTGGAGAGAGAAGTTTTCAGCAGTCAGCTCTGACAGTCGGACCGAACATTCTTGCTGTAACACTCTCGTTTGTATTACTGTTTCTCTTAATATATTTGTTTAACTCTTCTCTTGTGTCTTTATTTCTGGCCCTAAAAAGGCCACAACAGAAGCATTCTTGGAACTTCTTTTGGTGGGTGGATAGCGAACAGCTGCCTCGTTGCATTATCTCGGATTTCTTCAACCTCTTGAAATCCGGTTCCTTTCAGGTGGAATTTGACTTTTAGAAAGAGGAAATCTGGGAAACGTTGTGGTTGTCGGACATAGGGAATGTTGTATTAGCCAAAAACTGCTGCACAAGCCGTGGTCACTGATAGTGAGTGAGACGACCACACGCTACACACTTTCCTTCCAAGCAATGCTATAAACAACGGAAGTGGGCTAGAACGTTATATGTATGCGTGACTAAGTCCAAGGTCCATCTGTGTCCAGCGTACTTTAGCTCCGTCATCATAGCAATAGCCCCGATAATTTTTGATCAGACCTATATATATATATATATATATATATATATATTGTGAAATGGACTAAGTCTGACAATTATTTTAATATATTTTATTTGTTATACGTTATTTATATAGACAAAAATATTAAAGTTAATGCTTTTTTATAATAACAGTATTAACAACATTTGCCGGCCTGAATGTCCGAGAAATTTCAGAGAAAATATGTCCCCCACAGGAATCGAATCCTAGGTAACGTATAACAATATATATATATATATATATATATATATATATATAATATTATTACAGGTTAATACACACACACACATATATATAAAATGTATAAATACACACACACACACATATATATAAAATGTATAAACACACACACACACACACACACACACACACATATATATATATATATATATAAATTTTCAAGAGGATAGAATCCAGGTAGAACTCAATATCCAGGACAGAGTGAGAATATAATAAAAAGGCTTAAACACTAATATTCCATGGTTATAATTTATTCCACTGGAATCGTAATTACGATCCAATTCATCAGACCTACAAATTCAAAAAGAAATCAGAAAAAATAACTCCGGGAATAAAAAATTAGTGAGAGTGTATGTATGAGAGTAGGGGACGAATGTGGGAGGTAAATGAAAGCTTTAGAGAGAGGGTAACAGACGAGAGAAGAACAGGAAGGTCTAAAACTGAAGGTGGAGATTAAAATTTAACAGAGAGAAGTTTTAAAGAGAGGAGTTAAATAACGGTTTAAATGAGTGAGATACACATCAATATGAATTATTTTCCGATGCATAATTCATTACTGAATCACTGACCTAAATTAAATTAAAAACCGACACCGGAAATGGGTGTATACATTTTTTGGCGACACTATGCACAATAAAAGACGATATAATTTAAACTTTAAAATTCAGAAGATGAGAGAGAGAGAGAGAGAGAGAGAGAGAAAAGAAAAGAAAAAAGGGGGAAGAAGGGGGCAACTAAAATTGAAGAGAGAGAGAGAGAGAGAGAGAGAGAGAGAGGGTGCAGCAGAAATACATTCCACATATACTTTTTTTTTAAAAGCATTTCACCCCAAGCAAGGCGGGAGTTCCACTAGCACGCAAGTGGTTACAGAGGGCAGAGAACAAAAATAAAGAGGCGTATTTGGGGAGAAGATTAAGGGAAGGGTGGGGAACAAGATGAAGGTATCAGAAGATGTTACATCGACATCTTCTGGTGGGACCAAGATGCCAACCACGCAGCTCACTTAAATTCTAGTAATCTGGGAACGAGAGAAAGCAACTCTTCGGAACAATTGCCGCGAAAATATTTACAGATAATACAGAGGGAAGCCACGGCTCTTCTATGAGAAAACGACTGTAGACTTCGAAGGAGATTAAATACCGAATTGATATATGTTGTAGTGGCCACCCAGGAGTCCTGGTTTAACACCATGTGATTTTTTTTGGTGGTGGTAGTGGTGGCAGGTGGTTAAAGAAGTAAGTCTACAATACCAAACCAAGATTTTGACGGGCGAATACAAGAAGTTATGTCTTCCATACCAAAAGAGTTCCTGGTGAAATCTGAAGACGCGTTTCCTGGGCGGCTCGAGAAGCTGGCAGCGAATTCTGGTGCCGATATCAAATTGGTAATAAACACCTTCCTCTCCTATTCACTTCTTGTAAAAATTATATTTAATAAATAAATTATAAGTATTTTAAAATGGGTAGTTAATCTTCAATCATCACACACACACACACACACACACACACACACACACACACACACACACACACACATATATATATATATATATATATATATATCAATGGCCACTTGTATTCTAGGGCGGCTAGCTAATCCTTAAAAAGCAAATGCCTTATTCTGTGGTTTATACTGCAACTATGCTGAGCAGATCTTAGTCACAGTTTCTGGAATGAGCGATTTATCTAGCGTGAACAAGGCCAGCATGCTGAAATAATAACTCGGTCACGATGATTTTTGACTTCGTTCTAGCGCACAAAAACTCTGGTTGGTTCTGCACAATGCCTTCACCATTATAATCAAATCATATATGCTGGTGTCTGGGCTGTCCGTGTTCCTAGGAACTGAACTGCTTGGCACGGTGGAATAATGAATAACGGCTCGGATTGGGGAATCGGAGAGCCGAGTTCGAATTTAAGTCGAATCCGTTACATTCACTTGGGAAAGGTGTGAATCATCTTCTTCTCCCTCCAGCTATCGGTAAATAGCATGGCAGGTTGGATTCTATAGCCTTGGATGGCAACTGGTCTAGGAGAAGGACAACTCTGAATTCAAAACCTGCGGAGGCTCGTTTGGGGATCTTGCAGCACTTAGTGCACCAGGTCTCTGTATTCGGCCCTTCAAAAAGTGTGAATGGTCCTGCATGAAACCTTCACCACTATAATCAAATCTCATGTGCCGTTGTTGGGCTGTCGGTTTCCTAGGAACTGATCTGCTTGACCCTCATACGTCGAATTCGACGGGAGAGTCGAGCATACATACATACATACATACATATATATATATATATATATATATATATATATATATATATATATATATATATATTTGCTTTCCAGGAAATATAATTTTCAAAATTTCAAACCTAATGTCAATCGTCCTTTTCTTTTGTTCTCGATTCTTAGTAATGTTTCTGTTTCCTAAATCTTCTTGGAGGTAAATTCGATTATTATATATTATATGGTCAAACCACAATTCCATCCACCATTAAGCATATACCCTTATCAATAGAGAAAATAATCAGCATGAACTCCTCAAATGAAAAAAATATTCCAGAAACTCAGTAATTTTTATAACATAGCTCTAAAAAAATAGTGGGATTCAAAAACGTTAACATCAATTATATAAAAAACAATAGCAATAATCTAGGCTAAAAATTCCTAGCTTTAATTGAGAAACATTTTCCTACTGATAGCAAACTTAGCAAGATCTTTAATAAAATACCTTAAAATTAAGTTACAGCTGCACTGAAAATCTAGAAAGAATCATAAAAGACATAATAATAAAATCCTGAAAAAACACGAATTCCAAAATCAAATAAATAACATGCCGCATAGAATATGTAGTATACCAATGTACAATCTCATCCATTGAGAATCCAAACATTGAAATGATATATATAGGATCCACGAAGAAAGAATTTAAAATAAGGTGGAGACCACACAAAAGCTCCTTCAATAATATTAGAAATAGAAATCAGACATCCCTATCTAAATATTTTTGGCATTTAAAAGAAACGAATAAAACACCAAAAGTAAAATGGAAAATGATAAATAGAACAAGAACTTGTAAATTCTGGAATGACCCAAGCCCTTTATGCCTACATGAAAAACTACACATTATTAAGTTACTAAAAAACGAAAATTTATTAAATCAAAGACATGATATAACGGTTTTTTGCCGACACCAACAGACATTCGCCTTAAATAATAAGCTTAAGTTTTGTTTATATTTCTAAGTCTATAAACAAGTTCATTTAAAACAATAGATTTAAAAACTTAACCCAATAATAAGATAAAAAAACCTTTAAGAAGTCGTCAACAAAAAACAAATTATAGTTAAATACGACGTATTCATATATAAACAGCGCTTTTAGAGAAAAAAAAAAGAATTATATATACACATTCAACGGCGGAACAAAAGTGCCAAAATCTTTCTTCTTTGAAATAGACCAGACGATATGCGTTGAACGGATGTCATCATTCGTTTGGAAAAAGGCACCCCGACCCTACCTTGACTTACCTCTTTCCTAAAGTAATTAATATGTTGATACAATAGTTGTCAGTGAAAATGAATAGCTTACCGCTCCTTATTAGAATGATGTGTTTACTCCATATCCATAGAAATTAATATTACGAATGTATATGCTTATAAAGCTCCGTAAATTTCAAAATTAGTTATTCCAAAATTCGCTTGATGATGGAACAGAACTACGTATTTTAATTTAATTTCTAAAATTTATCTGACGTTTTTAGCTTCTGTTTTTGAAACATGAGAAATCTTATGTTGCGATGGAATCATATTTAAAAAAAATATAATTATAAAAACTATATATATATATATCATTTAAAATTCAAACAAGGAAACAAAACCACCAAGATACAAGGGATTATTTAGTGTGAAAGAATATGAGAACATGAAAACATTATTAAGAGAGGAGAACAATAAAAGAGCAAGAATTAAGAAGACAGAAGATTACGATTGAGGTTGCATTTAGATTTTTGAAGATCAAAGTTGACAGGAAAGCAAGAAGCCAAAAGAGAGTTACATAAGTCAGAAATGTGATAGAAGAAACTGTCAACATAGAACTTACGGTTATATCTCACCATTTCAATACTAAAATGATGAGTTTGCTGCCAATCTAATACTACGCTTAGATTCATAATGTCTAGGTACCAAAGAATAAATCTAGTTATAACAATTACCACGAATATTTTCATAGAAAAGGCACAGAACATCTACGTCATATATATATATATATATATATATATATATATATATATATATATATATATATATATATATATATATATATATATATTTATATGTATGCGTATGTATTTAGGCATTTAAAACATGTAAATATTTATTTAGGCATTTAAAGCAACATGCCTGGGCCCATACACATTTCCGGAAAATCCTTGTTGAAAATACAACTATACTTAGACATGAAAACAATAAACAAAAACTAAAAATTCTTGAAGCTATATACATAAAACAGTTGAAACCTAACCCGAACAAAATAAACTATGAAAACTCCACAAATATACTTAAATGCTAATAGTTAATAACAGGGGCTATTGTTTTTATACCAACGGTTTTCCATACTTAACACGTTTCTTCATTTTTACACTCACGAGATCATGTGTGATGTCATCAACCGCAATGCGATATTTTGTTTCCTGCGTCTCATATGCACGATTCTATCGTTGCATATCAATCTTCCATGCAACCAAAACAAACTATCATTGTTGCAATGTCCGCATAACCATTCTAAAACAAAAACTACCATCTTTGTTATATATTTAATTTATTGTAATATACTTGTAATCCCTGATGATGGCTTATGTAAGCCGAAAGTTTAGACAAGATTAACAATAAAAACATGAATCAACGTAGTGATTTTCTTTCATGTTTCAGTGATAATACTAAAAATCTTATTCGACAATATGAAAGGAATTTACTTAAAATAAATAGACAAAACTTGTCTATATTATTTAATGAAACATACATTAATGAAAAAATGTTACCTAAATACAGACAAGTCATATATATATATATATATATATATATATATATATATATATATATATATATATATATATGTGTGTGTGTGTGTGTGTGTGTGTGTCGTTTTAAGGTATGATATATTTGTTGGTTGAAGTGTTCAATATCAGGGATAGAGCGTATGTAAATATAAAGAGGACACTGAGGTCAACACCCCACGCCCGACGATTGTGTACAAGCATGAAACAGACTGTCGCTTCTGGGTGTTGACTGCAATGTCCGCTTTTACACACACACACACACAATATTAAATATATATATATATATATATATATATATATATCCAGGTAAAATAAGAACAAATGGAGTATAATTCCTCTGTTCGTAACATTTAATTTAAAAGATAGCTCAATGCAGAGTAGAGTTAAATAAAAAAAAAGTAGTAGCTACAAGTGCGCGGACATCAAGTATATAAAAAATGATAATAGCGATCTAAGGAAAAAAAAAGGAATAGGAAAATCATTTGGTAAACACCATTTGACCAACTGATCAGTACTAAGGTAGGCTAGAAATTCCTCCATTTAATTAAGAAACATTTTTCTAAAAGTAACCCACTTAATAAAATATTTAACAGAAATACACTAAAACTAAGCTATAGTTGCACCGATAATCTTGAGAATATTAAAAAGAAACACAATAATAAAATTTTAGTATATTTTTAAAATTTGGATAATAATGAACATCCCAAGATAAATACTATTAATAAAATTCACTAATGTCAACTTTAAACTTTGTCCATTTCATAACGTGCGATGTCATTTTTTTACATTTGGATACGCACTGAGCAGATATGAATGTACGTGAGAGAATCATGGAAGATTGTAGTTTAAAAACAGTAAAATCGACCTTGCTAACCGAACGATCATTCTGTAGCCCAATCGGTTACGGCACGTCAAGCTATATGACGGTTCCGTATAGGATACAGGTTCGATTCCTGTCGGAGGATGCGTATTTTTTCTATGAAAATTTCTTGGACATTCAGGCCGACATTAATACTGTTTATTATAAAAAGAGCATTTACTTAAATATTCGTATCAATAAAAAAGAATGTATAAACATAAAAATAATTGTCGGACTTTGTCCATTTCATAATATATATATATATATATATATATATATATATATATATATATATATATCAGCTATCCATTGTATTCTAGGGCGGCTAGCTAATCCCTATTGCAAGCGCCCGCTCTGTGGTTTATACTGCGACTATGCTGAGCAGATCTTAGTCACAGTTTCTGGAAATGAGCGATTTATCTAGCGTGAACAAGGCCAGCATGCTGAAGTCCTCGGTCACGATGACTTGTGACTTCGTGCTAGCGCACAAAAACTCTGGTTGGTTCTGCACAATGCCTTCACCGTGATAATCAAATCATATATGCTGGTGTCTGGGCTGTCCGTGTTCCTAGGAACTGAACTTCTTGACCCTCATACGTCGAATACGACGGAAGAGCCCACTATATATATATATATATATATATATATATATACATATGTTAAAAGTTTAAAAGATAATGATAAATAAATTAAGATAAATGAGTAAAATAAATTAAGTAAATAATAAACAAATTAACACAAAACGAATGCACACATAAACACAAGTAGACGCAAGCATAAAAATAAACAACAATTAAGAAAATAATAAATAATGGTTAAAACAGTCAACAAACAAAAATATAAATAA
>CAHIKZ030001378.1:357500-362500 GCA_903632075.3 Acanthosepion pharaonis | reverse complement strand
CTCAGCGTGTGGCACCTTTGGAAAATTGCTCTAGAATGATCTGCTAGTATTTGATGCGAACGCTTGCAGAGACCAATTCGTACTATTTTCAAAACTGACTGCAACCACTATTTGGTGAGGGCGGTGGATTGGCCGTTGATCCCCCCCCCACCACCGGGTCGATGCTTGGACTTAAGGTAAGCTGTACATTCACTTGTTATCATGAGGAAGAAAGTGGACTAACACTCGCTGCCACGTATGTTGGAGCATTTATTATGACATAGCAATAAATCCGGATAACCCTATTTTCTTCGATTTCTTTTTAGAATAGTCAATGGGACTTATACTAAGTTAAAACTTAAAACTTAATGTTGCGAAAGGGTAAATGCAAGTGTCAGACAGGACTCTTTGCAAATGACTTCCCCTCTCAGCGTTACCTCTGTTTTTGTTGTTGTATGTGTTATATGTAATAGGAGTAGGTAGGCTTTCCTACCACCCGGTCCACACTCCTCCCCCTTCTCTTGGACATGAGTACGCCTTGTTTCTTGTTTAGGAAGGGGTTTCCGGTACTCTCTCTCTCTCTCTCTGGCCTCTGTATCTCCAGTTGCGTTGATCTATCCACTCTGAGCTTGCTCCAAATTTTCTGTAACCGCTTGCGTCCTAGTGGCTTTCCGCCTTGCTTGGGGTGAAACGCTTAAAAAACAAAAACACACAAAAAAAAAATGCTGAGCTGACTATAGTTACAGTTTCTAGGAGACAGCATATAATCTGATATATATATATATATATATATATATATATATATATATATATATATATATATATACTGGATGTATCAGAACTAGACTAGGTTACATTTGTCATTCGTGTATATTTCTGACTTGTCTGAACTCATCTGATTCAATCTTTACACGGAAACTTATTCAACTTTACAACTTTCTTCTCTTGTCAGTATTCACCAATATTCAATATTACTTCAAAATCCTCTGGAGCTATAAGTCACGATTCAACATATTCTCAGCTTTCCAGAATTTTTTCACTCATATTCGACTCTCTTCGGTGAAACACAATAAGCGGCAAGTTAATTCAACTTTTCAATATTCAAGTAAAGATTACATTTTCTCTCACTCAACAAGTTTCTTTGAGCTCATCTTACTCCGAACTTTCCAGCATACATCACCTTCTTATCAAAGAACCCTCTTTCCATTAAAACTTACTATTATTTCATGAACTGAAATCTTTTCTGTGAGTCCAGATAAAAAAAAAATATTTGTCGTCCTTAAAGTCTTAATTAATTCAAATGACTGTTAAAGGGAAATAACTCCTGCTGTATTATAACGACTTTTACTTAATCTCCAGCATTAACTATGACATAAATATGAAAATATTATTTCATTTGATCTGATCAATTCCGTAATACTTTAATTAACAGGTAACACTGAACAAACTTTCTATCAATCCTAGAAATATTCTCTTTCACATTCTGTAAACATTTCTTATATAAATGCTATATTTTTGTTTTGTAAAAAAAGAAATATTTTGTTTAATATTTTTTGTTGTTAATGATCTTGTGCCATACTTAAATTAAAATATTTATGAAGAAGTTTTTTCACAAACATTTTAATTTGAATATGGTGGCTAGTTTGTCTTCAACGTTTAATGTATGTAATAGTGAGTTAACTGAGAAGTGTTCGGTTTAACAATAGCAGGATATTCATATTGTTAGCAGGCATATATATATATATATATATATATATATATATATATATATTGATAGAAAGATATATGACAAAGTGGAAATAGTTTTCGTTTGACGCATTGGTCTTTAATATGTTTCTGTTTTCCAGGTTTTCAGATGAGACATTTAGCCATCTTGACACCATTTGTCGTAAGAATCACTGAAAAAAACCTTTGATTTATTCAGTTAGAAAGGGAACATGTTAAAATCATTTCTCTCAGTCCGCTGCCTTCTCAACTGAGCAATGGTGAGTGGAAAAAGATCGGGAGCAGGCAGATGTGATTTTTACACACGGTCGCGCAAATCGTTATGGACGCGAGGCTGCACGGCTGTATGAGATTGCGTTTCCAGGCGGAAGGCAGCTGTGTCATCCAACCTTTGCTGCGGTTTATCGTGACTTTGCTGAGATAGGATCTGTGTCGCCAAAAACTATGGATGCCTGACCACGAAGAACACATTCTACAGGTTGACGGAGACGATCCAAGTATTAGTACACGTCAAGTGGCCCTAGCATGTCGTACATCTCATAGTACTGCATGGAGGGTACTTCAAGAGCAGCTCCTGTATCCGTATCATTTGCAACGTGCGCAGGGTTCTTTCGCCCTTTGATCACTCACCACGAGAAAACTTTTGCCGATGGTTTATTGCACTAACTGCCGATCGGTTGTTTGTCTCTTCAGTCTTGTTTATGGATGACGCAACTTTTGGAAGAGATGGAATAACAAATCTACACAACCAACATTTGTGGGCGGATGGAAAAACCACATCGAGTAATACAGTCTAGACACCAGCATCTGTTTACGATCAATGTGTGGGCTTGTCTTTGTTTTGGTGTGAGGAACCCAATCCCAAAATTTATAAAAGTATTTTGATACCTATATATATATATATATATATATATATATATATATATAAGGACTCTCCTGTCGTTTTCGACGTATGAGTGTCTCTCAGTTCAGTTTTTAATGTCCCCATTGCCTTAACTCTCTCGCCAGTGGACTTGTTCCTCAGGTGGAATAGCAAAGAAAGAACACAGACCTGAACTGCAGACTATCCAAACAAAAGATTTGTTTAGATTGGTGAAGGCATGTGTAGAACCAGCCACACTTATTAGAAATGCTGATAACAAGGAGTTGGTGCAAATATTTGCCACAAACACAATGAACAAAATCCCTCAGGTTTTATCATCACGGAGATACACCTCTCCAGTACTACCAGTGCACAGAAGAGTGCAGCGCCTTTCGATCGTAATTTCACGTGATTTAGCCCGCCAAGTTATATGCCATGCGTGATACAAGCTTAACTGATCCTGTATCTTTCGATACATGACTGACGAGGCAGATATTTTTCCCGCAGTAGGTTGCCATTTCTTTCTGAAGTAGACCAGTTGCCATCCAAGGCTATAGAACTCGGTCTGTCCTGATATTTACCCATAGCTGGAGGGAGAAGAAGAGGACTCATACCTTTCCCAAGGGTATTAGCATGTAAGTGAATGCAATGGATTTGATTGGAATTCGAACTCGGCTCTACCATTCCCTCAATCCAGACGCCGTCCATTACTCCACTCCTGTGGTAATAAAATAAAATAAAATAAAATAAAATAAAATAAAATAAAATAAATAAATAAATAAATAAATAAATAAATAAAGAAAGTAAAGAAAGAAAGAAAGAAAGAAAAAAAATGGCGTATCTAATATATAAAAATATATCCAATAATATATGAAGAAAAAATTGAGAAGCAATTCACATCAAAATTTGTGAATTTTTCGAGGTCCATTTGTCTGATATTTTTACATTGTTTTTTTGTAATAAATGGCTTGCCGTCTAATTGAATATTGCTTAGAAAAAGTTTATCAAAATAGTTTTCCCAGAGATAAGCACTCCCACATTAGCGCATGCGCAAATAGACAATTCGGGATTTTGAAAGCGAAATGAAAAGCGGGGAATGGGGAGAGAAGTATAAAGACATTTCGAAGTTTGAACTCCTCCTCCTCCCACGCTCTACCAGCTTTATATAGGCATAAGGCTAATTTTTTTTTCTTCCGGAAATGTCAGTGTGGTTTAACGTTTTGTCATGTTACACACTGAAAATTGGCTTCTGATTTACAACACCTGCATAGACCGTGGGCAAATATTTTACAAGTCATTAATTAACTTTTTTCTTTTTTTCGCTTCTGCTGGAATGGGCACTATTTGCACTTATCAGACACAAGAAAAGATGCAACGAATAAGGATAGGGTAGCCCCAGCATCACAAAGAACGACTGAGTAAAATATGATAGCCTCCCCCCCTCCTAAATAAGGAGAGTGTAAAAGATAGTAGCTCTCCTCCCAAATGAGGATAGAATAAAAGATGATACCGCCCCCCCCAAATAAGGAGAGAGTAGAAGATGGTAGCCCCCCCTCGCAGATAAGAATAGAGTAAAAATGGTAAAAGATCGTGAACCCCCAACTCGCCGAAATAAGGATGGAGTAAAAGAATGGTCGAACCCCTTTTAAATAAGGATAGATGATAAGACGGTAGCCCCCAAATCACAAAGAAGGGTTGAGTAAAAGATGGCAGCCCCCTCCCAAATAAGGATAGTGTAAAAGATATTAGCTCCCCCCAAATAAGAACAAAGTAAAACATGGTAACGCCCTCATAAATATTAACAGAGTTAAAGGGCGGTAGAAGCCCTCATTAATAAGGATAGTATGAAAATGGCATCCCACCATTCACAAAGGAAGATGGAGTAAAAAAATTGTAGCCCCCTCCTCTAAAGAAGGACAGATTAAAAGAAGGTATAAACCCTACCCAAATAAGGATGGACTAAAAGATGGTAGCCCCCGTCTTCCAAATAAGGAAGTAAATGATGTTAGCCCCTCTTCCAAATAAGGAGTAAAAAATGTTAGCCCTCTGTTCCAAATAAGGATAGTTTAAAAGAAGGTAGCCCCCTCTACACACACAAAGAAGGATCGAGTAAAAGATGGCAGCCGCCTCCCAAATAAGGATAGCGTAAAAGATGGTAACCCCCCTTCCAAAGAAGCACAGAGTAAAAATAGTACCCCCTCACAAATAAGAACAGAGTAAAAGAAGGTACTGTCCCTCTCAAGTTAAAAAATGGTCGCCCCCCACTTACAAAGAAGGATAAAGTAATAAATGGTAACACCCTCCCAAATAAGCATAGTATAAAAATGATAGCCCCCCCTTCACAAAGTAAGAGTAAAAAAAAGATAGTAGCTCCCATCCAAAGAAGGATAATTAAAAGAAGGTAGTGACCCTCCCCAGATAAGGGTAGAGTAAA
>CAHIKZ030001378.1:252500-350000 GCA_903632075.3 Acanthosepion pharaonis | reverse complement strand
GATTGATGGGAAGCAGTTTCGTTCTGGATGCGTTAAAATTAACAAGTCCTTCCTTTTCCCCTAGTCAACAGCAGAATGAAGGTCCGTTTTGAAATGAGCTGCCAGTTTGACCGTATTAAAATTCTTCTGCCCTGGTCGCCGTGTGCTGAAACAGACAAACGTTAAGAAAGAAATAAAAACAGTAAGACTAGGAGGAATGGTGAAAACAGTAAACACATTTAAAGAAATACACTTTTGATACATGTTATCTAACCGGATCGTCTGGCAAAAACCAATAGTGAGTTGTCAACAGACCCTATAAGATTTCACGGCTTATCAAGATTTATAAGGGACAATGTGCATAGATTTTAAAAGGCATGATATTAAATCCGTCTATAATTAAAACCATTGAATTACATAATCACATCTTCCAACTATCGTTTAGGTAAAAATCACAAACACATATCCATACATGCATACATACATACATATACAGACACGGTGGGGTAATGGATAGCGGCTTGGATTGAGGGATTGGAGAGCCGAGTTCGAATTCCAGTCGAATCCATTACATTCACTTACGTGCTAATACCCTTGGGAAAGGTATGAATCCTCTTCCTCTCCCTCCAGCTATGGGTAAAATAGCAGGACAGACTAGGTTCTATAGACTTGGATGGCAACTGGTCTAGGAGAAGGACAACTCTGAATTCAAAACCTGCGGAGGGTCGTTTGGGAACCTTGTGGCATTCGGTGCACCAGGTCTCTGTATTCATCCTGCACGAGGCTTTCACCACTATAATCAAATCTCATGTGCCGGTGTCGGGCTGTCGGTTTCCTGGAAACTGATCTGCTTGACCCTCATACGCCGAATCTCGACGGGAGAGTCGATTATATATATAACCATTACGCCCCTTTTCTATAATTGCTCTAGCCGTTACCATAGTAATTTTAATTTTAATAATGAATATGCTTATAAAACGCGTAAATTTCAAGAGTTAGTTATTCCCCAAAAAATTTCGCTTGAAGATGGAACAGAGCTTGGTACTTTAATTCAATTTAATTCAAATAATTATATTGAGGTTTTCGGCTCTTGTTTTGAAACATGAGAACTCTTATGTAGCGATGTAATCATATTGTACGCTCTGGACTTCTTCAGGTGGTTGGAATATCGAACTGAACCCTTTATTTCAATCACTGGGGTAGACTGTTCTAGTACCATGTGACATGTTTAATGTTATCAGTTATCTCTTGTTAATTTCCCTCTGAAAGTTCTCCACTGCCTTAACCGGGTTCTGAACTCACACTCTTTGGGTCGTGTCAGTGGATCTAACTAACGCATTTATCCACTGTTCATATTTCTTTCCAAATTGCGAATGCTCCTTCGACAAGTGTTTGATGGACTAAAATTTCAACAATTTTTATAATATCTATGTCCAAGTTTTTGCCTCACATGTGTCATCCTCAGGAGTGGGCAATTATCATATTATGTAAGATACGTTTAGAGTTGTAAGTAGGGAATTTAGTACAACGTTATATTTTTAATCTAACTTCGCAAATACAAAACGCAGGAAGGTTTAGCCGTCAAGTTAGATAATGACATGTTTTATATATATATATATATATATATATATATATATATATACATTATAAATGATGATAGACTTTAATTAGTTTCGTAATAGCGTTTTTTTTTTTACATCGTACATTAATTACACACTCCTGATGATGATTCACGAGAGACGAATGTTTACGCACGCTCATTATAAAAGTTTAGGAAATACATCAACAACTGCCTTTTTTACGAAAGATTATTCGTAATTTAGAGAAGAAAATGAACAAAGTTAATAGACACAAATTGTCTATAACATTTAATAATATATAGCGTCGCTGGCGGAACCTATTGCTGTGTATTGGGGACATTTCCATCTGTGTGAAAAGAGACTTATGCTAGCGTAGGAAGGTACAGGGAATGGAGAGCTCTGGCTTTTCTTTGGACTCTTTTCCTCTCTTCTTTCTATCTATCTATCTATCTATCGCAGTCTTTTTGTTATCTATCTATCTATCTATCTATCTATCTATCTATCTATCTATCTATCGCAGTCTTTTTGTTATCTATCTATCTATCTATCTATCTATCTATCTATCTATCTATCTATCTATCTATCTATCTTATAAATTAACTGATTTAAAATATGGTTTCAAAAACCGAAGCTAAAAACTTCAAATTTAATTATATAATTAAATTAAAAGCATTAGTTCTGTTTCATCTTCATGCGATTTTGGAATAACTTATTTTAAAATTTACTGACTTTTAAACGCAAATACAATTCATAATTTTTTGTTTCCAAGGATACAGAGAAATTAAATCATTTAGACAGGGGCAGTAGCATGTTCATTTTTATTAACTATTATTGTATCAATTATGAGTTACGCTCGAAAGTCTAGGTAGGGTAGGGGTGCATTTTTCAACGAATTTTGACATCCGTTCAACACATGTCGTCTGGTTTTCTATATCAACAAGAAAAAATTTTTTCGGCATTTTTTCCCGTTAAAATTCGTTCTTGTATAGATAAAGATTCTTTGTAAAACGGGTGTTTGGGTTAAAATACGTTATATTGAACTAGAATTTTAATATACTATTTTTGCTCTTAATTACTAATAGACTATATTTCTTTTTAAAACAAATAAATATAATAGAATTACTTAAATTATTTAAAAAATATTATTACATATCAAATATAAGTATGTATATTACCAGCCCACTTTTTTTAAAATATTATTTAAGGAAAATTTTGACAATGTCGGCAAAGAATAGCTATTTCATTTCTTTGATTCAGTAAATTTTTATTTTTAGTAATATGTAGTTTCTCATGTATGCACTTTCTTTTTATTACAATATATATATAAATATATATATATATATATGTATCAAATTAAAAATTATATACGTATACACACACACACACACACATATATATATATATATATATATATATCAGACATGTGCATTTCATGCGTGATACTTTCGATACATGACTGACGAGGCAGATTTTTTTCCCGCAGTACGTTGCCATGTCATTCTGCGGTATAGCAGTAGCCATCAAAGGCTATAGAATCTGGTCTGTCCTGCTATTCACCCATGGCTGAGAGGAGTAAAAAAGAATTCATACCTTTTCCAAGGGCATTAGTACATAAGTGAATTTCATTCAGTTATGTTCCATGCGTTATACACGGTCTTTTGAACAGGAGTAGAGGTTTATCCCTTGTTACTTGTTGAGGATTCGATTTCCGCTTCCTACCGAGGTCTACGTCAACTGTGTGCTTCTAAAATCTCCACTTAAACTCTAAGCATTTAATACTATATCGAAGTATATATGTGCGCCTGTAGCCCGGTTCACACTCCTCTCCGGTTTTTGAACAAGTGTAGAGGCTTATAACTTGTTTTCTGTTTCGGATTGGGTTGGCAATTCGTTCTAAAGTCTACATCAACTGCATAATTCTAACGTCTTCACCTGAACTCTGATATGTTTTTTTTTCCTTCCCTCAGTAAAGTTTTTTTGAATAGTAGATGTTTATCCCTTGTTTCCTGTTTAGGATTGGGTTTCCGCTTCCTTCTAAAGTCTACTTCAACTCTATACTTCTAACGTCTCCGCTTAAACTTTGAAATGTTTTTTGATTTATTTTCTTCCATCAGTAGGAGTAGACAGGTTTTTTGAATAGTAGATATTTATCCCTTGTTTCCTGTTTCGGATGGGGTTTCCGCTTCCTTCGAAAGCCTTCTTCCTTCTCTTTCACTTGCAGTAGCCCAGGCTTACGGTCATATCCCGTTGAAACACTGGTTCTTCTTCGATCACCTATGTTAAGCAACGTCGAGCTTGGTCAAAACCTAGATGGATAACCGTCTGGGAATATCAGGTGCTGTAAGCTTGGATGTGCGGGTGGTGTAATTGATAACGGAATTGGAAATCGGAGAGCCGAGTTCCATTTGCAGTCGGTTTCCTTATATTCACTTGCGTAAATATTCTTGGGAAAGGCATGAACCCACCTCTAATCTTCCCAACGAGAAGTTAATTAGTAGGGTTTGTATTCAGCAAATCACTATTATCTGCAAACAGTACATACAATGTAAAATTATTTTCTGGCTTTAAATAACCTGTAAAGGGTTGATAAACCGTAAAAAACAAATCAATTAATCAATTCCAGTAGTCTTTCACGTCTTTGTTGCGTTATCGCCATGCTTGGGGTGAATTGATTAAAAAATTTTGCCATTTTGTATGGATTAACACACGAGACGCCGACATTTATAGAGATTTTTCCTAGCTCTTTTGATAAGCTTTGAGTAAAGTGTTGCAGGTTTTGATGCGGATTTTTTTTTTGCTGAACTCTTGAATTTGGTTCTCGTTAGAGAAAAAAAATCTCATGAAAGTTTTGCAGCGAACAAAAAGAAAAAAAGTAGTAATCTGTTGGTGTAAAGCAAGGTGAATATGGCGGGTGGGACAGAACAGACCAACCGAGTTCCAAGTTTTTTCCCTAGGTTGTTCTTTTATCCTTATTCAATGCTATCACTTTGTCCTAGTATTTCTCTGCGAATATTTTTTCTTTCTTATTTTTTTAGTAATTTCCATCGACACGCCATTTAATGTTTGGTTCCCGTTTTCTCCGCTTGCCATCGTTCCATCAACAAACCTAAATATATATCCCTCTTCCACAGCTGGAAAGAGAAACGTGCTTACTGACGAGAAGCCATTTTGTAAGGGTTAACAGACGTGAAGCTGACATTTATAGAGATTTTTCCTCCCTCTTTTGAGGAGGGAAAAAAAGACTCCCCCTAATCACTGAAGCTTCCGTTCTATTGAGCCCCTGACACTTTACTCTCTCATAAATCTCGCCTTTCAATCAGCTCGCATCATAACGAGACCCAAGAGTACTGTAGCAAACGACCATTCTGCAGGAAGTGTTTTCAATTAAGAGACACATCGTCCGATGAACGCAATTCACACACACACACACACACACACATCTCCACCCGACTCTCACTCACACACATATTCGTATACACTCACGAATTCTTAGCTGTTTCCTTATAATGAAACATTCGGCCTTCATTGAGCGAGCAGCCAATGCTAATCGTGTTACACTTTTCTTCAATATATGGACATAGTGTTGAGATCAAAGTGTAGTATCTGTTCCCTTACTATCTAATGGTAAGGCTTATACTAACCGTTTCTTTATAAGGAAACATTTAGCATTTATTGACCGAGCAAACAAAGTTAATCGAGTTACGCTTTTCATCAATACCTGGACATCGTGTTGGGATTAAAGTATAGTATCTGCTATCCTAACCTCTAATGGTACTGGTAATATTAACCGTTTTTTCGCTAGAAAACCTTCGATATTCATAGAGGGAAAAGCCAATGCAAATCAAATTAACGATTTTTTTAAAATCCCTGTGTTGTAGAGTAGCTAGCACACCTTCAGCACTCTACCAAATGGCATGGCTCATAGCCTTAAATACTCTACGATTAAGGACTTCAACAGTTGATTCATAAGTTGATACTAAGCTGATTAATATTCGGACTGATCTTATTTCGTTTGGCTATACAGCATTTGACCCTCATCTATTCCTTGTAAGTTGTCTTGTTAATTTTTTTGTAACTTATTGTTCTGTGTTTTTTGTATGTGTCCGTTAGCGCCGGATACTGGCGCTGAATAAATATATTAAGCACTTATTCTTCTCTGTGCATCATTCACCTCGACGATACAACAACCTTCACATTGTAATGGGATCAAAGTGTAGAACCTGTTCTCTTAATATTTAATGGTAATGCTAATAGTAACCGTTTCATTATAAGTAAATATTTGGCATTTATTGACCGAGCAGCCAATGAATTACGCTTTTCATCAATCCCTGGACATCGTGTTGGGATTAAAGTGTAGTATCTGCTATCCTAACCTCTAATGGTACTGGTAATATTAACCGTTTCTTTTCGTTAGAAAACCTTCGGCATTCATAGAGGGAACAGCCAGTGCAAATCAAATTAAAGTGTTTTTTTTGAGATCCCTGTGTTGTAGAGTAGCTAGCACCCATTCAGTAGTCTACCGGGTGGCCTGGCTTATAGCCTTAGTAATGATTAATGTCGTTATTTTCTCTTTTTGTTAGTTGTTGCTGTTGTTGAAAGTCCTAAAAGATGTGATTTACTTTGTACAGTTCTTTCTTTGTGACTATGTAGCGCCAGTTCACAAGTGTTGTTCTCACAAAGACTTGCAGGCTTAATTCCCTTGAAACCATTTTTAGTCATTAATCTGAGAAAACGGTTGTGGGAGTTTAGTTATTTAAACACAATGTCTGACATTCATATGAAGACGTCGATTGTTTGTTTAGCGGCATATCAACACCTCATGGGTCATTTAATGATTATATGATCAAGGTATTCAACAGTTGATTAATAAGTTGATTGGTATTCGGACTGATCTTACTTCGTTTGGCTATACAGCATTTGACCCTCATCTATTCCTTGTAAGTTGTCTTGTTAATAGTTTTGTAACTTATTGTTCAGTGTTTTTTGTATATGTCCGTTAGCGCTGGATACTGGTGCTGAATAAAAATATAAAGCACTCATTATTTGCTGTGTATCATTCACCTCGACCATACAACACCCTGGACATTGTATTGGGATCAAAGGGTATTACCTGTTCTCCTAATCTCTAATGGTTATGGTAATATTAGCCGTTTCTTTAAAAGGACACACTCGGCATATATAAACCGAACAGACAGTGCTAAAGCTTTTCTTTAATCCATAGCCATCGGCTGATAAACTATACTTTACCTTCCCATTCTGTGCCTGCCTACGGACAGAGCGTAACTCAGTTGTGTCTCTATCTGCGATACCAATGACAGCACCACCGACAGTTACTGGAGCTGGTCTACATTTGAAACTGGCCCGGGTGCATACGCTCGGGCTCCTCACATTAATCTAACCTTGTTTCAGATCTTGCCAGCGTGGGTCGGAAGTAAATAATAAGTGTAGTACTTGTTTTCCTCATCTCTTATAGTGACGATGATATTAGTTGTTTCTTTATAAGGAAACATTTGCTATTCATAGGCTGGCAGCTAATGTTACTTTCGCGTGAAATTTTTATAAATCTTTATATTAATACAATTTTTCAGGAAACTAGCTTTCTTTTCCAGTAGCTGTTATATCTCTTTCCACTACTGGTGGGAGGTTCCTTCCTAACCTTTTGATTGACGTAGTGTAGAACGCCAACATCATTATGTCGTTATTTTCTCTTTTTGTTAGTTGTTGCTGTTGTTGAAAGTCCTAAAAGATATGATTTATTTTGTACAGTTCTTTCTTTGTGACTATGTAGCGCCAGTTCACAAGTGTTGTTCTCACAAAGAGTTACAGGCTTCTTTCCTTCGAAACCATTTTTAGTCATTAATCTGAACACGTGGATTGTTTGTTTAACGGCATATCAACACCTCATGGGTCATTTAATTTTCTTGGGAGCTTTGAAGCAGTAAGAATATGATATATGTTATTCTGCTTTCACAATTGAATACATGGTAGGTGAAACTCAGCATTTCTTTATATACATGTTTGTGTAGATTTAATTATGATATGTGTGTTTTATGTTGTAGATTTGTTGAAGTTATATTTTAATATACAGTTTGATTTCTTTAAGAAATTGTAGGATATTATATGGAGTTCTTTCATGTTGGTTGCTTGGTTGGCTGAATTTGTTTGGCGGCATATCAACACCTCTATGGGTTATTTAATGCCGAAATTTACATATTTTATACGTAATTTTATGCTTTCAGAGTAAAGATATGTTTATTAGATAAATATTTTGTAGATCATAATTGTATTGTTGATAATTTTACTATAAAAAATACTATTGATTTTTGTTTGGGGTAGACTATTTGCCCATAGCTAGGTCCCTAACAGGTACTACCACATCGCGTCAGGGTGGACCTGGGAACAGCAGCAGTTAAACCTTCAATCCCTCGATCAGAGGCCTTGCAGTCGGATGTAGTTTATAGTTATACCCAAGACGAATCTCGATCTGGCTTTTAAGAACAAGAGATTTTAGGTTAACGTTTTGGTTTTGCAGCAACATGCGGTATAGGGCGAAACTATCCCAAGTTCAGACTATGCTATGTTCAATTCCTTCATCTCTTACGCTAAATTTGTTATAATTGATCCAGTCACCGAGGTATTTAAAGCGTTTAGTT
Organism: Acanthosepion pharaonis; assembly: GCA_903632075.3. NCBI lineage: Eukaryota > Metazoa > Mollusca > Cephalopoda > Sepiida > Sepiidae > Acanthosepion > Acanthosepion pharaonis. The sequence continues at coordinate 341,788 of CAHIKZ030001378.1, read as the reverse complement.
TTTATTTATTCTACATTTGGTCAATATGATTCTTGTCTCAACAATGATGACCTATGTCCTAGCAATGATGACCTATGTCCTGGCAATGATGACCTATGTCCTAGCAATGAGGACCTATGTCCTAGCAATGAGGACCTATGTCCAAGCAATGATGACCTATGTCCTAGCAATAATGACCTTTGTCCTGGCAATGATGACCTATGTCCAAGCAATGATGAACTTTGTCCTGGCAATGATGACCTATGTCCAAGCAATGATGACCTATGTCCAAGCAATGAGGACCTATGTCCTAGCAATGATCACCTATGTCCAAGCAATGATGACCTATGTCCTAGCATTGATCACCTATATATAGCATCCCCGTCATCATCAGTACCTTAGCCACGAGATGGGATGTAGGTTTGGTTTGGTTTGCTTTATGGCATATCAACCTCAATGGGTTATTTAATGCCGATAAAATTTTTATTGCTGTTAATATTTTTTCAAAAATATTGTTGGTAATAATTTTTTCTTCCAAAATTTATTGCTGGTAATTTTTTTTACAAAAATATATTGTTGGTATTAAGACCTATTTTTATACTGTCATAGTCTTTTGACCCAGGTTTGGGGTTTAACTATTTGTCCATTGCTGGAACCCTAACAGGTGCTACAACCCCGGGTCAGGGTGAACCTGAGAACACCAGCAATTAAGAGGTGGTTCCACGATCCTCAAAGCCTCCTGATCAGAGGCCTTGCTGCTGGATGTAGATTATCGTCTTACCCAGGACGGGGGAAGTAGGGTATTTTAAAAAATTATATATAGAAGTAGGGTATATATAAAAAAATTATATATATGTATGTATGAAGAAATAGAGTTTTTAGAGTGCTATAATTATGGGATAGTGTTCAATATCGGAGATAGTGAACATGTAAATATAAATATGAACATTGAAGTCAACACTCAGAGGCGACTGACTTTTATGCATGACGCAATTATCAGGCCTACATTGCCTATATATATATATATATATATATATATATATATATATATATATATATTGTATGTCTTCTCTGAGTGTTGATTTCAATATTCACTTTTATATATATATAGTCTGTTTCTCACAGCCGAGAATCAGTGACGTGTCTTTAGATTCCTTCAATTTCTGGAAATTAATTTTAATTTACAGCTTAAGTAAAACGTCTGAGTGTAGATTTCACTTGTCTGGTTAATTTCAGATTTTATATTTTATATATGTCTTAAGCTATATATATATATATATATATATATATATATATATATATATATATATATATATATATATATATATATATATATATATATATATATATATATATATATTATATAAGCAGTTCTTAAGAGTTTGCTGTCTATGTAGACGAGAAAGAAAAGTACTCAACACCATATTATGTGGCAGAAGTTTGCCATTGTTTTATGAAGACTTTTATATTTGAGAACATTCATGAATGTTTATAAGGTGGTTGAAAGGTCAGTCAAAGCATGTGGAAGACACAGTGTCATAAATTGAGTCTGGTGAAAAGTAAAGTGAGAGAGTAATATTCAAGAATTCTTTTTGTTTTTAAATGAATATTGTTTCAATTGTGATTAGATTGTTATGGTATGAGTGAACGTATGTATTGGACTTCTTCAAAAATGGATTTAACCATTTTCTTTTGATTTTTTTTTTATATTTGTGCTTGTTTATGTTGACTTGGGGAAACTTTCAGAAAAAGTGAGATTGGGAAGAAAAAAAAAAATCATTGATTGATATTTTGATAAAATTCGATGGCAGCATTCTCAAGGAATTATTTTTTGAAGAGCGTATCACTTTTTAGATTTGGCTTGGGGTAATTAGTAATTTTTTTCAGGATAGGTGAGAGTTTTAAAAATAAAATAGGGCATCTATTTCAAATACGAGTATCCACTATAGTAACATTTGAAGTAATAAAACATATTAGATTAAAAAATAACGGAGTAACGGGTAGCGGCTTGGCTTGAGGAATCGGAAATACGAGTTCGAATTTCAGTCGAATCCATTACATTCACTTATGTGCTAATACCCTTGGGAAAGGTATGATTCCTCTTCTTCTCTCCCCAGCTATGGGTAAATAGCAGGATGCATCAGGTTCTATAGACTTTGATGGCAACTGGTCTAGGAGAAGGGTAACTCTGAATTCAAAACCTGCGGAGGGTTGTTTGGGGACCTTGTGGCACTTAGGGCACCAGGTCTCTGTAATCGACCCTTCAAAAAGTGTGGATGGTCCTGCACGAAACCTTCACCACTATAATCAAATCTCATGTGCTGTTGTCGGGCTGTCTGTTTCCTAGGAACTGATCTGCTTCACCCTCATACGTCGAATCTCTCTCTCTCTCTCTCTCTCTCTATATATATATATATATATATATATATATATAAAGGCAATGTAGGCTTTATTATGCTGCATGTGTTTATATACACAGGGGCGAGCATGTCATTGGTTAATGAAAGCTTTTCTATTTGAGAACGTTTATGAATGTTGATCAAGTGGTTGCAACGTCGGTCAAAGCATGGGAAGGACACAAAGTGTCATAATTCAAGTCTGGTACAAGGTGAGGGACTAATATTCAAGAATTCGTTTATCTTTTTTAAATGAATATTGTTTTGATTGTGGGCTATATAGTTTTTCTTCTTGTCTCTTTTTTTTATTCATTTTGTCTCTTCTACAGATACACTCAAGCCGAGAATATATATATATATATATATATATATATATATATATATATGAAAGTAATCAAGTTGAATTTAAGATTATGCCAATATATCAAACAATTATTCTTATCTACAAATACAAGAAAAAAACAAAAAAACAAAAAAACAACCAGCACTAAACAAAACCTACCTCCCCCAAACACACACATAAACGCACAGCATACACACATAATGGCCAAATGCACTGGTAGAACCACACATACACACACGCATACACACACGCGCAAGTATCTATGGAGAACGAATATATATACATATTGGCAAAAACAAACACAATATACTACCCATAAGCACACACACACACACACACACACATACATATATATATATGTATATTAAAGGCCAGCATACGAAAATTGAAGCTTGAATTTTCTAGCTCACTTCATTCTAATACCACTTCTTCTACTATTACTACCACTACTAAAAACGAAATATAATTTCCTTTAAAATTTAGCCATTTTTTGGCTTATCTCCCTTACTGGCAATCTTCGGGTAGCTGGATATTCCATTTTAAGTATTCCATCTCTAAAAAAACAAAAAAAAAAAAACAATAAAATAAAACAAAACAAAGCAAAACCAAAATAAATGGTCGCCAATAATAGTTTATAGTGTTCCATCCTTCTAACTTAGCAGGAGTTAATTAATCCAATGAAGGTATGAAATTATTAAATCTAAGGGTTGTCCCCAAAACTTATAGTATTCAAAAGATATATTTAAAGATATTAGGTTGGTGCAAAAATAATGACGTAATAATGTCGTTTTTTGACGTTAAAAAAATACGTCAAAAAACGACATTATTATGTCATTATTTTTGCACCAACCTAATATATTGTTAAATATAACAGAAAATGAATGTCTATTATGTCGGATCATAAACAAATTCGTATGTTTGCTTTAATTTCAGGAGAAAATAACGACAAAAGTTGTCCAATTTGGATATTTTTTTTATTAAGCTGTTCCTTGATCTAAACTTTCGGCTCACATGAGCCATCTTCAGAATGGTTATATGGTTATTTAAACAAAGATATTCCCCATCAAAGATGATATTCTGTTATGTTGACATAGATTGCTATGTGATGATAATGGTCACGGAATAGCAAACGCAGGTCGTAAATTTAAGATGCGGTTCTATGACGTCGTAACACGTGAGAGACTGAAATATTAACAACAGAAGTATATGTCTAGATTTAAGGAACAGCTTATAATCGTTTTGTGTCAGTCCCACTATGTCTTCCCAACTGAAAGAATGTTTTTTTTTTTTAACTAACACTATTTTGTTTAGTTTCTTCTTTATAAATTGTATTCATTGTAAATATTCATAGGGGCTTTATTTTTAAATATTGTTATTTTATTCCTCGACCCCAGACAAATTGTATAGATTGGAACTGGCTCAGGCTGCAAAGAGACTTTGAGGCCTCTTCTTTTATTTTCAGTTTTTTCTTTTATAAAGAATTTCATGAAAATTATTCGGATGTGCTCTTCACGATGGTACCTCGATTGTATCAATTTCAGCGCAATGTGTTTGGTAGCAAGATCACATCTATTTACAGTTGAGCTAGCTAGATGTAGCCGCAAGTTCTATGCTGACAGTTTCTTTGCTCGCACTTCTCGCTTGTGGAACTCACTTCCGACTCCATGCTTTCGCGCCAACTTTAATCTACAAGAATTTAAATGCAATGTCAATCGCTATCTACTGTTGTCCCTAATACTCTTTTCTCTTTCTACTCATTAATAATGTTTCTGTTTCTAATTCTCCGACACCCTGTAACACCTTGCGTACTACTGGCTGTACTGCCTTGCTTGGGGTGACACTGATTAATATATATATATATATATATATATATATATATATATATATATATATATATATTATTATTCTGTAGTAATAATGGTAAGTAAGAATGTGGTGTTTTGGTGTCAGGAATACTTGGATCAGTAATCGTGTCTAGCTATGTTTAAGATAAGACAGCTTGAAGACCAGCCTTCTCCTATCACTCCTCTTGGCCTTGTGCCACCTCTTTGTCTTAAAAGAAAATAAATATTACTCTCCGCTATGGTACCTAGATTCTATGAATTTAAACACTAGTTGATTGGCGGAAGATTCTCATCATTTTACAGGAGAAATGTCTAAATGTGAAATTATATGTTAGCATTTTCTTCTATCGCACTTCCTCTTGGAATAACTCTCAAAGTCCTTTCAAAGAACCGTCAAGAGAACGGGGAATAAGTTTTAAAAAAGAGAACAGTAGAGAGGAAAACTAGATCTGGGGCTCACAGCAGGAAGAGGGATCATCATTTCAGCTTAGAGCTAAAGAGATCAATTAGAAAAAAATCCAACTCGATCCATAAGACGTTTGACACTTGAGAGAGAAGTTTCAGATATGACAGTCAAAAGAGCAGTTAAAAGAAAAAAGACATGAAAATGAAATCGTACGTAAAACCAGTGAGGCACCTTGTGACTACAGGACAGGAAGTTAGAAGGTTAGAGAGGGCGAAGATCATCTTGAATAAGTTGGAAAATTATCCTGAATAATATATATATATATATATATATATATATATATATATATATATATATGAACTTTATTTCAATCCTTAATGAGCTTCCGATCCTTCGCTATGTTTAATTAATGATGAACATGTTATTTTCGTTTATGATCGATTTCATCACGAGTCTTCTGTTAAGCTTGGAACGTAATTATGCATTCTTATTGCTGAAAGCAAAGTCCAATTGTGTTATAGAAACATCGGAGAATTCCAGCCATATATCTTTCCGGATTCTTCCTTTGCAGTCAACTTTGATCTTTAAAAATTTAAAGCAATGCCAATCGTTATCTTCTGTCTTCTTAATTCCTGTTCTTTTATTGTCCTCTCTCCTTAATAATGTTTTTCGTATTTTCTTTCACACTCATTAACCCATGAGAGTTAGCGGCTTTGTTGCCTTGATTGGGATGAAATGATTTAAAAAAAAGGAAAAAAAAAGATAGCATACAACGAGAAAACACTTAACTCGTTCAACAAAGCTGTCTATGGGTATTAATAAAAAAAAAGAACGCTGTGAAGAGCTATGATCATTTTTTTGAAGGAATATCGCTCTTGAAGATGATAAATGCCTACGAATACAAGTGTATTTGAAAGTTGAAACGTCTGTTTTTTTTTTATTGACCGTTAAACTATTTAGGTTTTGTTTCGCCGTGCCTTCAAATAATTCAACATGAAAATATTAGATACCATTCCGTACAAAAATAAAGAAGAAGAAGAAGAAGAAGAAGAAGAAGAAGAAGAAGAAGAAGAAGAAGAAAATAAAAAATGGTAAATAGAGGAATTCATCTTGCAACAGTAAACAACATGGCGGCATTTTTCCCCTAAGATGTAAACATAATCACCTTATTTCGAAAACAACATCGAAATTCGTTACTCTCCACTGTGTCATCTATAAGTGTGAATCAATTTTTAATGTTTTTATAACCCTACTCGGAATAAAAGGATTGGCTACCTTGTCGGAAGCACGTAACTGTCTTCAAGTTAATACTGATTAAAAGTACGTACTTATATATGGCATTTTTCCAACGTTGTTGTCAATTACCCCGAGAATCATTACTGCCTTTGACGGGTTGCTTAGCGAAGAGCAGACAAGGAAACGCGAAGTTCTCAGTTGAATTTTTGGGTACACGTCATTGATGATCAAGTTTTACGATCTGTTGACTAAATATTTGATCAAAAAGTATGTCACCTAATTATCATCGATTGAGTGTTGATTGAATCGTTTTTTACGGCTTATCAACCCTTTGCTGGTTATTTAAATCCAGAACATATTTTTTTTAAATAGTAGGAATTTGTTTTATTCATTTGGGAGATAATAATGAGTTAGTGATACAGGTCTTAGAAATTAACCCATAGCTGGGGGGAAAAGAGGTGGTAGTTGCGCGTAAGTGAATATAACGAACCCAACTGGAATTGGAACTCGGCTCTCCGAAAAACAGTTCCGAGGCATTATTCATATCACCACCCACACATCTAAGTTCACGGCACCCGGTATTCTCAAGATACTGACCACGCTCGACGTTGCTTAACTTCGGTCTTTCAACGTTATATGGCCGTAAGCCTAATTACAATTGGATACTCATGATTGTTTATACTTGCTATACATTCTTGAAATTGCAGGAGAATATTTTGTTTTCTCTTTGGTAATGTAAATTCTTTACATTCGGACTATTGTCTTCATATTTGTTGATTATCGCAACGTTTCACCCAGCGGAATCAGCGCCTATGTTCGGCTATGACTGTCTCCTCAGTTAGCCTAACATAGACATAAATACTATTTTTGTGCCTTTAATGAATAAATTCAAAAAGAGAACTGACAACAAAGCTTCAACAGAAGTAAGAGTAAGAAAAGAGAAGCGGCTACAAAGGCAGTCAAGCCTGACAGCAGAGAAGTTAGCAGCAGACAGGAATACGTATAAGGTTCCAATATACAGGTCTGTTAAATTGGACAATAGTTTATTTGATAAAATTCTGATCCGGGAATTTATTGATATGATATCATATTTTTATTTTAATCATCTTAGAGACACCTATCTGTCACCCATCAACATGGCTGATGCTAACCTCCAAGAAAGTGACTAGTTGCGCTTTCTTGGGCTAACGTTCTCAGCTGGCAGGAAGTGGGAAGACTATATTGAATCAATTGCTAGATCAGCTGCTAAGAAAATTAGTTCACTGTGTCGGGCAAGATATTTTTTTCTTTCCAGAATTTATCCTAGACTAGCAGCATGGCCCGGCGTTGCCCGTGCTTGATTCTAAAATCGTACGACTCATACAGCAGTCGCTATCACTTGACTTAAAATATTTTTACCCTCCCTTGCCTTTAAAGGACTGCCCTTTGCCGTGCTGATGTTGCTACATGCCTTACTTCTTGCCTATCTCACACTGCGAATTTTTTCCAAGCTTTATACTAAACATTAAATTTGTTACGAAAAAAGAACTAAACAAAATGAACACAAAACGATCAGCTTTAAAAAAGGACTCGTAACTGGAAAAACCGAATGAAAAAAGAACGTTAACAACAAATACTTTTTCACACCCAACCGAGTTCTGCGGCATCAGAATCACCGTTGAGTTTAAGCAAGCGAATGAGCCAATTGAAGTAAAGTGCCATGCAGATTTAAATTTTTCCCACTTTTGACGAATGTAGCTATCGATTTTTTTTGCATGCTAGCATGCTAGTTAACATTCTTGTCAGTCAGCTGTTGGCTCTCACGCTGGCCAATAGAATCTTCCTGCCTATTCATGGCAGCCAGCTATTGGCACTCATTCTGGCCGTAGAAAATGGCCGCACACTACATGAAAAATGCCGTAGAAGCATGAAAAAATCGATTATTTCTACTATCGATGGAAGTTGTGAAATTTAAAGTTGGTCTTGGCCTTCCTACTAAGTTGGAGCACGTGCATGTAAATTTTGGTGCAAATCCGTCGAAAATTGCGGTCGTGCATTCGTTACACACACACACACACACACATCCTGCCTTTTATAGATAGAGATATCTATAAGTCTACCATTTGTCCATGCTTTGAATATTGCTGCTATATATCGTCCGGTGCCTTCCTTATTTACCTTGAGCTCTTTGATAAGATCCAAAGAAGAATAAGCAATATTATTAGTGCTTATCTGGCAGCTCGGCTTCAGTGACTTTCCCATCGCAATGAGTTAGGCTCTCTGTGCCATTTCGATAAATACTTTCATGATAAGTGTTTGTATAAGTTCTATGCTAGGGTACCTACATTTATTTTAAATTTAAGCGCAGTACTAGACTGATGTCAAGATCTTCATCAATTTACATTTGAGCCGGGTAAGTGTAGCCGTAAATACTGTTAAGAGGTTTTTCTCTCGCACTGCACGATTATGGAACTCACTTCCGGATATATGCTTTCCATCCAAGTTTAATCTGCATAGATTTAAATGCAATGTCAATCGCTAGCTTCTACTTTACTATATTCTCTTGCAGCTCATTACAAATATTTGTCCCTAATTCTTCAGCACCAAGTAACCTCTTCTGTCTTACTGCCTTGCATGAAAATGATACCGATTAAAAAAACAAAAAAACAAAAACAAACTAATGATCACCCTATACAAGTCGGTAGAGTCTATCGATAGTTAAGGAAGGAGTTGTGCGGACAGAAAGAGTAAAAGGTAGGAAGCTCAGTGTAAGAGGATACGAGACAAAGAAAACGGTAAACCGTAGACATGAGCAGGTTACGAATATAGTGATCGGAGAAGCATCCACTTGGGAGTCGTTTACACAAAGTAGGATTTCGAAGGGAACATATATTTCGCTAAGGGAATGAAGGACGTTCAGTACATTGCTTGTGGTAGAGCGGGATCCAGCTATGATGGAACTGGGGAAGGAAGAAATGTAACTCGTCTGAACATATGACATGGAAACAGCGAAAAAATAGAGAGAGAGGCTTTGGTGTGAAGGTCTGAGATAGTGAAACTAAGAAATGTAGCTTATCTGAACATTTGCCATGGAAATAGCGATAGAGTAGAAAGAGGCTTAGCTGTGAAGGTCTGAACTGGTGGAACTAAGGAATGTAGCTCGTCTGAACATTTGCCATGGAAATAGCGATAGAGTAGAGAGAGGCTTAGGTGTGAAGGTCTGAACTGGGGGAACTAAGGAATGTAGCTCGTTTGAACATTTGCCATGAAAATAGCGGTAAAGTAGCGAGGCCTTTGCCGTCTTTGCAACTAGACAGTGCCCCATCTAAGTAGAAATCCTGCTTGCCGCAGCTTACGGGGTCTCGTTTGGTGTCTTCAACTGGGGTTTTCCTGTAAAAACATTCGTAGAAAGTGGACATGAAAAGGGCATTTCTACTTAGCATCGGAATGAGACTTGATATTTCTAAGGCACATAACGCGGAAAGATGGCTTGGCGAATTTGATATTCACAGGCAAGAAAGACACAACGTATAAGCTACCGAACGAAGTTAGGAGAGACAGCAAAAACGAAAATTTACTGAAAGCTAAAAATTATAGGAAGGTGTGTAGAAATATGATCGTCTGGGTGAAAGTAACATCGAGACATTTCATTTTTATTCATAAAAAATTCTGTTTCGTATAGACATCTCTCCTAAGACAAATTGCACAATAATTTTCACCTGCTTGCAGGCTACGATGCGTAAACTGTCGTCTTAGTGACGCAAAAATGTAAATAACACCGATTTTAATAGATATATTAACCAAAATTATACAAAAATATCTTGAAATACTAAAGAGTAAATTCATTCAATAAAACCGCCATTGGCTTCAACCAAGGCCTCCAGACGACTTCGGAATCTCCTGCATCTATTCTGGGCGGTCTCCTTGTTTAAGTTGGTGAATGCTGCCATAATCCTTGCCTTCAGTTCGGAGGACGCATATTTTCTATGAAAATTTCTCGGACATGTCGTTAATACAGTTTATTATAAACAGAGCATTTACTTAAATATTTGTATCTATAAAAAGAACGTATAAACTAATGTCTTAAAATAATTATCGGACTTTGTCCATTTCATAATAAATGTATTCAATAAAAATCGCCATTGGCTTCAACCACGATCTCCAGACGACTTCTGAATATTGTGTAGCTCTTCTGTACCGTCTTCTTGTAGGTGAATGCTGCATGGTACAGGAAACTTGTTGCCCGACATAGGGTCTTCCAGATGCCACCCTCTTGTCCTCAGTGCAGCACTACCCATCCAAGGCTCTTGATGTAGGCCTCCGTATTGAGTTTGAGGCACTGTGAGAAGATTAATGGCGGTATAACGTCGACGTCATCAGGATCAAAAATTGGATATATCAGCCATCTCTTTCCGAGTCCTCTGCCCTGTCCTCAGATTGACACCCAAACACTCTGGAATATTCGTATTGGAACTTCCGGCGCAAATGCCAAGCAGTATACCATGCCGTTTCCAAATGTCGGGCGGAGTGAATTGCGTCATGAAGCTCTTTTTTCGCACAGACGATGACCAAATGACCCTCCTATACTGTGTAGTCGAGAAAAACAAAACAACGCGCATGCGCGAAAATAAAAATATAGAATGGCGAAATTTACTTGCGCACTAATATATATAAATATATATATATATATATATATATATATATATATATAAAAGCATATATAAAAATATATATATATATATATATTAATACATTTTTATGTTTATACATTTTTTATAGATGGTAAAAATCAATTCATTCAATAGGAATTGAATGCGGCATTTTTATATATGGGTATGTCTGAAGATGTAGGCCCAGCCAAAAAAAAACAAATCTAAACCCGTCCAAGCGATGGTTCTGTTTAAAAACGAAACCCCACCCACGGCGGAGATTGTTTATGGTTCCTCATGGCTAATTTTTCAATATGAACATAACAATGCCCTTAGGCAGCTCACAAAAAAAGATACTACACTTTGATTTTAGCCACCGGGCCGATTGGGGAATTTTTTATAGATGGTTCATATAAATACCCACAGGAATTGAATGTGGCACAAGGCCTTTTTAAAATTATTAAGAAAAATTACGAAAAAATAAAAAATTTTCTTAAATAAAACCAAAATTAGAATGTCAATAAAATAACGAAACCCCACCCTTCGGCGGAATGTCATTCCTCTCTGCAAGCAGAGTTGACAGACACCCGGCTCGGCAGCTCAGAAAGCACAGATACTACACTTTGATCCTAGCCACCGGGCCGAGCGGGTATTCTTTTTATAGATGGTATTTATCAATTCACCCACAGGAATTGAATGTGGCACAAGGCCTTTTTAATGTGGGTATGTCTGAGCCCGTAGGCCCAGCCAAAAAATAAAAAATGTCTAAACCCGTCCAAGCGGGCTAGTTCCGTCAACCTCCCCCAACGAAACCCTACCCTTCGGCGGAGCTTCGTCAGGGTTCCTCTCTGCAAGCAGAGAGTTCGACAGACACCCGGCTCGGCAGCTCACAAAGCACAGATACTACACTTTGATCCTAGCCACCGGGCCGAGCGGGTATTCTTTTTTGAGATGGTATTTATCAATTCACCCACAGGAATTGAATGTGGCACAAGGCCTTTTTAATGTGGGTATGTCCGAGCCCGTAGGCCCAGCCAAAAATAAAACCCATCTAAACCCGTCCAAGCGGGCTAGTTCCGTCAACCTCCCCGAACGAAACCCTACCCTTCGGCGGAGCTTCGTCAGGGGAATCTCTGCAAGCAGAGTTCGACAGACACACCCGGCTCGGCAGCTCACAAAGCACAGATACTACACTTTGATCCTAGCCACCGGGCCCAGCGGGTATTCTTTTTTGAGATGCAAATATTTAATAACAAATGTAGAGTGTTTATGTTTATAATAAACAGTATTAAATAAAATTTGATATGGCTAATGCCGAAAAAAAATCCTCATTTAGCAAAAATATTCGTCCTCCGATAATAATCGAACCTGTATCGTATACAGAACCGTCATATAGCCTGACATGCCTTCGGCCCATTTGGCCACAGAGGAGCGTTTGGTCAGCCAGGTCGAATTTAATACCTTTAAACTTCAATCTTCCATGAATCTCTCACGTACATTCATATCTGCTCGATGCGTAACCAAATGTAAACAAATGACGTAACACATGAAATGGACAAACTGTTTTTAAACTGTGGCGAAATCGGTTAAAGGCACGTCAGGCTAAATGACGGTTCCGTTTAGGATACAGGTTCGATTCCAGTCGGAGGACGAATATTTTCTACGAACATTTCTCGGACATTCAGGCCGGTAAATGGTGTTTAATACTGTTTATTATAAACAGAGCATTTACTTAAATATTTGTATCTATAAAAAGAATGTAAAAACATAAAAATGTCTTAAAATAATTGTCGGATTGGATATATATATATAATTATTTTTTATAAAAAAATTATATCATAAGTATGTTATAAAATCACTACAAAAATAGCCATTTTGTTTCAACACACTCTGTGTCTTATCAAGTGATGATGTTGAAAAGAAAATAAATGGTTTTAAAAGTTTCAGATTAATTAACGATCCTACACCAGGGGGAAACATTGTTACAAAAGCTAGAATAACCAATCAAATACGAAGTATAGAAAGATTCAAAAGCTTGACAACGAAATCCTGCTATAATAGCTATTCAGATCTTTAAATACGTATAATATTAAAAATAATTTATACTAACTAATAATTATAAATTTATATGATAAAATTTAATATTAAAATTAAAAACTGGCAATTTTTAAAATCCAAATTTAATCACAGAGTGTGTTGAAACAAAATGGCTATTTTTGTAGTGATTTTATAACATACTTATGTTATAATTTTTTTATAAAAATAATTATATCTGCTCTACTTTGTATTGAGCACTTTTTTTAAGAATAGTAATTGTTGGTTATTGGAATTCATTCCGTATATACCAATTATATACTTTTATATATATATATATATATATATATATATATATATATATATATATAAACAGGTAAGATGAAAACGAATAGCGTACAATTCCAACGTTCGTAACGTTTAATTTAAAAGAGAGCTCAATACAAAGTAGAGCAATCGTCTTTCTTTTTAGGATATTACATAAAAAATACGTTAAAAAAACACAATTGCAGTCGTGTTTCGATGAGAATCAACGCAACTCCTTAGGCGATTGTAATTGAGCGATAAGTGAACGATTTATTGAAATTTAAAAATGTAAAATACAGCCTCTTTTTTACGAGAAAAGAAGAACAAAAAAAAACCCAGAAAAGAGAGAAGGTGGTTATAGGATTTGTGGGCTTTATTCAGATCAACCAATCAAAATGGCCCACATTAAATTTAAAGTAAGGGATGCAGTATAAATTTAAGACGCTGCCTTTCTTAAATGGGTCATGACCTGCAGATTTAGAATTTGCTTTTAAATCTCAATAAATCGTCCACTTACCAGACTTGAGCTGATGAGATGCGCATTGATTCGCATCCAAACACGACAGCAATTGTGTCGCATTTTTTAAAAATGTTTTTTATGTAATATCCAAAAATAAAGTATATATATATATATATATATATGTGTGTGTGTGTGTGTGTGTGTGTGTGTGTGTGTGTGTGTATAGGAGAAAGGTAGAGAGAGATCTGTCTCTTACGCACCCTCTCCCTCTCCCTCTCTCTCTCTCTCTCTCTCACTCTCTCTCTCTCTCTATATATATATATAGTAGATTTGCAATGGTGTAATGGTTTAGCGGCTATCTATCTATCTATCTATCTATCTATCTATCTATCTATCTATCTCAATTCTTATCCATCTATCTTAATTAAGCTGTGCATATCTATCTATCTATCTATCTATCTATCTATCTATCTATCACTGTCAGTTCATATCTATCTATCTATCTATCTATCTATCTATCTATCTATCTATCTATCTATCTCAATTCTTATCCATCTATCTTAATTAAGCTGTGCATATCTATCTATCTATCTATCTATCTATCTATCTATCTATCTATCTATCTATCTATCTATCTATCACTGTCAGTTCATATCTATCTATCTATCTATCTATCTATCTATCTATCTATCTATCTATCTATCTATCACTGTCAGTTCATATCTATCTATCTATCTATCTATCTATCTATCTATCTATCTATCTATCTATCAGTTAATCAGCATTTTGCAAGAAACCCAAGAAAAAAAATCTATCAAAGAACTTTTTTTTTTTATTTAATTTGCTGAACTTTTAATTATTCATCCGCTTTAGAGAAATTAGTCTGAAAAGAAGCAAAAATCCATTCGTCTTCAAAATCAACAATTTTCTAATTTGATCTTCCTTCAATTTTTCTCTAATTAATTACTGAGACAAAAACATTCTTTACATACTTTCGTCTATTGAGGTTAAGACGTTAATAATTTGGCACGAGTTATTTCTCAACCCACTTCTAAGACGATGAGTATTACATCGACCTTTATATATATATATATATATATATATATATATATATATATATATATATATATATATATATATAATGCATGTATGAACACGTACTTACTATCTTAAAATGATATAACAGCCTTATCAATCTTATATATATATATATATATATATATATATATATATATATATATATATATATATATATATATACACACACACACACACACACACATATATATATATTAGAGCCATTATGAAAAGAGAGGAATCAATTATCAAACTTCTATTTGAGAAACTTTTTTTCCTGTTGAAGGCCAAAAATTTTTGCTGCAGTAATTAAGGCTACAGGAGGATGTTCTGATGGGGCAAAATGAAGTTATAAAACTCTTTTTCTTTCTGTGATGATAAAATTTATAAAAATATCATATCTCACTTTTAAACCATGTATAATAATCATATCTTATTTAAAGTACAAAAACACTAATATATATATATATATATATATATATATATATATATATATATATATATATATATATATATATATGTTATTGCGTAAACGTCATTTTTGGGGATATGAGTAGACGCTTTTTTATTTATTAAACGGTATATTTACTTGTTTTCATCCATCGGCCTGAATATTCGTGAGATTTAATTGAAGAAATAAATCCCAGACCCCGTGGATTCGGATCTGTGTCCTGCTTGGCAAGGGAAACCGATTCCGACCTGCTCAGTTAGGATCAACCAAAGCTGAAGAGTGGATTTAAGCGAAATCCTTCTCGCCATAAATTCTCGAAATTACATATCAGCACAGTTTCATATCTAAACGTAAAAAAAGCAATTTCTAGAGAAGTAATTGATTAAGGACACGTGACACATTGGATAAAGGCGTTGGTTAGATCCAGTGACACGACCCAAAGAGCGTGAGTTCAATACCCGGTTAAGGCAGTGGAGAACTTGGAGAGGGGAATTAGCACGAGATAACTGATAACTGACATCCATTAAAAAAATGGCACGTGGAACTAGAACAGTCTAAAGGGTTCAGTTCGACATTCCAAACACCTGAAGAAGGCCGGAGCGTACAACGGCCGACACGTTATAATAAATCTGGCAACAAAGATGAGGACAATAATCCGAATAATGTAAATAATGTATATAATACCTCATCTCAGAAATATAGACAAATACTGAAGGGCCGAAACGTTGTAATAAATATGGCGTCAAAGATGAGGACAATAGTCCGAATAATGTAAATCGTGTACATAATAGCTCATCTCAGAAATATAGACAGATACTGAAAGGCCGAAACGTTGTAATAAATATGGCGATAAAGATTAGGACAATAGTCCGAATATTGTAAATCGTGTACATAATACCTCATCTCAGAAATATAGACAGATACTGAAAGGCCGAAACGTTGTAATAAATATGGCGACAAAGATGAGGACAATAGTCCGAATATTGTAAATCGTGTACATAATACCTCATCTCAGAAATATAGACAGATACTGAAAGGCCGAAACGTTGTAATAAATATGGCGACAAAGATGAGGACAATAGTCCGAATAATGTAAATAGTGTACATAATACCTCATCTCAGAAATATAGACAGATACTGAAAGGCCGAAACGTTGTAATAAATATGGCGTCAAAGATGAGGACAATAGTCCGAATAATGTAAATAGTGTACATAATAGCTCATCTCAGAAATATAGACAGATACTGAAAGGCCGAAACGTTGTAATAAATATGGCGATAAAGATTAGGACAATAGTCCGAATAATGTAAATCGTGTACATAATACCTCATCTCAGAAATATAGACAGATACTGAAAGGCCGAAACGTTGTAATAAATATGGTGACAAAGATGAGGACAATAGTCCGAATAATGTAAATAATGTACATAATACCTCATCTCAGAAATATAGACAGATACTGAAAGGCCGAAATGCTGTAATAAATATGGCGACAAAGATGAGGACAATAGTCCGAATAATGTAAATAGTCTACATAATACCTCATCTCAGAAATATAGACAGATACTGAAAGGCCGAAACGTTGTCATAAATATGGCGACAAAGATGAGGACAATAGTCCGAATATTGTAAATAGTGTACATAATACCTCATCTCAGAAATATAGACAGATACTGAAAGGCCGAAACGTTGTAATAATAAATATGGCGACAAAGATGAGGACAATAGTCCGAATAATGTAAATAGTGTACATAATACCTCATCTCAGAAATATAGACAGATACTGAAGGGCCGAAACGTTGTAAAAATATGGCGACAAAGATGAGGACAATAGTCCGAATAATGTAAATAGTGTACATAATACCTCATCTCAGAAATATAGACAGATACTGAAAGGCCGAAACGTTGTAATAAATATGGCGATAAAGATGAGGACAATAGTCCGAATAATGTAAATAGTGTACATAATACCTCATCTCAGAAATATAGACAGATACTGAAGGGCTGAAACGTTGTAATAAATATGGCGACAAAGATGAGGACAATAGTCCGAATAATGTAAATAGTGTACATAATACCTCATCTCAGAAATATAGACAGATACTGAAAGGCCGAAACGTTGTAATAAATATGGCGACAAAGATGAGGACAATAGTCCGAATAATGTAAATAGTGTACATAATACCTCATCTCAGAAATATAGACAGATACTGAAGGGCCGAAACGTTGTAATAAATATGGCGACAAAGATGAGGACAATAGTCCGAATAATGTAAATAGTGTACATAATACCTCATCTCAGAAATATAGACAGATACTGAAAGGCCGAAACGTTGTAATAAATATGGCGATAAAGATGAGGACAATAGTCCGAATAATGTAAATAGTGTACATAATACCTCATCTCAGAAATATAGACAGATACTGAAAGGCCGAAACGTTGTAATAAATATGGCGACAAAGATGAGGACAATAGTCCGAATAATGTAAATAGTGTACATAATACCTCATCTCAGAAATATAGACAGATACTGAAGGGCCGAAACGTTGTAATAAATATGGTGACAAAGATGAGGACAATAGTCCGAATAATGTAAATAATGTACATAATACCTCATCTCAGAAATATAGACAGATACTGAAAGGCCGAAATGCTGTAATAAATATGGCGACAAAGATGAGGACAATAGTCCGAATAATGTAAATAGTCTACATAATACCTCATCTCAGAAATATAGACAGATACTGAAAGGCCGAAACGTTGTAATAAATATGGCGACAAAGATGAGGACAATAGTCCGAATATTGTAAATAGTGTACATAATACCTCATCTCAGAAATATAGACAGATACTGAAAGGCCGAAACGTTGTAATAAATATGGCGACAAAGATGAGGACAATAGTCCGAATAATGTAAATAGTGTACATAATACCTCATCTCAGAAATATAGACAGATACTGAAGGGCCGAAACGTTGTAATAAATATGGCGACAAAGATGAGGACAATAGTCCGAATAATGTAAATAGTGTACATAAAACCTCATCTCAGAAATATAGACAGATACTGAAAGGCCGAAACGTTGTAATAAATATGGCGACAAAGATGAGGACAATAGTCCGAATAATGTAAATAGTGTACATAATACCTCATCTCAGAAATATAGACAGATACTGAAGGGCCGAAACGTTGTAATAAATATGGCGACAAAGATGAGGACAATAGTCCGAATAATGTAAATAGTGTACATAATACCTCATCTCAGAAATATAGACAGATACTGAAGGGCCGAAACGTTGTAATAAATATGGCGACAAAGATGAGGACAATAGTCCGAATAATGTAAATAGTGTACATAATACCTTATCTCAGAAATATAGACAGATACTGAAGGGCCGAAACGTTGAATAAATATGGCGACAAAGATGAGGACAATAGTCCGAATAATGTAAATAGTGTACATAATACCTCATCTCAGAAATATAGACAGATACTGAAAGGCCGAAACGTTGTAATAAATATGGCGATAAAGATGAGGACAATATGGAATGGAAACCGAATAATGTAAATAGTGTACATAATACCTCATCTCAGAAATATAGACAGATACTGAAGGGCTGAAACGTTGTAATAAATATGGCGACAAAGATGAGGACAATAGTCCGAATAATGTAAATAGTGTACATAATAAAACATCTCAGAAATATAGACAGATACTGAAAGGCCGAAACGTTGTAATAAATATGGCGATAAAGATGAGGGCAATAGTCCGAATAATGTAAATAGTGTACATAATACCTCATCTCAGAAATATAGACAGATACTGAAGGGCTGAAACGTTGTAATAAATATGGCAACAAAGATGAGGACAATAGTCCGAATAATGTAAATAGTGTACATAATACCTCATCTCAGAAATATAGACAGATACTGAAAGGCCGAAACGTTGTAATAAATATGGCGACAAAGATGAGGACAATAGTCCGAATAATGTAAATAGTGTACATAATACCTCATCTCAGAAATATAGACAGATACAAATGGATTTTTATTTATTTATTTAGACTGGTTTTTATAGCTTTAAACTTTATTTATAGGGAATTATAGATAGTATAATACCAAGTTAAAAAACCCGGTAGAATTTTACTTTGTCTATCGGCTGTTAATATATAAGATTATTTTCAGATAATCCAACAACTGGTTTGCTAAGCTTTTATAATTTTAAGAATCATGTGTGCAAACTGACAGATGCCACCACTGCATGTAACGCAGTTATATGCTGCATGGTTGAGTCATGAGCAACTAAAATGTTTTCCTCACCAGACTTTTCTGATGAAGCTGGTGTCGAGTTCTAATGAGGTAATAGATCTTTTTTTTATTAATCCAATAAATTTTATCACTTAAACATTATTTTTAGTGGATACTAATATTTGAGTAGACGTTCTTTTTTTATTTATTAAAAAGTCTATTTATCTTCATCTACCTGTTTGAATATTTGAGAAATCTTTTGAAGAAAAACATGTGCCCTCGAACAGGATATACCAACTCAGCCAAGAAGGACATCTGCTGATCAAGCATGGCTGAATAGTGCCTTTAAACAAAATCCTTCTGGCCATAGATTCTCAAAATTATATATCTACTCAGTTTTGTATCTAAACGTAAACAAAGCAATTTCTAAAGTAATATTTATTTATTTATTAATCAGACTGATTTTTATAAATTTAAACTTTATTTTTTAGTGAATTATAGGGTATAATAGCAAGTTAAAAAGGGCAAGCTAAAAAAAAAAAATCAGGAAGAAACAATGAGAAAATAGGAGTAACAAAAAGTGTTATATTTTGCATTGGGGCATTAAAAAAAAAAAATGGTTCTGTGATACCATCATTTATTAAACATCCAATGAATTAACCTCTTCTCCAAACCCCATCTTCAGGCGCCTGTCACCACTTGCAGTTGACCTCAGTGTCCATTATATATATATATATATATATATATATATATATATATATATATATATATATATATATATATATTTCTACACACACACACACATATATATATATATATAAAATAAAATTGTCCAAAAATAAAAATATAAGTTTCATATCTGCTCAGTTTCATCTCCAAACATAAACAAAGCAATGCACACTGATGTTTATGTGTACATATGTATACATACATATACCTATATACATGTGTTAATAGATGCACATATGTGCGTATAAATATAAACACAAACATATGCACTTAAATTCTAACAATATTAAATTTAATTATAAATCTAACCTCCTACAAGCTGGTGTCGAGTTCTAATGAGCTAATAGATTTTTTTATTATTTATTAATCTAACAACAAGCGATGGCGCTTAGCATGAAACAGATTGTTGCCGTTCGGTGTTGACTTCAATGTCCACCTTACGTACGCTCTATCTAGGATATTGAATATATTTAATCATAAGTGTAGCATACCATAAACCCATACTTTTTCATTAATCTATATCGATATATATATATATATATATCATATTTATATTTCTTATATTAGTTGTCGATTTACATACATACATACATGCACACACACACACACACACACACACACACACACACACACACACACATATATATATATATATATATATATATATATATATATATAAATATTTATAAACATACTTACAGTTAGTCATTTGTAACTAATAATAATATTTATTAAGTATAAATAGCTGTACAAATTGAGTTTATATCTTCTGGTCCTTACTATATATATATATATATATATATATATATATATATATATATATATATATATATTAAAATTTAAAGATGCTTAGACAAATCACTTTAAGGTTCCATTCATATATATATAAATATATATATTTATATATATATTTTATATATATATATATATATATATATCTGTGTGTGTGTGTGTGTGTTTAAAAGACAATAGAAATGTTTATATATATATATATATATATATATATATATGTGTGTGTGTGTGTGTGTGTGTGTAAAAGATAATAGAAATGTCTTTTATATATATATATATATATATATATATATATATATAAAGATCATATAAAAACAGGGTTTTCAAGCTTTTTTAACGTTTTCCAATGATTTAATGGGAATGGTACTATTCTTTAATTCTTATATTATCCTTTATTAATTATATATATATATATATATATATATATATATATATATATATATATATATGTCTATATTTCTGAGATGAGCTATTATGTACATTATTCGGACTATTGTCCTCATCTTTGTCGCCATATGTAACACAACGGCAAAAATGTAAGTGGCGACCCAGAGACATTAGATAAAGAATTGATCAGTATAAGTAGTACCCTACAACGTAACAACTACCCTGGGTAGATGGCAGCAGCCCCACAAAACTGGGATAGGCAGGTACAAGAGGAGGAGGACAACAACACTCAGAAAACAGTCTGCCTGCCTTATGTGAAGGGGTTATCAGAGAAAATAGAATGTATCTGCGGTCCATATAACATCAGTACAACCTTCAAAAGCTTGACGACACCTCGCAGATATATCTCCCGAATTAGACCCACCCCATAGAGGAGAACATGATTAAAGACTGTGTGTATGCTATGCATGCAGCTGCAGAAAGAAATATAAAGGGGAGACAGGCCGCCCCCCTCAAGGTAAGGCTTCAAGAACACCAGAAAGCTGTAACACGAGGGGAAGTGTAAAAATCAGGTGTGGCTGACCACATATGGAGAGAGAAGGGAGATCACCGCCCTCTGTGGGATCAGGTTGAGATCATAGACAAAGAACACCATTGGAAAATTCATAAACTTAAAGAATCAGCACATATGCTAGACCACAAAAATCTCTTGAGCCAACCAAGCATAGAAATAAATACAATATGGGAACCAGTAATAAGGAGTGCCAGAGAAAAGCGATAATAACAAAAAAAAATTTGCAATGTGAGCTCTGGTAAAAACATGAATGATAACAGCAAAAATTGCAATATGAGCACTGGTAAAAAAATAAGGCTGACGACATTAAATTTATAATACCCAGAAATTCATACACAGATGTCCTCAAGGACACATGGCACAATAAAGTCGTTAGTTAGATCCTGTGACAAGACTCAAAGAGTGTTAGTTAAGGCAGTTGAGAACTTTTTAACTGATAACTGACATCCATTAAACATGGCAGCCACCTGAAGAAGTTCGGAGCGTACAACGGCCGAAACGTTGTAATAAATATGGCAACAAAGATGAGGACAATAGTCCGAATAATGTAAAAATATATATATATATATATATATATATATATATATATATATATATATATATATAAATTAGTGGTCAATATATATATATATATATATATATATATATATATATAAATTCCCAAGAGTATAAAATCAAGGTAGAACTCAATGCCCACGACAGAGTAAGAATATGTAAAAATATTAGTGTTTGATCCTTTTGTATTATATATATGTGTGTGTGTATATATATATTATATTAAGTCATCTCAGCCACCCCCTTGTAGTAAGAGGCCTGCTTCTTAGGCTAAAGTCTAATCAGTCTTTGAGGTTTATACATTTATTAGAGAGCATCCATTGGATTTGGTTTTTCATTTTAGTAGATCTGCTAATTTCTTATATAGACGATCGATAAAAATTTAAGCGACTAATTGTTTATTTATTTTTTTTTACAACTGTTTAGATATTTATGCAGGTTGTTCTTTAACATGAAATAGTATTAAATGTAGCAGCGAATGAAAAAAAAGTTAAGCGCAGAAAAAAAGGAAGGGTTATTATAATTCGAGCTGATATTCGGGCGAAGCCAAGGAAAGCGGGGACAAGTATATAATTAGATGCGTTCTTTCAGTCCTGTTGTGTAGAAACTGCAAAACAAACCCTCTTGTATCAGTAGATATTAGTCTTTTGGTTACTCGACGGGTGGAGCAAGGGACATCGTTTTTAAAAGCAATGTAGTGGGTTTAGATGTTTTGGAGTCAGAAAACAAAGCTTGTGTTGTTGTTATGAAGTCCATGACGATTGCGCCTAGCATGAAACAGCCTGTCGCCTCTGAGTTTTACCTTCAATGTTCACTTTTATAATTATATTTACACACGCTCTATCTCTGATATTGAGCACTTTATCCCATAAATATAGCACACCTTAAAACTATATTTCTTCATATCTAAATATCTATCAATATTGCGATTTTCTTTCTTCGTTTAATGATAATATTATTAATCTTATCAGACGATATGAAAAGAATTTGCAACAAATAAATAGACCATACTTGTCTATATTATTTAATGAAACATGCATCAATGAAACAATGCTGCCTAAATACACACTATCTATCTATCTATCTATCTATCTATCTATCTCTCTCTCTCTCTCTCTCTCTCTCTCTATATATATATATATATATATATATATATATATATATATATTATATAATACACATAATATCCAACGTTGATAGAACGACACGGGGTTTCACGCAGTCTTGCAATCTTCAGGTACGGGATATGCTCTGTTATATAAAATTGAGCACTGTTTTTATAACACCTGAGAAGGAAATATATATGTACGCGCAAGTATATGTGCAAATATGCATATTTCTTTATCATACCCATCTCTCTCTCTCGATATATATATATATATATATATATATATATATATATATATATATATATATATATAAAGGACGTGAAACCCAGTCTCTAGGAGGAAAGTTGAAAAAATATGACACAGTGACACACTGACATTCGTATTTATTTATATATTCAGTTTTTAGTTCGGAAAAAGTAATGACGTCTCACGAGAAAGGATATAAAAAGAAAACGCAAGTTAAATTTATTTAGGATATATATATATATATATATATATATATATATATATATATATATATATAATATAATTTTGGAGGAAAGATAAATTACAAAGTGAAAAAGTTTTCATGTGACGCGTTTCGTCCTTTAGGACATCATCAGACTAAGTATATGTTTACATTGATACGACCACGCATGCGCATGAAGGAAAGAGGAACACAATGAAAAAATAGGGGAAAAAGAAACTACTATTATATATATATATTTTTGTGGGGGTTGGTTTATGAGATTGGGAGAGAGAAGCGACAACACGACTATCGCATTATGCCTCGCAAAAAGAAATTCCCGCTAACAGAGGACGAAATTGCAATCAAAAGAGCCAAAGCTGCAGCGAGGGAAAGAAAGTCCCGTGTAAATGAAAACCCAGATCAAACAGCAGCCACGAGAGCTTCCAATGCTGAGAATAGGCAAAGACTTAGGGACTCTCAAACTCTCAAACTGAAAAATCAACTGAAAGCCCAATTTAAATAAATTTAAATTCTGTCATTTTGTATATTTTCTATTAAAAGCATATTTTTACGCATAAAATGTTGTCCAATAGTTCGGCTTTTTAATCTAGTATTTAAATAAATTTAAATTAAATTCGTTTTTTACTATCTTTCTATTAAAACGGCATTATTTTTTACGGCATAAAAATACAGTCCAATAGTTCGGCTTTTTAATCTAGTATTTAAATAAATTTAAATTAAATTCGTTTTTTTTGTTTATCTTTCTATTAAAACGGCATTATTTTTGGGCATAAAAAATACAGTCCAATAGTTCGGCTTTTAATCTAGTATTTAAATAAATTTAAATTAAATTCGATTTTACTATCTTTCTATTAAAACGGCATTATTTTTTACGGCATAAAAATACAGTCCAATAGTTCGGCTTTTAATCTAGTATTTAAATAAATTTAAATTAAATTCGTTTTTTACTATCTTTCTATTAAAACGGCATTATTTTTACGGCATAAAAATACAGTCAAATAGTTCGGCTTTTAATCTAGTATTTAAATAAATTTAAATTAAATTCGTTTTTACTATCTTTCTATTAAAACGGCATTATTTTTACGGCATAAAAATACAGTCCAATAGTTCGGCTTTTAATCTAGTATTTAAATAAATTTAAATTAAATTCGTTTTTACTATCTTTCTATTAAAACGGCATTATTTTTACGGCATAAAAATACAGTCCAATAGTTCGGCTTTTAATCTAGTATTTAAATAAATTTAAATTAAATTCGTTTTTTTATCTTTCTATTAAAACGGCATTATTTTTACGGCATAAAAATACAGTCCAATAGTTCGTTAACTTTTTTATCTAGTATTTAAATAAATTTAAATTAAATTCGTTTTTACTATCTTTCTATTAAAACGGCATTATTTTTACGGCATAAAAATACAAATTAATAGTTCGGCTTTTTGATCTAGTATTTAAATAAATTTAAATTAAATTCGTTTTTACTATCTTTCTATTAAAACGGCATTATTTTTACGGCATAAAAATACAGTCCAATAGTTCGGCTTTTTAATCTAGTATTTAAATAAATTTAAATTAAATTCGTTTTACTATCTTTCTATTAAAACGGCATTATTTTTGCGGCATAAAATACAGTCCAATAGTTCGGCTTTTTAATCTAGTATTTAAATAAATTTAAATTAAATTCGTTTTTACTATCTTTCTATTAAAACGGCATTATTTTTACGGCATAAAAATACAGTCCAATAGTTCGGCTTTTAATCTAGTATTTAAATAAATTTAAATTAAATTCGTTTTTACTATCTTTCTATTAAAACGGCATTATTTTTACGGCATAAAAATACAGTCCAATAGTTCGGCTTTTAATCTAGTATTTAAATAAATTTAAATTAAATTCGATTTTACTATCTTTCTAGTAAAATGGCATTACTTTTCGAACACCTTTATGTCAATATTTTGTCGTTACGGTGTGAGAAAACAAAAAATAATGTCTATGTTCATTTAATTCTATTAAAATCTAATTCGATTTAGTGACGCTTGCGAAGAAAGACTATTCGAAACCATAGGAATTGCCAAGGAAAAGCGAGCGCTCATCTTCTTGGGAAGAGGCTTGACGTGGCAGGTGGTGATTTTCATATGGGAAGCAGACAGTCAAGACAGAAAAGCGATAAGAATCAAGTAACGATAAACTGTCTACGTATTACGTTATAGTCGCAGACGAAAAGATATTACAGAGGTTATAGTCGCTACTACCAGGATCGGACAAATGGTGGTGCCTTTTTCGGGATTTCATTTTAAAATTTTAGCCAGAATTCTTGGAGAGACATGATCGCACATGATTCAGAAACGACAGAGCACATAGAAGAAGAATGAGATTGTGTAAATGGTTGGCAGAACAGGGTTTAGGAAACATTGCGAAAAGACAAAAGAGCTTGGAAAGGACGAGAAATTATGGAGCACCTTGATTCTGAAGGGACATGGTATATAGAAGAAGAAAGAGCCTGTGTAAATTTTAGTTTCAAATAACTTGGGGTCTGGATCTGTTATAAGAGACTTTATTTTCTTTGTTTAATAGCATATCAACTCCTTATTTTATTTTCTTTGGAGTTCCCAAGCAATAAAAAATATCTGTTATTCTGCCTTCACAACTGGATACATGGTAGATGATACTCAGCTTTTGTGCTTATACATGTTTGTGTGGACATACTCTAAATACTAGAGGTGGTGATATGGATGTCTTTATATATTATACTGGGATTACAGCTTTTTTTACTTTAAAAATATATATTTGGTATTTAAAATATACAGGATTTCTGCAAGCTCTTCAGTAAAATGAATGGAGCACTTTGGTTGATTGGCATTTGTTTACATTCGTAAAAACAATACGCTAGATTTAGCCGCGTAACTCCGCCGAGTGAAGATAGCTCAGTGGTAGAATACTGACACCAAATTTGTTGGGCTTCGATCCTAGCTTGAGGCATTTGGATGTCTAGGCGCACTGAGGAGCTGTGGATACAGTGAAACAGTACTGCCTTGAATGATATATATATATATATATATATATATATATATATATATATATATATATATATATATATATATGTGTGTGTGTGTGTGTGTGTGTGTGTGTGTGTCATTCTGCTGACAGTACTGTTTATATATTTGTGTGTAAAAATATTTTTAAGAGTGGTGAATATTAATGGTTTATATTAATCAAAATGGAGATTACTTGTTTTTAAAAAAAAAAAAACAACAAAAAAAAGACAAAAAAACAAACCATGATTTGCATCAATCTTAATCTGGATCAACATATTTAGCAGATATTTTTATGCCTACATGTAACCATCAATTCATTTCTCTTGTTTAATAAACTAGGGTTATATATATATATATATATATATATATATATATAGCCCTAGTTTATCAACAGAATCCATCAAAGAATCCATACTAAGAAAAAATGAGGCAGTTCTAAACGCAAAAGGGAATCCCGTACTAGAATTGTGTATCTAATTAAGTGTAAGTGTAATTGTGTGTGTGTGTGTGTGTGTGTGTGTATACACATACAAAAACACAAATAAACGCTGCCTCACACAAGTAAACAGTCATAATTACACACATGCGCAAAAACTCCGGGCCTCGTGTTAGAATAATGGTTTGCGGCTTGGACTGAGGAATTGAAGAACCAAGTTCCGATTCCAGTGTTGCATAGTCCCCCACTCCCGTTAGGGTTGGTCTTGCTCACTGCGCCAATTTGATAATAAAATTTCATTTTTCTCTCTCAGCCGATGATTGTTTTGAGTCCAGAGATAAAAGAACTTCAACATATGGAATTTTAACTTAACTATTTATTAAACACGTCCACGTGTACATTTCTAACTGTCCAGTGCGGTCGCACTCCCTCCACTGGGGAGCCGTTTCAGACACGAAAGCGACCACTTTTACATTGACGGTTCAAAAACAACTTATTTAAAATCCTTTCTCTATACCTATCTCCTTTCCCACGCTAGCTCAGTCAATCAAAATCGACTTCTTCATTTTGTCTTGTATCTGATCCCTATGGTCAGCCTCAGGAAGTCCTAGCAGAGATACATTTCCTTTAAAAGGAATAGTATGCTAACCTATTATTTAACATTAGTCGAGTTCGTTACATTCGCTTGCGTGCTAATATCCCTGGGAGATATATGAATCTCTTTCCCCCCGTAGTTACGGGTAAATAGCAGGACAGACTGGGTTATATAGCTATGGGTGGTAACCGGTTTAGGAGAAGGAAAGACTGACTTCAAAACCGTATGTAACCCAGGTAAAGCACATACTATAACGATAAGGAAAGGATCGGCCGCATTGATTCGATGTTCCCGACCATGACCGATTGCTTTTTTTCTAATACTCTAAAAACAGGAAACATTTTTGGTGTAAAGCCTATCACAATACATACAAATACAGAACATCTGGTACACTATTTGAATTGTTCGTACTATCATCCTCATCTTTGTTGCCATATATTAACACGACGTTTCACGAAGAAAGAGTGTGAGTTCAATACCTGGTTAAGGCAGTGGAGAACTTGGAGAGGGGAATTAACAGGAGATAACTGACATCCATTAGACATGGCACATGGAACTAGAACAGTCTACCCATTGAGCGAAATAAAGGGTTCAGTTCGACATTCCAACCACCTGAAGAAAGCCGGAGCGTACAACGGCTGAAACGTTGTAATAAATATGGCGACAAAGATGAGGACAATAGTCCGAATAATGTAAATAGTGCACAAAATACCTCACCTCAGAAATATAGACAGATACTGAAGGGACGAAACGTTGTAATAAATATGGCGACAAAGATGAAGACAATAGCCCGAATAATGTAAATAGTGCACATAATACCTCATCTCAGAAATATAGACAGATACTGAAGGGCCGAAACGATGTAATAAATATGGTGACAAAGATGAGTACAATAATCTGAATAATGTAAATAGTGTACATAATACCTCATCTCAGAAATGTAGACAGGTATTGAAAGGCCGAAACTTTGTAATAAATATGGCGACAGAGATGAGGACAATAGTCCGAATAATGTAAATAGTGTACATAATACCTCATCTCAGAAATATAGACAGATACTGAAAGGCCGAAACTTTGTAATAAATATGGCGACAAAGATGAGGACAATAGTCCGAATAATGTAAATAGTGTACATAATACCTCATCTCAGAAATATAGACAGATACTGAAAGGCCAAAACTTTGTAATAAATATGGCGACAAAGATGAAGACAATAGCCCGAATAATGTAAATAGTGTACATAATACCTTATCTCAGAAATATAGACAGATACTGAAAGGCCGAAACGTTGTAATAAATCTGGCAACAAAGATGAGGACAATAGTCCGAATAATGTAAATAGTGTACATAATACCTCATCTCAGAAATATAGACAGATACTGAAAGGCCGAAACGTTGTAATAAATATGGCAACAAAAATGAGGACAATAGTCCGAATAATGTAAATAGTGTACATAATACCTCATCTCAGAAATATAGACAGATACTGAAAGGCCAAAACTTTGTAATAAATATGGCGACAAAGATGAAGACAATAGCCCGAATAATGTAAATAGTGTACATAATACCTTATCTCAGAAATATAGACAGATACTGAAAGGCCGAAACGTTGTAATAAATATGTCGACAAAGATGAGGACAATAGTCCGAATAATGTAAATAGTGTACATAATACCTCATCTCAGAAATATAGACAGATACTGAAAGGCCAAAACGTTGTAATAAATATGGCAACAAAGATCAGGACAATAGTCCGAATAATGTAAATAATGTACATAATACCTCATCTCAGAAATATAGACAGATACTGAAAGGCCGAAACGTTGTAATAAATATGGCGACAAAGATGAGGGAAATAGTCCGAACAATGTAAATAGTGTACATAATACCTCATCTCAGAAATATAGACAGATACTGAAAGGACGAAACTTTGTAATAAATATGGCGACAAAGATGAGGAAAATAGTCCGAATAATGGACAATAGTGTACATAATACCTCATCTCAGAAATATAGACAGATACTGAAAGGCCGAAACGTTGTAATAAATATGTCGACAAAGATGAGGACAATAGTCCGAATAATGTAAATAGTGTACATAATACCTCATCTCAGAAATATAGACAGATACTGAAAGGCCAAAACGTTGTAATAAATATGGCAACAAAGATCAGGACAATAGTCCGAATAATGTAAATAATGTACATAATACCTCATCTCAGAAATATAGACAGATACTGAAAGGCCAAAACGTTGTAATAAATATGGCAACAAAGATCAGGACAATAGTCCGAATAATGTAAATAATGTACATAATACCTCATCTCAGAAATATAGACAGATACAGAAAGGCCGAAACGTTGTAATAAATATGGCGACAAAGATGAGGAAAATAGTCCGAATAATGTAAATAGTGTACATAATACCTCATCTCAGAAATATAGACAGATACTGAAAGGCCGAAACGTTGTAATAAATATGTCGACAAAGATGAGGACAATAGTCCGAATAATGTAAATAGTGTACATAATACCTCATCTCAGAAATATAGACAGATACTGAAAGGCCAAAACGTTGTAATAAATATGGCAACAAAGATCAGGACAATAGTCCGAATAATGTAAATAATGTACATAATACCTCATCTCAGAAATATAGACAGATACTGAAAGGCCGAAACGTTGTAATAAATATGGCGACAAAGATGAGGAAAATAGTCCGAATAATGTAAATAGTGTACATAATACCTCATCTCAGAAATATAGACAGATACTGAAAGGACGAAACTTTGTAATAAATATGGCGACAAAGATGAGGAAAATAGTCCGAATAATGTAAATAGTGTACATAATACCTCATCTCAGAAATATAGACAGATACTGAAAGGACGAAACTTTTGTAATAAATATGGCGACAAAGATGAGGAAAATAGTCCGAATAATGTAAATAGTGTACATAATACCTCATCTCAGAAATATAGACAGATACTGAAAGGACGAAACTTTGTAATAAATATGGCAACAAAGATCAGGACAATAGTCCGAATAATGTAAATAATGTACATAATACCTCATCTCAGAAATATAGACAGATACTGAAAGGCCGAAACGTTGTAATAAATATGGCGACAAAGATGAGGAAAATAGTCCGAATAATGTAAATAGTGTACATAATACCTCATCTCAGAAATATAGACAGATACTGAAAGGCCGAAACGTTGTAATAAATATGTCGACAAAGATGAGGACAATAGTCCGAATAATGTAAATAGTGTACATAATACCTCATCTCAGAAATATAGACAGATACTGAAAGGCCAAAACGTTGTAATAAATATGGCAACAAAGATCAGGACAATAGTCCGAATAATGTAAATAATGTACATAATACCTCATCTCAGAAATATAGACAGATACTGAAAGGCCGAAACGTTGTAATAAATATGGCGACAAAGATGAGGAAAATAGTCCGAATAATGTAAATAGTGTACATAATACCTCATCTCAGAAATATAGACAGATACTGAAAGGACGAAACTTTGTAATAAATATGGCGACAAAGATGAGGAAAATAGTCCGAATAATGTAAATAGTGTACATAATACCTCATCTCAGAAATATAGACAGATACTGAAAGGACGAAACTTTGTAATAAATATGGCGACAAAGATGAGGAAAATAGTCCGAATAATGTAAATAGTGTACATAATACCTCATCTCTGACATATAGACAGATACAGAAGATCAGGTGCTTGGTCGTGGAATGTCGACGACGTCAGGTTTCTTTCAAAATCGTTTTAATAGAGTGTGATAACTTTAAATCACACAAGAGATCGCTATCACATTCTTTCTCCGTGTTCGTACATTTTTAATCACCATCGATAGCCTGTCATTCTTTCTTGTCAGGTTGAAGAGTAGACAAAACAATCTCCTACTGGTAGACATCTTGCGTTTTTTTTGTTTTTGTTTTAAAAAACATTTCAAAGAAAACAAATGGTGGAAATGTCTGTTGTATCGATGTTCCCCTAAACCTGACATTGAAAGAATGCTAGTGCCGCCAGGTTCTGTGTCCGAAATTATTGCACAATCAAACTGGGAGGAAAACTCAGGCTGTCGGACGCGGTGCAGTGGTGGCTGCAGACCTCCCACTTCGCGGTCGTGGTCTTAAAGTTGTAAGTCGCTGAGGTCGTACAGTGGCTATGTTCTGGCTTTACAAGAGTGAGATAAAATTGCAGTATTTCTCTTGCATCTGAGCATTTCTGGGTGGGATTTCTGTAGCACCTTGTATTTACAAAACAACCACCCGCCAAAAAAAAAAAAAAAAAAAAAAAAACAGACGAAGAAAAATACATAGACAAAATGACCAACACACCAAAAGACACAATCACAAATACGTACACATGCACACAATCACAAAAATGTACATATATATACAGAAAACACACACGGAGACAAATACATAATCGGAAAGAACAACACACACAAAGAGACAATCACAAATACATACACATACACATCATCATAAAAACATTTACACATACACGCAAACAATTGCAAAGGCCGGTACTCACGACTTCTCAATCATGAAGAAAGAAATACATATACACACATAAAGCTCACACACTCAAACACATCACCACAAAGGCAATGAGAGTACTTCAACGTGGTGTAATGGTTAACGAGCTAGTATACAAAGATACCAATTACGACTGAGATCGATCCTCATTGGGTCCTTCTGTCACATCTAAGCTACGCTTAAAATCACAATCGGGCACTTCGACGTAGTGTAATGGTTAACAAGTATGTGTCGCTCCATCAATTACAACTGGATAGGGAGTTCGATTCTAACTGGGTGCCCCATTCTTTTGGCCTTATGCCACAACTAAGCTACGCTTAAAAAAATCACAACTGGGTATCTCGACGTGGTGTAATGGTTAACAAGCTTGACTCACTAGATCAATTACGACAGAGTAGTAAGTTCGATCCTCACTGGGTACCCCAAACTTTCGGCCTTGTGCCACATCTAAGCTACGCTGAGAAAATCCTCATGAGGGGAAATTAAAGGTTTGACATATTTGTTTAATAAATCCTATTCGTTATATAATCCCAGATCATTGCCCCATACTTTCGACATTGTGCCATATCTGAGTACACCAGCGTCACAGCAGCAGTAACAAAGTCAGCCACACGCATAAGCGTACAATCTCAAAGCTCTAACACAAGGAAAAAACATGAACCAAAGCACACACTGCAAATAATCTCACACATGTATGCACACACATTTTGTTAAAAAAAAGATCTTTTTCTAATGTTTCTCTTTTTAAAAGAAATTTCGAATATCTACAGAAATCTGGAGACGCCCTGTTGCCCTCGAGGTTTGATTAGAAAAGTTTCAGTGAATATTTTCATTCCGTTTCAGTAGATTCATAATTAATTAGACGACCTGACGTCTCTACAAATGAATCTCTCCTTATTGGGATTTATAGGGTCACAAGGTACTCCAGATAATGCCTTCTTCTTAACGACGTTGGCGATCATGATTGCTCACAATGTACTGTTCATTGGCGCACTTAATGAATTTTATATTTACCTCCCCTAAACACGGTTCGGCCACACATTTTCTCTAACAAGCAAGTTATGCATTGATTTCCCCTTTCATTCTTGACTTCAGACAGTCCTGTAAGTATCAAATATTCCAAGCCCACTTTTCTTTCTATGCATCCTGGAAACATCAGTTCTCACTTTACGAGATTAATTATAAATTTAAACTTTCTCAAAAACTACGTCGTTGCTCATGTATTCAGTCTATGGTAATCTCAGGATTCTTCTGTAGACCAGATTTTTTGCCTAAAGTCTCTTCTTCATCTGTGAGAAGATTGTCCAGCATTCACTGCCATATAGGAGGACTGATATTACGTAACAGTTCAGTACTCTTTTCTTTGTTTCTCTTGCTTCAAGTCTCTTCTTCATCTTTGAGGAGATTGTCCAGCATTCACTGCCATATAGGAGGACTGATATTACGTAATAGTTCAGTTAAATTTTTCTTTGTTTCTGTTGCTACAAGTCTCTTCTTCATCTGTGAGGAGATTGTCCAGCATTCACTGCCATATAGGAGGACTGATATTACGTAACAGTTCAGTACACTTTTCTTTGTTTCTCTTTGCTTCAAGTCTCTTCTTCATCTTTGAGGAGATTGTCCAGCATTCACTGCCATATAGGAGGACTGATATTACGTAACAGTTCAGTACACTTTTTTTTTGTTTCTCTTGCTTCAAGTCTCTTCTTCATCTTTTGAGGAGATTGTCCAGCATTCACTGCCATATAGGAGGACTGATATTACGTAACAGTTCAGTACACTTTTTTCTTTGTTTCTCTTGCTTCAAGTCTCTTCTTCATCTGTGAGGAGATTGTCCAGCATTCACTGCCATATAGGAGGACTGATATTACGTAACAGTTCAGTACACTTTTCTTTTGTTTCTCTTGCTTCAAGTCTCTTCTTCATCTGTGAGGAGATTGTCCAGCATTCACTGCCATATAGGAGGATTGATATTACGTAACAGTTCAGTACACTTTTCTTTTTGTTTCTCTTGCTTCAAGTCTCTTCTTCATCTTTTGAGATTGTCCAGCATTCACTGCCATATAGGAGGACTGATATTACGTAACAGTTCAGTACTCTTTTCTTTTGTTTCTTGCTTCAAGTCTCTTCTTCATCTTTTGAGGAGATTGTCCAGCATTCACTGCCAAATAGGAGGACTGATATTACGTAACAGTTCAGTACTCTTTTCTTTGTTTCTGTTGCTTCAAGTCTCTTCTTCATCTGTGAGGAGATTGTCCAGCATTCACTGCCATATAGGAGGACTGATATTACGTAACAGTTCAGTACTCTTTTCTTTGTTTCTGTTGCTTCAAGTCTCTTCTTCATCTTTGAGGAGATTGTCCAGCATTCACTGCCATATAGGAGGACTGATATTACGTAACAGTTCAGTACTCTTTTCTTTGTTTCTGTTGCTTCAAGTCTTTTTCTCTTCATCTTTTGAGGAGATTGTCCAGCATTCACTGCCATATAGGAGGACTGATATTACTTAACAGTTCAGTACTCTTTTCTTTGTTTCTGTTGCTTCAAGTCTCTTCTTCATCTTTGAGGAGATTGTCCAGCATTCACTGCCATATAGGAGGACTGATATTACGTAACAGTTCAGTACTCTTTTCTTTGTTTCTCTTGCTTCAAGTCTCTTCTTCATCTTTGAGGAGATTGTCCAGCATTCACTGCCATATAGGAGGACTGATATTACGTAACAGTTCAGTACTCTTTTCTTTGTTTCTCTTGAACTTCAAGTCTCTTCTTCATCTTTGAGGAGATTGTCCAGCATTCACTGCCATATAGGAGGACTGATATTACGTAACAGTTCAGTACTTTTTCTTTGTTTCTCTTGCTTCAAGTCTCTTCTTCATCTTTGAGGAGATTGTCCAGCATTCACTGCCATATAGGAGGACTGATATTACGTAACAGTTCAGTACTCTTTTTTTTTTGTTTCTCTTGCTTCAAGTCTCTTCTTCATCTTTGAGGAGATTGTCCAGCATTCACTGCCATATAGGAGGACTGATATTACGTAACAGTTCAGTACTCTTTTCTTTGTTTCTGTTGCTTCAAGTCTCTTCTTCATCTGTGAGGAGATTGTCCAGCATTCACTGCCATATAGGAGGATTGATATTACGTAACAGTTCAGTACTCTTTTCTTTGTTTCTCTTGCTTCAAGTCTCTTCTTCATCTGTGAGGAGATTGTCCAGCATTCACTGCCATATAGGAGGACTGATATTACGTAACAGTTCAGTACTCTTTTCTTTGTTTCTCTTGCTTCAAGTCTCTTCTTCATCTGTGAGGAGATTGTCCAGCATTCACTGCCATACAGAAGAACAGATATCACGTAACAGTTCAGTATCTTTTTTTCTTCTAATGAAATTTTCCTGTTTCTTAATACCCTGCTTAGCTTTCGAAAGGTACTTTTTGCCATCCGCATTCGGATTTCATTGTCGCACTTTCCGTTCGCTGTCAAAATATTTCCCGGATATTTAAATTTTTTACTTTTTTGATTTTAGTATCTCCAATTTTTAATCACTTCTCGTTTCTTCTCCACTATCTGGAGGAGACTTTGTAGTTTCCTTTCTATGTCTACTCTCAACACTGTGTCATTTGCATATCTCATGTTGTTAAAATTGTGGCTGCTAATAATGAATCCTGATAGGACTTCTACTTCTCTCTGAATCACCGCACTGCATAGGTTGATAGATAGTACTTTTTTCTTGCTTTCACTATTCCGTGTGCAACCTATTCAGTGGGTGTTTTTATAGTTTCCTTTTTGTGTCTGCTATCAACACTGTGTCATCTTCATATGTGATGTTGTTAAGATTGTGGCCGCTAATAATAAATCCTGATAGGACTTCTAATTCTCTCTGAATTGCATCACTGCATAGGTTGATTAATTCCTGTGTACAACCCATTCTGTAGGAGTTTTTATAATTCCCTTCCTGTATCTGCTATCAACACTGCGTCATTTGCATATCTTTTGTTGTTAAGATTGTGGCTGCTAACAATTACTCCTGTCAGGACTTAAAATTCTCTCTGAATCGCCTTTCTTCATAAGTTCAATAAGTCCGGTGAGATTTATTTATCATATTTTTTAGTAAAATCCCTTAAAAAGAACATAAAAGAATTAAACGATAGATACTGAATAAAGAATTTTTTTTTTAAGTCCCGACCTCAAATCTGATAGGTTTCGTTATATTTTCTGATACGACTTTTACCAAAACCGTGGGTGGCTTGTGGTGTTTAGATTGACTGTCTGGCGAAAGAAATGGTAAGCAAAACGAAAGCTAGGAACGGAAAGCGTTTGTCAAACATTGGCAGACGACAGATAAGAGACGCAGCAGAAATGTTATTTTGAAGATAAAAAGTAGAGAGTCAACGAAGCACAAGATAGGAAGGTTTAATTCAGTTCATTGCTAAGGAAATAAAAAAGTCAACTATAATTATTAAGAGAAGAAAAATGAAAAAAAAAATGCGATAAAAAAATAAAAACGAGGCGAAAGAAACATGGCGGGAAGAAAAGAAAAGAAGTATGCAAAGCAACAAAAAAAAGAGAGAGAAACTGAAGAAAAAGAAATAAAGAAGAAACAAAAAGAGAGAAAGAGAGAGAAAGAGAGAGAGAGAGAGAGAGAGAGAGACAAGATAAATAGAAGAAAAAATGGGGAAAATAAAAAAATAAAAGGAAATACAAATAAAAATGAAAATGAAAGACAAGACTAAAAAGCAAGAGAAAGAGAAAAAAATAAATAAAGAATAGAAAACAGAAGAGAAAGAAGAAATAAAAGGCGGGAAATTGAGAAAAATGAAGAAAAGGAGAAAGAAAAAGAAAAAGAAGAAATAAAAGGCGGGAAATTGAGAAAAATGAAGAAAAGGAGAAAGAAAAAGAAAAAGAAGAAATAAAAGGCGGGAAATTGAGAAAAATGAAGAAAAGAAGAAAGAAAAAGAAAAAGAAGAAATAAAAGGCGAAAAATTGAGAAAAATTAAGAAAAGAAGAAGAAAAGGAAAAAGAAGAAATAAAAGGCGGGAAATTGAGAAAAATGAAGAAAAGAAGAAGAAAAAGAAAAAAGCGGAATAATAAAGAAAAGAAGAAAAAGAATTTTTTTATTCATGCAAAAAATTATTCCTATGTTAATAGATCATTTCCATAGAGTATTTTAATGTGAAAACTGAACAGTCTAAAAGTAAAATTCAAAGTGGTCCATTTGAATTTTTTGAAGAAAAAAATGGTCCATGGACTGAAAAAGGTCGAGAAGCACTGGTTTATATGGATAGAATAACAGTTAACGTGAACCCGTTAAGATTGTAGTAATTGGGGAAACATCCTCTTGGGAGTCTGTTCCGCAGGGCACTGATACGCGGGAAGAAGCTGTTCGTGTGGAACTTACTTCTCACCGATAGAATACAAAAGGAATGAGGGTGTTTTGTCACTACATAAGTTGCATGGTGGGTCCTAGCCGCGAAGGTTAGACCCGGCGAAACCAAGGAATGTAGCTCGTCCGAGCACTTTCAATGGAAGTAGCGATAAAACACTGAAAGGCTCATCACATCCCGCGTACGAAAGAGAGCTTGGAAAGTGGGAAATATTTTTCTTTGAACTATCAGGATTAGAAAGTAGGGCCTGGGCAGCTCCCGCCCATATATGAGTAGAGTACTCCATTTCAGGCCTTGTTAGGCTCTTGTAAACGTAGAGGGTAGCATGAGGAGTCGGGTACTTACTGGAGCGGTATTAGGAGACGTTCATTTTCCCTGCACCTTTAGCGATGGATCGTATATATTGAGTTTGAGGCTCAATATTCTCTGAAGGCATGGTACCTCCTCACCCTTCTTCGTGACTGGCGCTAGTTCGGGGTCTGAACGGCGGTGATGGAATATAACCAGTCAATTTATTTCCCAAATTAGCTGCATCTACTGCAAGGAAAGTTGGGTCACTGTGCCGTGCCAGAAGTTTTTTTTCCCGTCAGAGTCCAGCTTGCAAATTTACAATTTTACCATGAATTGAATACTGTTGCCATATCTAGTCAGGTTCTCCTGCTACTCATCTCGAGGTTCTTGACAAA
This sequence comes from Acanthosepion pharaonis, assembly GCA_903632075.3. NCBI lineage: Eukaryota > Metazoa > Mollusca > Cephalopoda > Sepiida > Sepiidae > Acanthosepion > Acanthosepion pharaonis. Next base: position 303,068 of record CAHIKZ030001378.1, on the reverse strand, counting down.
ATCCAAATAAGGATCTGCAACAAAATCGATCCTGACCTGGCATCTCGACTTCAGTCACTTTCTCATCGATATGATGTTGACTCTCTCTGTCTTTTCTACAAATATTTTCATGGCTACTGTTCTGACGAACTTTTTTCTTCTAGTGCCCGGAGTGCGTGCGTTTAAGTGTGCTACTGGATTGGCATCTAGGTCCCACCCTTCTAGTGTTGAATTAGGTAAATATAACCGCCACTTCTACTCCAAGAGTTTCTGTTCATGCACTTCTCGACTGTTGAGCTCCCTTCCGTTTCCTTACTTCCCTGATAACTACAATCTTCAAAAATTTCAATGCAACGTCAATCGCCATCTTCTATACTGTTCAGCTTTTACCCTTTTTTTGGCGTCTCTGTAACCAGTTTTTCTATCACCTTCACTCATTGTAACGCCTTGGGTCATTCCCGCCCTGTTTGAGGTGAAATCATTAAAAAAAAAAACAGTTCTTCAAAAATTGAAATGCAGTGTCAATCGTTATCTTCTGTCTTCTTAAATCTTGTTCTTTTAATTGTTCTCTTTCTTTAATAGTTTTTTTTTCTCATATCCTCTAACATTCAGTAACCCCCTTGCGCCTTAGTGGCTTTATTGCCTTGTATGGTGTGAAATTATTCAAAGAGTTGTTTGGACTTCACAGTACATGAACGTGGCAGTAACAACCAAGATGAGACAAAGAGTTCGAATATCAACCCCCCTAGAGGCGGCATGTGACGAACCACGCCCTTCAAAATCAGGATGATGTCTACAAAGGCCTTGTCATTATGTGTCAAATGTTTCCCGTTAAGAAACGCATAAAACCGCACTTATTAACCCTCACCTAATAAAACGGAAAAGCGTTTGAATCGAAGTCTTGAGAATAAAATAATACCGAATCGATTGCAGCTGTAACTGACTGGCTTCTATATTCATTATCGAAATGTTTCTGTTGTTTGAAATGTCAGTGGCCATTTTGATTGTTAGTTGTACGTTTCGGCTTAGAGAGGGCGTGGAGGGGAGGTAAGTGGGGAACGAAAAAAAAAAAAGCTCAGGTCATTCAGTGTAGAAGTTTAGCGCTCAACTTGATCAGATCTGATTACAATCAGTGCAGAGAGGCACCCATAAAGATATCGTAAATGAATAAACAAACATATCTATCTCTACCCTATATAGTATATCGGATTTATTTATTTTTCTTTGGCTGATGTTTAATTCAAGACAAGCAGGAACCCAAGCAAAAAAAAAAAAAAAATAGAATATTCTTTTTTTTCACGAGGGACATTGTTTTTGCGAAATTGTTAATCATTAAGATGGTGCTTTTTGTCGGTAGAAAATGTACCACTGGCGATGCAACCAAAAATAATCTTTTTTTAATTTAATGTTTAGATGAAGTGTTATTTTTAGCTAAATTTATATATATATATATATATATATATATATATATATATATATATATATATATATATATATATATATTTTTAATAACAAGAGTATAACTACTTATTTATTTTCTGTCGACAGAAGTTCATGTTTGTAGATCTTTCTTTTTTTTAAACCTTTTTTTTTTTATCGAGATTGATTTGATTATTAATCAAATCAAAATTGAGGGTTTTTTCGAAACGAGTCTAGTTATTCTATCTATCTATCTATCTATCTATCTATATATATATATATAATTTGTGAGTATGATATACTTATGAGGAAATATATATATATATATATATATATATATATATATATATATATATATATATATATATATATATATATATATAAAAGTTATACTGTTTGGAAAAAACTTTAGGTATTTTGGCTTTTAAAATAAGGGATAAAAAAACCAAGAACATGAAATTGAAGGAAAACAATCCTCCAGAATCCAAGCTCTTTTAGGTTCATAGTTATATATATATATATATATATATATATATATATATATATATGTGTGTGTGTGTGTGTGTGTGCATGCGGCATTCCAGATATTCGGAAAAATAAGAAAAGAACCCGTTAGGTAAATAATCCGGAGTTCTTTAGTATTTTTGTTTTTACTTTTAAAAAACAGTGCTCCATACAGAAGAAGAAAAATTTATAATTAGTTTTTAAAATATGATTCATTCGCTGATTTAAAAAAAATCGTCTTATATATATATATATATATATATATATATATAAAACAAATATATATATATATATATATATATATATATATATATATAGAGAGAGAGAGAGAGAGAGACTGAGAGAAAAACAGAGAGAGAGAAGGAGTAAGAGAGAGAGAAAAAAAGAACCCATGGAAGAATGGACTTTATCAAGAGAATTGGAAGTTATGAAAAAACAATAAAAAAAAAAGTGATATTTAAAGTAATCTTTTTATATAATATTATATATAATATATATCTCTTTTAAAAACGGGCCACTCGTATTCGAGGATAACGGTCTTTTAGGTAGGCTAGCCAATCCCTATTGCAGACGTTTGCTCAGGCGCATTTGTGTTTATTTGACATCCACAGACCCCACTTGTGGTTTATACTGCAAGCATGCTGAGCAGACATCAATTAACAGTTTCTGGGATAGAGCGTGTTATCTAATGTGATCAACAATTTGAACAAGTCCAGCACGCTCAAACCCTCAGCCACGATGACTTGTGACTTCGTGCAAGAGTTCCGTCTACCCAGTTTCACTCACAAGGCTTGGGTGGTATCGTTTTCAGACACTTTCCAAAGGTGCAGCGCCCCCCCTCCAGACCGATAACATCAGGAAGTCTCCTTCCTGACTAACTGACCATGGTGAGATTCGAACTCGGGTCTCATGGTCAGAAAGGTTAATAGTCAGAGTTGAATCAGATCAGGAAACAGTGATATTAAAAAGTGCTCAAAATACGAGTGAAAAAAATAACAAGTAATGCGAGAGAATATATATATATATATATATATATATATATATATATTGTACGCTCCGGCCTTCTTCAGGTGGTTGGAATGTCGAACTGAACCCTTTATTTCACTCGCTGGGGGAGACTGTTCTAGTTCCACATGCCATGTCTAATGGATGTCATTTATCAGTTAAATTTAAAAATTGGGAGATCAGGTGAATCCGCTACCCTGGTTTCGAATTTACGGTCTCCTCAGGCGATTTTTATAAATTGAACTCCCAAGGCTTTATTTAAAAATGGAACAAAAATAATGAACACTATATTATTTTAAAAAATAAATAAACAAACGTACTTTCTAATAGAAAGTGAGGATGTGAAGAAGAAGAAGAAGAAGAAGAAGAAGAAGAAGAAGGGGGAAGAGAAAAGCAAAGTTATTATAAATGTATCTGTGGAGGGTAATTGAAATGTATATACCTTTTTTATCAAGCCCCATTTTTCATTTTTTTAATATCCCTGCAAGGACTCATGCCTTCAAATTTCTGGTTCAAAAGTTCTTTGGATCCGAAATGCCATCTTTGCTAATTTTTCCTGTTAGCAGAGAGTGCAAATATATATATATATATATATATATATATATATATATATATATATATATTATATATATATTTTTGTGGTATTATCAGGTGGTTGGAAAATATCAACTGAACCCAGAATTTCACTCATATCTATTAAACTGTTCAAGTTCCGTAACAAAATTTCTAATGGATGTCAAACATCAGTTATCTCCTGTTAATTTCCTCTCAAGTTCTCCATCCGTTTCTTCAGCAACTATTTTACCAGTGCTCATATCGCAAATTTTTTATGTTATCATCATGTTTTTACAAGAGCTCATATTGCAATTTTATTTGTTATTATTGCTGAAGACATTAGGTTTATAAATCACAGAATTCATGCACAGCTGTCCTCATGGACACATGGCACAGTGGATGTGGATAAAGTCGTTAATTAGATTTAGTGACAGGACCTAAAGAGTTGTGAGTTCAATACCTGGTTAAGGCAGTGGAGAACTTGGAGAAGGGATTTAACAAGAAGATAATACTGATAACATACATCCATTAGACATGGTATGTATAACTAGAAATTATCAACCCTACTGAGCGAAATAAAGGGTTATAATTAGACATTCCAAACCCCTGAAGAAGGCAGGAACGTATAATTATTTTTACAAAGTTAAATATGGCAACAAAGATGGGAACGATAGTAAATGTAAATGAGGACAATGTAAATAGTGTCAATCTTCTTTGTCTGCCATATTTAATGAAAGATGTCTGAAAGAAAAGTTGCTGCCGAAATATTAATATATATAGATATTGATTTTATAAATGCTTCAGCCATAAAAAAAGAAAATAATTTTACTCAGAAAATCTATTTCCTAAATACACACACACACACACACACACACATACATACATACATACATATATATATATATATATATATATATATATATATATGTATATTAAGAAATGTGCATAATTTCATGCTTTCTGCAATCGTCAGGTGCGAAGTTTTTGACGATTTCAGAAAGCGTTAAACCTGAGTTGGCAATCAATGTAAGATATTATTATTATTTTTCTTAATAGATATTAAATAGCTCTCATGTTATTAACATTGAGTACTGTTTATATATATATATATATATATATATATATATATATATATATATATATATATTTAGGCATTTTATTTTTCATTAATGCATGTTTCATTAAATAATATAGACAAGTTTTGTTTATTTTAAGTAAGTTCCTTTCATATTGTCTGATAAGCTTAACAACATTATCATTGAAAGACGAAAGGAAATCACCATATTGATAAATGTTTAAATCCAATCTAAGCTTTCGGCTGACATAAGCCATTATCAAAGATGTCAATTAATTTTCAATATATCAACCAATACACGACACGGAACAATAATGATAGTTTGTTTTTGTTGCATGAAAAATGGCTTCTGTTATCAGTTCTAGGCATTTAAGAATATTTGTGGGGATTTCGTAGTTTATTTTGTTCAGGTTAGCTTTCAACGGTTTTATGTATATAGCTTCAAGAATTTTTAGTTTTTGTTATGTTTAAGTATAATTGGGTTTTCAACAAAAGATTTTCCGAAATTATATATATATATATATGTTGTTTTAAATGCCTAAAAATGTTAGAGTTATCATTCAAATGTAGAGTCAAGTTTCGTTAAATTTAGTTTTTTGTGATGTGACCAACATGAATTTTATTTAATCCATTGGAAATATGAAAGGAACTTACTTAAAATAAATAGACAAAACTTGTCTATATTATTTAATGAAACATGCATTAATTATTTATATATATATATATATATATATATATATATATATATATATATATATATATATATATATATATATATATATTTTTTTAACCTACAATTTTATATAAGAAATTTTTTATTGTGTAACATTTTTTTATTTGATAAAATTTATTTTTATAGAGAAAAATAATTTGACTTTCATAAATAAAACATTTTTTTTTTATTGTTTTGTTAAAAGGAAATGTGTTAAATAAAAAATAATATCGACGTTTTTAATAATATTTATTTATGAAGGATAAAAGTTCCTGAAGGAAAAAGAAAATTGGAGATTGAAAATTTGGAGAATGAATATTCAGGATAGATAAATTGTTGTTTAATACTGTTTATTATGAAACAGAGAATTTGCTTAAATACTTGTATCTAAAAAATTATGTTAAACATAAAATTTTTAATATATTTAAATATATATATATATATATATATATATATATATATATGTATATATGTAAATATTCTGGAAATTTAATTTGAATTAACCTATAGAAAAAGACAATATGTAATTTAAAAGGTTAGAAAAAATATTAAAATTCACTTTTTATATTTCAATTGTATATTTTGATGAAGCAGGGAAAACAAAGGAAAAAAAAAAAAAAAAAAAAAAATAAATGTTAAATACAAAAAGTTACAAATAACAGCTTCATCAATTTAGAATCGGTTTGTTTGGGAGGGAAAATGAAGAAAATATTGTTAAACTTGTTACATTAAAACTATTGCCAGTTTGAGAGCAGCCTCCTGGTATTTATCCGATATTCCCATTTGAAAAAGGATAAATAAAGAAATATTTCAAATTTGTTTTTTGGTTTCCCGTAAAAATAATAAAAAGAGGTCGAGGTTTCTATTTCCCCAGAAGCTATGCTTAATTTTAATAGCATCATCTGAGTTTCTCTGAGTTCCCGTACGCCTGGGCAATTATTCCCCGTGAAAAAGTCAGCTGTGTCTAACTCCCCAGACGAGACCTTCGATATTTTTTATCTTTGATACAGTTCCTCTCTTTTTAAAAGAGTGTTCGAAACATTGCAATTTTTAACGCTCGTCTAAGACCTCATACAAATACTAATTTTGAATTTTCTCGTGGAAAAATAGATGTTATTCTTGTTGGGAGTGAGACAAGCCATGAATGTATCAAGTCCCGAGAGCCTGTAAAGGCAGTGCAAAACTCCGATGTCAAGGAATCGACGAGTGTCAAATGCTGTAGTTTACTAGGATGCAGAAAGTTATTTTTCTGTGTTTTACCTACAATTGAGAATTTTTTAATCGAACTCGACAAAAAAACTTGCTTGTCGTTATTTGAAAGATAAGAAAAAAAAAACAAAAAAGAAGATTTTGATTCATGAGTTTTAGTAATTTTACAATTTCAAACAACAACACACAAAAAGAAATATATATATATATATATATATATATTTATATATTGATTTTTTGTATTTTTTTCAAATTACCTTTAAAGTTGTATCAAAAGACTTTTTTATTTTTAAAACTTGAGTGAAGTTCTAACTCAATTTTTCCCTGTTGTTCATCTAGCAAGACATGCTTGAAAATTATTGCAACAAATCGAAAGTAACCCAAATAAATTTAAATATCTTAGATATGGAACAAGGCCGAAAGTGTTTGCCCAGGAATGAGGATTTTGAATTAAGATCAGAAGTAACTGATCAAGATTGAGGAGCTTATTAACATATTACATCGAAGTATTCCAAATGCTTTTCTAAATATAGTAGCTAAAATAATAATGTGTTTAATTAAAAAAGAAAGGTGGTTTACAGGATCGAACTCATTACGTAGAATTGATCTAGGAGACAAAATTATATAACCACTAGTGTTAAAATTACAAAAATTTTAAATTGCCCCCAATATAAAAACAGTAATACAAGCCATTCATAAATTTCAAACCCAAAGAAAAAAAAAAATAACTTTATTTGTATTTGCGATAGAAATAATTTGAAAAAAATTATTAGAAATAAGTAAATCTATATTTTTTAAGGTTTTATTGAAATTTTATTTAAGTTTATATATGTCCTCCATCATTAACAATATAAAATTTGTAATATGATTTTGCAGTTCATGGAAAAAATATTTGCCAACTGATTTGAAAGTAATGCCTGAAATCCCATTAGTTATTTTAGTTCTATTTTAAACCAGATACATTAAACTTATTACATTTTTTTATAATTATTTCTATCACAAATACCAATAAATTTTATAAATTTTTAAAAGTTGTTTTAAACGAAAACATGGATACCCATGGATATAAACACAAAGATGGTGTTTTTTTGAAAAAGACCAAAAATTATTCCCACCAAAATTTTACATTATTTTTGTAAGTGTCTGTTTCCCAATAGCAAAAAAATCAGAATTGTTTATTTTTTTATATCATATTTTTCTTTGTACAAGCGTCAGTTTCAAGTGATAACAAACCCTCCCCTATCTCGTTCCATCCTTTTCTTCTCGACTTTTATGTTGTTCGTAACGATAGATTTGTCGTTTTTGCCAGTATGTTAAGTCATTCAGTAAATTAAATGTTCAAATTCGTCTGCATTTTTATATCATTTTTATTCAATAAATTAAATATTATTTATATATATGATGAAGTGACAAGAAATGATATTATCTAGTTAATTTTGACTAACCAATTTAAATCAATCTTTTTTTGGCTTCAGAAACCACACCCAATTCCACCCTCCAAATACGTTGTAAACTTAAAACTTTAAAAAAAAAAAAAAAACCTTGTTTCTGCCAAAAGACTGATTAATTTCGAGTTCGTTCCTTTTACAAAAATAGGCGGCCATATTTGTGGATGTGTGAGAAACAGGCGGTTTGAGATCCTCAACCCGTAACTGTTTCATGTTCAAATTTATAAAATTAAAGAGAATAACGAAAAGGCACCAACCCAATTATCTACCAAACATTATCATCAAAACAAATTTTTCATTGTCGTAGGATTGTGAATCAAAAATATATTGAAAAAATGACCAGCTTTATTTTTTTATTTTTAATTTTCTCTTTAAAATTGCGAGAACTCCATATAAGTAAATATTCAATCCTAAAAACAAGTTTTAGACTAGACTGAATAATGAAACTGGTATCAAAATGAAGTAAATTTAACTCTCTTCAGAATGAAGAGGGTTGATTGATAAATTACATGTCTCTAAACCATTATAAAACAATTCATTGATAAAATAAAATCTCCAATCCATTTGAAATTATTGATTGATAAGTAAGGTCTAAAATCCTATAAAACAAGTTTTTCGACCAGATAGAATAATGAATCTGATACCAAAATGAAGCCAATTTATTTCTTAAAATTATAAAAATCATTGATAAGTAAGGTCTCCAATCCTTATAACAAGTTCATTGATAAGTAAGGTCTTCAATCCTAAAAAAATGTTTTTCGACCAGATAAAATAATATGAGACTATATCAAAAATGAAGGAAATTTATTTCTATCCAATTTCGCGAGGGTTTATTGATTATAATGTCTCCAATCCTATAAAAAAGTTTTTCGACCAGATAGAATATTGAAACTTTATCGAAAAAACGCATCCATTTTACTAAGCGTTATTTTTTTTTTAAATCCAATGACAGAATGTTTTCGACATTTGTCTTCTTGATGCATTCACCCCACTTTGAAAAGCCAAAGAAAAAACAGAAGAAAAAAATAGGAAAATGAATTATTTTCGGCTGTAGCCTGCAGAACTAAAACGAATACGAAGAATATTTCCTCGAAAATAATAAATTTAAATGGAGTAAAATAAAGGGTGTATGAATGAAACACTAACTAAAATAATTTGAAAAAAAACAAAAACAAAATGCATTCTGTCAAAGGTTTGTTTTTAGTAGGGCTCAATATAGTAATGGATTGCAACTCGGTTTGACGAATCAGATCTGAAAATTGTTCCGGTCAGAATTCAAAATAAATCACTTATGTGCTAATAAGCTTGGGAAAGGCATATTTACAAACTTATTTATTTATTTGATATAGGTAAATAGTAAAAAAATTGGGATCTAAATCTTGAAAACAAATATATGTAGCCCTAAAAATTTTCATACTATCACATACGTCTTTGAAACTTAATAACGCTGGCAAAACCGTCGACTCATTTCTGTCGAATTACTTAGAAGGTTTTTGTGACAAAATAACGTGTTTAGTGAAATCCTCAAATATTTAGTATTAAACGACGTTATCGCTTATTTTTGGTCAAGATTTACAAATCTACAATTCGTTTAATTTCACAAACCCAATCAAAAAAAATTAAATAAAATGATTTGTTTCAAAAAATACCATGACAAAAAACCCTACCTTGAATTAAATAATTTCTTCAAATTAATTTAATTTTAAGGACATCAAAGTGAACAATATTTTTTTAAGAACATTTTTTTTTGATCATCAAGAATAATTTTTAATATCTTAATATTAATAATGATAATATGCAATATGCACTCTTGTGCAAATTAATTGAAACAAAACGAATAATTCCGTTATTATTTTTTTTTTTTTCGTATTTTTTTCAATAAAACATGACCCAGTGCACATGTTAGTACTTCGTATGTCCATTCCACGAAGTCGTTCCATGCAGACAGATCACAGATTCTCGATTGGATTTAAATGAGGAGAGTTTCCGGGTGAGTCTATAGTACTTTGATTTGCTCACTGGTAAGACTTTCCATTGTGTTCGTGTAGCGTTACAATTTTGGTACGTTTCTTTGGAGTAACGTCCATCTCAGAAAATGGCCGTAGGACAACTAATCGACAGTCTAGACAATAGTGTCTGGGCGTGATAAAAATCTGATGCAATAATTTTCAAGGCCAAACAAATTTCATCATACATCCCGAAAATAGATTGATATTACTGCACACCACCTAATCTGAGGTAAAAATAGAAAACCGATTACCCCTTGTCACTCCAGTGTGTCTAAAATAATCGTATGGTGAAAGAAAGAAAACTAAAGCGGTTGTTTCACTTAATTTGCACAAGGGTGTACATAATTTTGATTATGAAATATGAGAAATGCATGTAAGTTAATAATTTCTTTTTTTTTATTTTTTAATAGTGAAGAATAAATTTTTAGAATTTCTTACTTTTGAGCATGCAATATACAACTGGCCATTTTTATAAATATTTTTTCTGGAGCCGTATTTTTTAACTTCAATTTGGGCCTCTGATTTGTGTATAAAGAACAAACGAAGGATAACTGGAAACTGGATGCATGTATATAAAAACTAAATAACATGCAAAAAATATTGCATTTTTTATTAAATAAATGTTTGTTATTTTAATCATTTTTTAAATGTTTTTTTAATATGGTGGAATTATTTTCTATGTTAAATAATAAAACTTTTAATTTTTCCAACCTTAATATAAGCAACTGTACTTTGTACCCGTTTACCTATTAGCACTTCTCCCGAAAATTTGGCCCCGATCGGTTAATATATATCTATTTTAGAGGTTATGACGGACAAACAGATGCATGAAGGAAAGTTACGGAATTTTATATATAGACTAGACTACCCGTGACCCGTTGGATCACTGGCGGTTCAGGATATAAAACATTGAAGTTGATTTCAGCATTAAAAAAATTGTCTGTTTAAAGAAAGTGGAAATAAAAATACTGTCTAAACAACTCGTATTTTTAAATCTTATTCACTTAAAATATTTTTAAATATGGCAAAAAAATATTTTTTAATATTTGAAATATTCTTTGTTTAAAGAAAACAGATATAGAAATAAGCATGCATGCAATTTATAACATAGAGAGACATAAAAGAGAGGAAAAAAGAAATAGGTGGTAAGAGAAAAATCGTTTTTTTTTAAAATTTTTGTAAAAAAGGTGGAAATAGAGAGAGGGAAAAAGAGAGAGAGAGAAGTGGAAAAATATATCAAAAGAGAGAGACAAAGACAAATACTTTTTAATGAAAGAGAAAGATTTTTTTCCAAGAGATTCAAAAAAAAGGTGGAAATAGAGAGAGTGGAAAAATAAACTAGAAAAATTTCCTGGAAAAGAGAGGGGGGGAGAGAGATGTGGTTTTTTGAGAAGATTAAAGAGAAATTCGGAAAAATAAATAATTTTTTAATAGAGAAAGGTCCAAAATTAGGGGTGAAAGAGAGATTCAATCCTCAAAGAGATATATGAAAAGAGAGAGGTGGTAAGAGAGAAGGGTGGAAGAGAAAGAGGTGGAAAGAAAAAGGTGGAAATAGAGAGAGGTTATTGAAGAGAGAGGGTGAAAGGAGAGAGGTTGAAAAGAGACTATCCAAAAAAGATTATATATAAAAAAATGATAATTATTTAAAGAAAAAGGTGATTTAGAGAAAAGAAAAATATACTGAAAAGAGAGAGTTAAGAGAGAATTCCATTTATTCCAGAAAGAGATAATTTTCGTAAAAAATTTGGAAATAAAAGATTTAAACACATCAGAAAGAGGTAAAAAAAAATATAGTTTTAGAGAGAGGATTTTTGAGAGAAGGAACACCAAAGAGAAAGAAAAATAAAAAAAAGGTCAAAGATATAGATTAAATAAGAGATTGGGCAAAAGAGAAAGAGGTTCTTGAGAGACAGGTGAAAAAATTAAGAGAGTTTCCTGGAAAGGGCAAAAAAAAAATTTTGTCGTCAGAGAGAGTTGAAAAGAAACTTAATAGAGGTAAAAATAAAAAGGTGTCCTAGAGAGGTAGAAAGAAAGAGAGATTTGAAAAAGATTGAGGTAAAAGAAAAACTCAAAAATTTTTTTGCTGAAAGAGAGAGAAAGAGAGAGAGAGGTATTAAAAAGAATTATTGAAAAAAATAATGGAAAGAGAGAGGTGGTTATAGAGAGGTGGTAAGAGAGAAAGGTTTTGAGAGGAAAGAAAAAACATTCATGATAGAGAGAGGCGGAAAGAGGGAGAGGTGAAAAAAGAGAGGGGTGAAAAGAGAGAGGTATTTAAGAGAGAGGTTTTAAGAGAGAGGTGGTAAGAGAGAAATGGTGGAAGAGAAAAGGAAAGAAAAACATGAAAATATGAAAAATATTAAAATTTAACATTTAAGCTTCAGAAATAGCCCAATTCAAAACAGCCAGATTTTTGTTCAATCGTCCAATTTTCAAATCGCCCATTTAACCGAGAATCGACATAAATTATATTGCAGAGAGACCATTAGACTTCAGGATTACTACTTCTCTCGTTTCTTGTTCAAATTATTTTGGTTTGTCGTTATATGGTCAAATAAAATCCCATTTAAGCAAAAAAATTTAGTTGGCGGTATTTTTATATTTAAGAATGGAGGCATTTTTAAATTTAAGAAAAAGAGTAGTTGGAGGTATTTTTATATTTAAGAATGGGGGCATTTTTAAATTTAAGAAAATGAGTAGTCGGAGTCATTTTTCAATTTAAGAAAAAGAGTACTTGGAAGTATTTTTATATTTAAGAATGGGGGCATTTTTAAATTTAAGAAAAAAAGTAGTTGGAGGTATTTTTATATTTAAGAATGGAGGCATTTTTAAATTTAAGAAAAAGTGTAAGCGGTATTTTCATATTTAAGAAATGGATTAGTTGGAGGCATTTTTAAATTTAAGAAAAAGAGTAGTTGGGGGTATTTTCATATTATATTTCCTCCAGGGCAGCTTCATATTTTTCAGTCGTCAAAACCCTTTTATTCCAAAATGGAAGCAAATATTTTATCAAAACATGGAAGCAACCAACTGATACACGATGGATACCTTTTTATTTTTGACACAATGAACAAGAGGGACATTATTCCATTAGTATTTTAATAAGATCCTTAATTCCCTAAATGAATAAAAAGTCAAATTGAAAGTTGGGTCTTTTCAATGCTTTTATCCGTTTTTTGTTGCTACTTCTGTCACATAACGTGATTTTTCCAGGATTCGCTTTTTACGTTGGGAAACTTTTGATGTCAAAAATCCTTTTTTGCTGATTCAGCGTTGCCGATTCGGCGTGGGAATTTTTTCCAAAAAACCTAATTTTAGGGTCAGATTACTATTCGTCGTTATAGACAAATTTATTCTCTCTGTCATAATCTATCTCATTCTCTCTCTCTCTCTTGTTTAAAAGTCAAATTAGTACTTTCATGTTATACTCAAATTTGCTCGAATAGTCCAATTTAAAAAAATTATAGTTGAATTATTTTTACATATAAGAAAAAATTTCAGTTTGATATTTTTTTTTTAAAAATATAAAAAAAAGTAATTGAAGGCATTTTTAAAATAAATTTCAAAAAAAATTTTTCTTTAGGTATTTTTTACATATAAAAAAAAGAGTATCTTTAGGTATTTTTTAATATAAATAAAAATAGTATTTGGAGGTATTTTACATATAAGAAAAAGAGTATTTGGAGGTATTTTTACATTATATTTCCTTTGGTGGGGCTTCATATTTTTCAGTCGTCAAAGGCCTTTTATTCCAAATGGAAGCAAATATTTTATCAAAACGTGGAAGAAACAAGGTGATACATTATGGATACCTTTTTATTTTTGACGCAACGAGCAAGTGGCATCCTGAATTAAAGTTTTGGCGATATGAAAAGAAAGATCGATGTGAGATTACATATGAAGTCATAAAAATGAATAAAATGTCCACTGTAATTTTTTATACAAAATTTTTAACTTCACATAATCTGGAAACCCTGAATCTGAGTTCAACGAAAATCATTCCCTGTGCCTAACTTTTCTAGGGCCTTTGAATGAGCGATGAATCATTGAACTCGGACCAGTGGGAGCGGAGGATTTGCATGGACACACACACACGCACAAACACACATTCATATACTCTACTTTATATATGACATGGAAGCAAATATTTTATAAAAACGTGGAAGAAACAAAGTGATATACAATGGATATATATATATATATATATATATATATAGGGAAATGGTTATAGTTGGTCCAACGAGAGTAAAGTGTATATTTTAAGAAGATAAGCCGCGGATATTTTAGGCAGAAATATCGATTTTTTATTTTAAAATATATATTATACCATATTTTCCATAATTCTGCTACATGGGTTTCTGTTGTTTAACAAAAAATCTTCAAACATTAAAAAAGATATTTCCAAATTATGAAAATGAATTTTTTTATAAATATATATATTTTCAAATATCTTTCTTGGACATGGTGATAAGAGTTTATATATATATATATATATATATATATAGTCTTAAGGTATGCTATATTTATGGAATAAAGTGCTCAATATCAGAGATAGAGCGTGTAAATATATAAAAGTGAACATAGAAGTCAACACTCAGAGGCGACAGTCTGTTTCATGCTATATGCAATCGTCAGGCCACGATATATATATATATATATATTGTCATCCACAGACACACTGTTTCGTTGTATCACAGGTAATCAGTGTGGCTAGATGTCTAGTTGCCTCTAGCTAGGATCGAAACCCGACTGAATTTGCCTAAATCGGGGATTCTACCACTAAGCCGTTGGCACACGGCGGGGACGAAGGTGAATTTAAGCGTATTTATTTTTAGCTAAACACAGTTACTGAGAGAACTCGATTCGATTTACCGAAGAGTCTTGCATTATTAGCAGTAATAGTCACTGTTTACAAACCCACACTTCCTTCCCAGAGAGCTCAACCGAAATACATTTTTCAGGAGCATATATATTGTCATCCACGGACAGACTGTTTCGCTGTATCACAGCTCATCAGAGCGGTTAGACCTCCGCTTGATAGTTCTCTTGCTAATATTACGTTCTTTCGCGTGGTACGACGTCATAGAACATAGAAGATTGCTATGCGGCGATAACGGTCGCGAAATATCAGCCGCAAATCGTAAATTCATAATACAGTTCTATTTCGCTATTGAATTTTTAGCGTTCATTAGAAAGTGAATATTTATCTATTACGGATTTTTTTCTTTTATGCTGAATGACATGGTCAAGTGCCCATTAAGCGTGAAAACTGTTCTTTTTATGAGCATTTTAGAACATTATTACAGTATTCATAGCTGATTCTATTCAGTGTTAGCTTTAAATTTTTTTAATGTAGATTACTTCGAGGATCTGTAGTTTTATTTTGTTATTTTCTTGGTGTACGATAGATATGTTATCAATCATTATTTTTCTGTACTGTGAATGTGGACAGGAATGCCATAACATTTCAACATAAAAAGAAAAAAAATCCACGGTGGATCCTTTTTCACGTTCTAATGAACGCTAAACCATAATTGCCAGCCGTTGCATTTAAACGCAAAAAGTAGAACATCAGTAATGGATATCTACACATAGTTTTTGACTTAGCAGTTGCACGCCTGATGATGATCTCACAAAGAGATGGAAAGTTCCTTGGGAATAAAAGTGATTTTCACTCTTACAGTGCATTTCTTGCATCATTTGATTGTAATACACGAAAAAATATCCGTGAATATGAAAGGATTATGCTAAAAATAAGCAGACATAATGTTTGTAATTTATTAAATTAGACATGCCTAAAAGAGAATTTGCTGCCTAAATACACACACACACACACACACACACACACATATATATATATATATATATATATATATCAAACATTAACATGCGTATGTTATTTATTTCTTGATGTTATTCTATTTCGTCTGACTGTTACTCGTGGGAATACCAATCAGAATTTATTCGACAGACTTTCAGCTTTGTTGCTGGAGACAAGTGAAAGGGAGACGTTATTCCCTGGGGTCATAACTTACTAATCCTGCGGGCCTTCAGTCCCGTGTGTTTTATTGTTAGAAATCTGGGTCGAAGACATTGGTTTGCGAATGGAAGAATGTAGGTGACTGCTTGGCACGGAGACCCACACACTCGTAATTTGCCATACAAGACACATCAAGGAAATCAATTAATCGTATTTCAGCAACTGAGAATCGAAATCGAGGCGTGCGAATTCGTTTACTAAGACCCGGTAAGGAAGTTTTCGTCACGAGATTTTTTTTTTTTGCGACGAGAGGACAAATAAAGACTGTTAGCTTAGATTTCCGATGGGCTATTCGTTAGGTTTCTTTTATTATTAGAGGAATATGACGCCGGGGCTGCATGTGAATGGGGAATGGAAACAATTAGCGAAGCCAGTAGAGTTTGACGTCATTTATAAATCGTTTCGGAAATACGAAGGCCCTGCAGCGTGGAACACTCCTATAGTGATGTCGAGGTTCTGATTGTTTGGATTTCGTCCAGAAGGTTCGTTCCTCAAAGCCAGAATCACCACACGTTTTGGCGCTTCCATTACTGGTAGATAAGAAGTGGGTGAGTTTCAAACAATCAAGGAAAATTGTTGTGTGTATGTTGGCGAGGTGTCCCATGCTGAGTGTGTGTTGTTATGTGTGTGTTGCTGTGTTGATGCGTGATTGTGTGTGTTGGTGTGTGAGTTGGTGTGCGTGTGTGTGTTGTTGTGTGTGTGTGTGTCTGTATGTTGACGTGTATGCGTGTTGAAATTTTTGTGTGTTGGTGCGTTTGTGCGTATGTTGAAATGTGTATTTGTGTTATATATTATGTATGTACCTGAGTTATTGTGTTGA
The DNA here is from genome assembly GCA_903632075.3 of Acanthosepion pharaonis. Taxonomy (NCBI): domain Eukaryota; kingdom Metazoa; phylum Mollusca; class Cephalopoda; order Sepiida; family Sepiidae; genus Acanthosepion; species Acanthosepion pharaonis. Next base: position 286,296 of record CAHIKZ030001378.1, on the reverse strand, counting down.
TATCCGTTGGTGTGTAATGCGTTGGTGTGTGCGTATGTGTGAATCGTGTGTATGTGTCTTGGGGTGTGTGTGGGTCGAAAAAACCAATCAGGTGTGGGTGTGTTGGTGTATATTAAATTTGTTTGCGTGTGTTTTTAGAAGGTCGATGTGTGCGTTGAATATAAATGGTGTGTGCGTTTTATGTTGATGTGTTAGTGTATATTGCTGTGTGCGTGCGTGTGTTTCCAAAAGCGTCGATTTCTTTGTATGGTGTATATATATGTGTGTGTATAATATATATATATTGTTATATGTGTGTGTTTTATATATATCGATGTGTGTTGTAAATTGATGCGTGTTTGTGTGTTGTTATGTGTGTTGCTGTGTTGATGCGTGCTTGATTTCTGTGTGTTGTGTTGTTGCGTGTGTGTTTGTTATGTGTTGTTTTGTGTAATAAAACAGTTCTGTTGATGTGTTTGTGCGTGTGTATGTTTTGTGTGTTGGTGCGTTTGTGTGTATGATGATGTGTGTGTATTTGTGTGTACCTTGTTATGTGTGTACCTGAATTACTGTGTTGATATCCGTTGGTGTGTGTGCGTTGGTGTGTGCGTGTGTGTGTGTTGGTGTGTGTATGTGTCTTGGGGTGTGTCTAGGCCGATGCGTGTGCGTTGGTGTGGGTGTGTTAGTGTATATTGGTGTGTGCGTGCGTGTGTTTTTGTGAGCGTCGATGTGTGTGTTGGTGTGTATGTTGGTGTGTGTGTTGTTATGTGTGTGCCTAAGTTGCTGTGTTGATGTCCGTTGGTGTGTGTGAGTTGGTGTGTACGTGTGTGTTGCTGTGCGTGCGGGTGTGCGTTGGTATGTGTGCTGGTGTGTGTATAGGTCGATGCGTGTGTGTTGTTTTGTGTTGGTGTGTGTGTTAGTGTACGTTAGTTTGAGTGTCGATGTGTGCGTTGTTGTGTATGCTGTTGTGTGTGTGTGTCAGTGTGTTGTTGGTGTTAGCGCGTGTGTATGCGCATGCGCGCGCGTGTGTGTGCTGGCTGTGTGAGCTTGATGTCAGAGAGCTCGATTCTAGTCTCTGGTCAGAATCAATTGAAAACAAAATGTTATTGACTAAACGATGGACTTTTACAATCGGAATTGCGACTAGAAAGATTTTATATAGATGAAGTACCCCCAGATAGATAATATATTTTATTATAGATGAAGTACCCCCAGATAGATAATATATTTTATTATAGATGAAGTACCCCCAGATAACGCACACAGAAAAAAAGATTTTATTTAAAAACAAAAATCCTGGTCACGGCACCTATTTTAAAACTCCAATTTTCAACAATTTACTTTATCCTACTGGTGAAGTATTTATGCATAATACTGTTGATACCAACAGGCATTCGGATCCCAGACATTGCATTCCCTTTTAATGCAAAGGGGAACGCATCAGACTTACCTGAAACTTGAACTCCGTTCACCGGATTCATTTTTTGCGTCGACAGCCGTTACGCTACCCGCACAAGAAAGAAAAAAAAGAGAAACAAACTAAGTTAACTAAATAACTTCATCTGTTGAAAACAAAATCCTCACGGGTTGATCTTTAGACATTGTGACAATCTTAGAGTTTTACAATAGGCATTACGACCATTTTTTTTCAAATCTATATTACTATAGAATTAGCATTAAGTCCCCACCCTAAACCGGATAAACGATTTTCCATCTATCAAGACCGACAAGTTATGACTGAACAGCTGCAGTTCAGATATAACGGTAATACCCAAATTTTTACTTTAGAAATATGGTTCTACAGAAGGATGCTGAGGATACATGAAAATCGAGAAAATTTTAGAGATAATGGAAACAAAAACGAAACATATACTTAACATCTTGACAGTAGACATTTCTAGGGCACATAATGAGGAAAGAGGGCTTAGAAAATCTGATACTCACAGGACGAGGGACAGAGGAAAACATAGCTCACTTAATGAGCTTAAGAAAATTGATGGCGGAACAGGGTTTACGAGAAATAACAAAAAGACAAAATTTAGTAAGAGCTACAAGGGCAGGAAATTGTGGAGAGCCGTGATCGCCCACATCCTTAACGGGCACGGCATATAGAAGAATAAGAATGTGCTTAAGTAAATGAATTGCAGAACAGGTTTTAGGAGAAATAACAAAAAGACAAAATTTATTAAGAGCTACAAAGGACAGGAAGTTGTGGAGAGCCGTGAACACCCACGACCTTAACGGGCACGGCATATAGAAAAATAAGAATGGATTGTAGAACAGGGTTTAGGAGAAATAACAAAAAGACAAAATTTATTAAGAGCTACAAAGGATAGGAAAATGTGGAGAGCCGTGATCGTCTACAGTTTGAGTGGACACGGCACATAAAGTAGATTTCCATAGAAAATATTCAGATGGGCCTGTATTCCTTAGTTTTTCTAGTTCAGGCCTTTGTAATTTGGACACAGTGCCACTTTCACGGATTCGAATCACCATCATTTCACGGAATTGAAAAACAATAAATTTTCATCTTTTTTTCTCAAGAGTTACCATTTTATGGAAATGAATTCTGTGCGTCTCTGTTTCCTTGAAGCCTACAATATTAACCCTTTTATGCCTACAATATTAACCCCTTTAATCCAAGGGTCAGTCGTGATATATCCTCCCCATCCTCTGTAATTTTTCCATCACCCCCCCGCTTTATTCCTACCACATTCATCATTATCATTCTGTCAGTCAAAAATAGCTCGAGTGGTTCTCGTGCTTTGAATTACGTGAATTTTATTGCCAACAAATGGACTTGACTGATTGCTGTATACGGGGTGCGATGGATAAATTGTCGTCTAAATTAATCAAACCTGGAAATAACACTGACATCTCATTTTTAACAGGTAGACAGTGAGCCCCCGCCTATTCGCATTTCAGCATCCACGGCTTCAGGTATTCGCGGATTTTTCTTTAGAACATATGTACTTGTTATTCGCGGAAACCCCGATGATTCGCGTGTTTTTCTGAAGAACATGTGTAGAAATTATTCGCTGAGAACTCCCTCGGTTCGCGTATTTTTTCTCGATTTGAAATATTCTTGTATTGTTTTCCTGTTATTTAAGTGACTTAAAACATATAACAGTCGGTTTTTTATGGTAAAAAATCGGCAGAAATATACATCTTCATTGTAAAAAAACAAACGCAAAAATATACGAAGTGTTTGGGCTTTGTTCTTTGATAGAGGTTGACGCTGAGGTCTAAAAATGGCTTCTGCTAAGTCTGGGGGAATCATTATAGTTTTGTCTTTAGAAAATGTTTTAAACATGAGGTATTATGTACACAATTTACATTATTCGGACTATTGTCCCCATCTTTGTCGCCATATTTATTACATTTCGGCCTTTCAATATCTGTCTATATTTCTGAGATGAGGTATTATGTACACTATTTACATTATTCGGACTATTGTCCTCATCTTTGTCGCCATATTTATTAATGTTTCGGCCTTTCAGTATCTGTGTATATTTCTGAGATAAGGCATTATGTACACTATTTACATTATTCGGACTATTGTCCTCATCTTTGTCGCCATATTTATTACAACGTTTCGGCCGTTGTACGTTCCGGCCTTCTTCAGGTGGTTGGAATGTCGAACTGAACCCTTTATTTCGCTCACTGGGGTAGACTGTTCTAGTACCACATGCTATGTTTAATGGATGTCAGTTATCAGTTATCTCCTGTAAATTTCCCTCTCCAATTCTCCACTGCCTTAACCAGGTATTGAACTCACACTCTTTGGGACCTGTCACTGGATCTAACGAACGCCTTTATCCACTGTGCCATGTGTCCTCAAGGAAGTAGAACAGTCTACCCCAGTTAGCGAAATAAAGGCTTCAGTTCGACATTCCAACCACCTGAAGAAGGCCGGAGAGTACAACGGCCGAAACGTTGTAATAAATATGGCAACAAAGATGAGGACAATAGTCTGAATAATGTAAATAGTGTCTTGTTACACATATTTTATACACTATTTTCAATGGTTGTATCGATCTATCCGTAATTAAAAACGGTTCTTGTACGTATGAAAGAAAATTTACGCTATGTGTATGGTCACCAATATTATTTTTCAAAAATGTTTTAAAAAAAGGTTTGAAATGGTTCTAAAGTATTTAAGATGAAAGTTTAAGCCATATGGGGTTTTAACAACCAAAATAGGTACTTATAAGCACTTTTAGGTGAGTTACAATTATCCGCGGATTCTAACTATACAAGGTCTGTTCTGGTTCCTATCCTCCTGCAAATACGGAGGGGGGGGGGCTCACTGTATTTAACAAAATTGCACAAAAATATCTTGAAATACTAAAGAGTAAATTCATTCAATAAAATCGCCATTGCTTTCAGCCACGACACGCGTACAAATAGATCTAGAAGAGTGGCCATTCAAGGCGACTTTCATTTCACCATTTGATAAAGAAAGAATCAGTTCAAAAATTCGCCCGAAAATACCATAACCTTTTAACTTATGATGAAGATCCGTATGCCAAACACCTATCAAACGTTTTCAAGATCTCCTAAGCAACAGTCCGAGCTTCACCAGTTTGTCTAAAGCTTGACAGACTCTCAGCAATAATCGTTAGTACAGCAGTTGACCCAGAGAATATAAGCCATATTGTTTGTGCAAGAAGGGCCTGCGATGTGAGATGCTTAACCAATTTAGAGGTGATTAGGACCTTTAGTAGTTTGCCAAAAAAACTTTAGAGGGCAAATAGGCCGGTAGTTGGAAGGGTCTTACGGTTTTACCTTAGTTCTTAAAGACTGGAACAACAGAAGAGGATTTCCAACAAGCAGGTAATCAAGAGGCTTTTATTGTAGAGTTTAGAGAGAACAGAAGCCAGTTTGGGAGGACTGTTACAGGGATACCACCAGGTCCACATGCTACTTTGTAGAACAGACTCCTGAGAGGGTGCTTCCGTGATCGCTACAATCTTAACCTCTTCAAGTTTAACATGAACTGTTATCTTTCCTACAATAAAACTATCCAAAAACAAACGATGAAACAAGCTGGTTTGTATGTATGTATGCACTTTAACAGCTGTCACCCCTTTAAATTAAAAAAATCTATTGTATACAGCTCATTTCTAAGAATCAAACGCATATGCTCAGACCATTTAGATTTTCTATACAATATTAATAACTTAACAAAACAATTCCTAAAATGCAAATACCCAATAAAAAATAATAAAAGAAGCACTAAATAAAACTATCCTGATAAATCGTAACACACTTCTCACATACAAGAAAAATAAAAACAACAATCGATTCCCATGGTTTTAACCACAATCAATATTCCACACACTTATTCACAATTTAAAAATGATTACAAGAACCTCCAATTAGACAACAAGATCAAAGACATTTTCGATAAACCACCCATAAATGCAATGAAACAATCACCAACTTATCAGCTATCCTCACCTCTACCAAATATCTAAACAATAGAAACCAAACAGGAAATTACAAATGTAACAAACCTCGTTGCTTAGTTTGCAAACATTTAATAATAGCTAATACATTTTCCGTACCCAACAACAATATCAGGATACAGCCACCTAACCTCACCTGCGATACCCATAACGTAATCTATTATTTATTCTGCAACTTATGTCCTAATAGTGGATATATTGGTGAGTCTGGAAACAATTTTAGATTTCGTTTTAATAACCATAAACAAACAATACGTCAAAACAACCCTTATTCCCCCATAGCTAAACACTACAATCAATCAGGACACACATTAGAAAACTGCAAATGTTTATTAATAGATTCCGATTTTACTTCCACATTCACACGCAGAAAATAACAAAAAACAAAAAAAACAAAAAAAAAACATATTGGATTTTAAAATTAAATACACATAAACTAGTGTTGAATAGGGACTTAGGTGTTTTTCAATCTTTATAAATATTTCAATAGTTAAGCAATTTTTTTTTTTTTTATAGTAAAAAAATATTTTTTTAAATATTTATGACAGTTAGATTTAAGTTAGGAATATCCGAACAGTGACGTTCCATATCACGTGAAGTCCGCGTCTCGCGAAGGACGCTACTTGCTAACAAACAGTAATTTTAATTTATTTGTAACAAACAGTTATTTCTGATGAAAAATTGAGGACAATTTGAAATATCAAATATATATATAAATAAATAAATACTTTCATAAAATAAAACATTATAATTTTTAATTTGAAACTTTTTCTATATATATATATATATATATATATATATATATATATATACGTCTTGTGGGCGGTCTCTTTGTTTAAGTTTGTGAATGCTGTCATAATCCTTGCCTTCAGTTCATCTTTTGTGTTACAAGAAGTTTTGTTGATCTCTCTCTCTCTCTCTCTCTCTCTCTCTCAACTGTACCCCACACATAATAATCAAGGTGGTTGCAGTCTAGGAAGATAGATGGTCAAATGTAAGGGGTGATGTGGTCTGGTGAAGTTGGTGACAGCCAAGACTGGGTTCTCCTGCTTGTGTGGCATGGCACAGAGTCCTGTTGTTAGATAGAATCTTCCAGTAGCCACCCTCTTAACCCAGGGTAACACTACCTCCTCAGAGAACTTGATGTAAGCCTTTGTCTGAGGCACTCAAAATCAAATTCGGGAGTTCTTTTCTTATCAGAGTTAGTTTTCCTAGCTGTTCTACCTTCGTAGTCACCATTAGACTCATCCAACTCTTTTTGAATCCACTGCACTGTCCTCAAATTGACACGAAATACTCTGAAATGTTTGTATTCCGGTACGAATGCCAAGCAGTGCAGATTGCCGTTCCCAAATTTCTGGCGGTGTGAATTGCATCATGGTGCTTTTTTTTTCTCAGAGATGGTGCCCGACTGATCTTACGATACTGTGCAGCTGACAAAATCAGAGCAAACAAATCGCATGCGCGAAATTAAAATTATAAAATGGCGACAATTTACACATCGCACCCAGTATGTGTCCCAGCAACAAGGTAGGTCGGATGATAAGTTTTTATAGCACAGAAAGTCAAAACATAACCCTGGGTTAATCATCCCAGAGTTCCGAAAATGGATAGTCACTTGCCGTCTGCCTCGCACCGCAACTGAGCAAAAACTGCACCACCCCACGGGCTACACGCACTCACTCCGTCAGGAAAGTAGCGGAAGGGAGTATGAGAAAAAATTGTCAAAACGCCCAATGTGGCTAATGCAGGGTTAAAGATAAATTTTAACGATTGTTACTGGGGGCAATTAGAGACCCCATGAACAACTATTTTATTTCTTTGTAATCATAGTTTTTTTTTCTTTTGAGAAATTGAAATTATTTAAAGGCCCAACTGATGAGACGGATTTTTTTTCTGATATCAAGGTTTGTCGTTGTCGCCCTCATGAATATTCATGGCAAGGAAACGTCGATTTGGCCTTCATAAATTCAACGGGGAAAAACATTACGACAAAATAATTATCTTTGTTGTTTCAATAACAAAATGGAAGTTCTACTAGTTCAGCTGGGCAATCAACGATTCTCTTTCCACCGACACACACAAATTTTATTCTCCGTAACCTTTCAGAAAGTAAGGGATCATGGTTCTCCACAATTTCCTGTCCTTTGCAGCTCTAAATAACTTTTGACTTTGGGCCATTTTTCGCAACCCCTGCTCTGTCACCCGTTCGTCCAAGCTCGGCAGCCATATTGTGCGTTGCTTTCATTTGGTCTTCCTACATTTAAACGGCTCCGTGAGTATCAGATTTCCCAAGCATTCTTTCCTCATTACGTACCACAGAAATTTCAAATATAACTTCCTGACGTTATGCATATGTCTTTTTGCTGACATTGTCTCTAGAACTTCAACGTAGCTCCCGTGTTCAGTCCCTGATATTCTCCGCTTACTACTGTAGAACTGTGTTTCTATTGCTTCAAGTCTCTTCTTCATCTGTGATTGTCCAGCATTCATTGCCATATAGGAGGACTGATATTACGTAACAGTTCAGTACTCTTTTCTTTGTTTCTCGTGCTTCAAATCTCTTCTTCATCTGTGAGGAGATTGTCCAGCATTCATTGCCATATAGGAGGACTGATATTACGTAACAGTTCAGTACTCTTTTCTTTGTTTCTCTTGCTTCAAGTCTCTTCTTCATCTGTGAGGAGATTGTCCAGCATTCACTGCCATATAGGAGGACTGATATTACGTAACAGTTCAGTACTCTTTTCTTTGTTTCTCTTTTCAAGTCTCTTCTTCATCTGTGAGGAGATTGTCCAGCATTCACTGCCATATAGGAGGACTGATATTACGTAACGTTTCAGTACTCTTTTCTTTATTTCCATTGCTTCAAAGTCTCTTCTTCATCTGTGAGGAGATTGTCAGCATTCACTGCCATATAGGAGGACTGATATTACGTAACAGTTCAGTACTTTTTCTTTGTTTCTGTTGCTTCAAGTCTCTTCTTCATCTGTGAGGAGATTGTCCAGCATTCACTGCCATATAGGAGGACTGATATTACGTAACAGTTCAGTACTCTTTTCTTTGTTTCTCTTGCTTCAAGTCTCTTCTTCATCTGTGAGGAGATTGTCCAGCATTCACTGCCATATAGGAGGACTGATATTACGTAACGTTTCAGTACTCTTTTCTTTGTTTCCATTGCTTCAAGTCTCTTCTTCATCTGTGAGGAGATTGTCCAGCATTCACTGCCATATAGGAGGACTGATATTACGTAACAGTTCAGTACTCTTTTCTTTGTTTCTGTTGCTTCAAGTCTCTTCTTCATCTGTGAGGAGATTGTCCAGCATTCACTGCCATATAGGAGGACTGATATTACGTAACAGTTCAGTACACTTTTCTTTGTTTCTCTTGCTTCAAGTCTCTTCTTCATCTGTGAGGAGATTGTCCAGCATTCACTGCCATATAGGAGGACTGATATTACGTAACAGTTCAGTACTCTTTTCTTTGTTTCTGTTGCTTCAAGTCTCTTCATCTGTGAGGAGATTGTCCAGCATTCACTGCCATATAGGAGGACTGATATTACGTAACAGTTCAGTACACTTTTCTTTGTTTCTCTTGCTTCAAGTCTCTTCTTCATCTGTGAGGAGATTGTCCAGCATTCACTGCCATATAGGAGGACTGATATTACGTAACAGTTCAGTACTCTTTTCTTTGTTTCCATTGCTTCAAGTCTCTTCCTCATTTGTGAGGAGATTGTCCAGCATTCACTGCCACATAGGAGGACTGATATGGCAACAGTGCAATGCACGGATAGATTTGTAAGTGTGCAAGATAGATTCAGTGGAGATTTCTGGCATAACACAGTGACTGAAAATTCCTTGTAGTCGTTTCGATATTGTCACTCCACTGCATGTCAGTGGAAAAAGTGAGGCCAATAAGGCGTAAAATAAAGGAAGGTGCAGAGAGACATAATCACTTAGGAGGCCTTTCATTTATTTCAAGTCAGCGGCGGTAACAAAGAAATATGTATATCATGCAGCCCACAATTTTTTTTGAATTCATTGCATTGAGCTTGTTTTAACACTTTTCTGGTTCTATTGATGAATGTCTTTAGAAAGAAAGAAAACAATTTCGAACTGCTTTGTAATAATCTCCTGAGTGGCAATGAATGCGGGACAATGTCCTCTCGGATGAAGAAGAGACATGGAATTTCAGAAATGTGTTTCTACAGAAGAATATTCTCAGAATCTAGGGAAAGAATAATGAACTGATATATGTCGTATATGGCAGTGAATGCTGGACAATGTCTTCACTGGTTAAATGACGGTGATGTAGTTATACGCTGGACAAGAAATTTGTTTAACGAGAACATTTAAAAAAAAAATGAGAATGACAAAGACTTCTTATCGGATAACTGAAATCTCTGAGAAACATAATGAGGAAAGAATGTTCGGCGAATTTAAACCACAAAAGATTCACCGTAGCACTAGAAGCCGGACATTTTTGTCACACCTGCATAGTTCAGATTCTGAATCGTTCATCATATCTATTGTCCCTGCTTAGCGTGATAGGGGAGGGTTAGCTCGGCCTAGATCTGGGATCAAGCACGATAGCTCAAGGATGGAATAGTTAAAAAAAGAAAAGAAAAAACTTATCTCTGGTTTTCAATTTCAAAGTGTACGAAGAACAATGGCCAAATTGTTCCCAAACTTCTTTCCTTTACGGACCAAGTCCTTTCAGATTCTTGGTAATCATGGCTCTTCTCTACTTCCACTATGTTGTTGCTCTAAATTCATTTTTACATTTTACCATTCCTTTTTGTCCCCCTTCTCTCATCTAATCACATAAACTGTTGCCTTCAATATATACGGTGTTCAACCAATAGACGGCTCAAGAGCCGCTCAAAGAAAGTTTGGAGAATTTAACACATTTAAGACACATGGAAGGCAATAGGAGTGAGTGATAATCTACTTGATGAGCTTAAGTGAATGGATGGTCAAAAAGTGGGGGTAAGAAGGAATTGCCTGAGGGGGTCAGAATGGATGGTCAATGAGGTAGTAATAATGGATGGTTGAAGAATGGGTAAGAATAGTGGGTCAAAGTGGGGGGGTGTGTAGATGGTCAAAGCGGAGGTAAGAATGGATGGCCAAAGGAGGGTTAAGAATGGATGACCAAAAAGGGGGTGAGAATGGAAGGTTGAAGATGAGGTAAGAATGGACGGTAAAAGATGGCGTGAGAATTGATGGCTGAAGAGTGGGTAAAAATAGTTGGTTAAAGGGGTGGAATAAGAATGGATGGTCAAAAAGGGGGTAAGAATGGATGGTCAAAAAGGGGGTAAGAATGGATGGTCAAAAAGGGGGTAAGAATGGATAGCCAAACAGGGGGTAATATTTGAAGAGTGGATAAGAATGGATGGTAAAAGAGGGCGTGAGAATAGATGGTTGAAAATTGGTAAGAATAATTGGTCAAAGAGGGGTTAAGAATGGATGATCGAAGAGGGCGTAAGAATGTATGTCGCAGAGGGGGTAAAAATGTATGTCAAAGAGGGGGTAAAAATGGAAGGTCGAAGAGGGGTTAAGAATAGATAGTAAGGAGTGGGCGAGATTGGATGGTTGAAGAGGGCATAAGAATGGATGGTCGCAGACTGGGTTAGAATGGATGATAGAAGAGGGGGAGTAAGAATGGATGGTTAGACAGATGGTAGGAATAGATGATCAAAGAGGTGGTGTGAATGAATGGAAGAGGAAGGGTTAGAATGGATGGTCAAAAATGAAGTAAATATGGATAGTCTAAGAGTGTGTGAGAATCGATGGTTGAAGAGTGGGGTAAGAATCGATGGTTGAAGAGTGGGGTAAGAATGGATGGTTGAAGAGGTCGTATGAATGGAATGGTCAAACAGGGTGTAAGAATTGGTGGTTGAAGAGACAGTAAGAATAGATGGTAAAAGACAAGGTTAAATGGATCATTAAAGAAGGGTAAGAATGGATGGTCGTAGACGCGGTAAGAATTGATGGTCAAAGAGAGAGTCAGAATGGATGGATAAAGAGGTGAAAGAAAGTTTAATCATTACAGAACCACCACAAAAAGAGAGGAAGATGTGGACTGCCATGTTTGCCTACATCCTGAATAAAGATTTATCTGACTAAAAAGCGTGAACTGAGTTGGGATTATTTTTCTAGGCACATGAAAGATCCCGGGTATCAAGTGAAAAAGAAAAGATTCCTTGACACTTACCTATAAAAGAAAATACCCCCCACAAAACCCAAACACTTTTCATCAAAATTGTCTATGAAGCCGCTAATGGATCTCGTGTCGTATATGACATTGAAGAGACAGTGGTGTAGTTCTATTGAAGAATGCCACAAATATAGGGGACAGAAAATTTGTTTAACGAGAATGGTTTAAAGAAAATAGAAATGCCAAGCAACTGAAATCTATGGAACATATAATGAGGAAAGTGTGCTTGGAGAGTTTAACACACACAAAACATAGGCAAGAGAAGCGAATGGTACCAGCGATTAACCTACTTGATAAGGTTAAGCGGATTAATGATAGAACAAGGTCAACAAGTGCGTAAGAATGTGTGACAATTACAGGGACAGAGAAAGAAGAAGAAGATGTGGAGGGCCATGTTTGCCTACGTCTTGAAAGAACAATATTTATCTGACACTATAGCGTGAAATATGGTTTCTGGGAGCAAGAAAGATCTCGGATATCAAGTGAAAAAGAAACGATCCCTTGACACTTACCTGTCAAATAAATGAAAAATACATAAATAAAAAATAAAAAAATAAAAAAAAAACATTATCTACTAAATTTTCTGTGCAGTCGCTGTGAGATTTACCATTGTAGATATTTTCCACACAGGTAGGCGAATGCAAGCGAAAGGTTCGTGTTTTGGCCTCAGGTAAGAAAAAAGAAGTAAAAACAACAGAAAATGAGAGGTGTCAAATAACTAATGAATAAACGGGAAAAGGTAAATTTGCATTTATTTTAACTTCTTTTTTACCTTCTGCTAGCTGGACCCAAGGACATATAATATATATATATATATATATATATATATATATATATATATATATATATATATATATATATATATATCTTATAAAAATGGGTTTTCACAGGCGTTGCAGGTCACGAATAATAATAATAATAATAATAATAACAACGAACTAGACCGAGATGGTGCATACAAATACTTAGGTTTGATAAGGTTTGGTTTGTTGTGTTTTACGGCATATCAACCTCAATGTTTTTTTCCTGGTATTATTTAGATATTTTGTTTTGTCAACAATCTATTTCTGGTAATATTTTTTCCTCAAAAATGTATAGGTGGTAATATTATTTTAAAACATGTATTGCTGGTAATATTTTCTTTCAAAAATATATTGCTGGTAATAGTTTTTTTTTTCAAAAATTTATTTCTGGTAACAATTCTTTTACAAATTATCTCTGGTATTAAAACATATTTTTACACTTTTATAATGATTTTTACGTCAGTTTCAGGGTTAACTATTTGCCCATATCTGGGTCACCTAACATGTTACCACCCCTGTGTCAGGGTGGGCCTCGGAACACCAGCAATTAAGAGGTGGTTCCACGCTCCTCAAAACCTCCTGATCGGTGTCCTTGCTGTTGGACGTAGTTTATCGTCTTACCCAGGGCGCTGATGTAGTTTATCGTCTCACCCAGGGCGCTGATGTAGTTTATCGTCTTACCCAGGGCGCTGATGTAGTTTATCGTATCACCCATGGCGCTGATGTAGTTTATCGTCTCACCCAGGGCGCTGATGTAGTTTATCGTCTTACCCAGGGCGCTGATGTAGTTTATCGTCTCACCCAGGGCGCTGATGTAGTTTATCGTCTCACCCAGGGCGCTGATGTAGTTTATCGTCTTACCCAGGGCGCTGATGTAGTTTATCGTCTCACCCAGGGCGCTGATGTAGTTTATCGTCTTACCCAGGGCGCTGATGTAGTTTATCGTCTTACCCAGGGCGCTGATGTAGTTTATCGTCTCACCCAGGGCGCTGATGTAGTTTATCGTCTTACCCAGGACGCTGATGTAGTTTATCGTCTTACCCAGGACGCAGATGTAGTTTATCATCTTACCCAGGACGCGGATGTAGTTTATCGTCATACACAGGACGGACAAATACTTAGGAATTAACGAAAGAGACTGAATATAAAATTCAATTATGAAGAAAAAGATATGAAAAGAATATTATAAGAGAGTGTATTTGATACTAGAAAACGAACTTAATGGGGCCAACAAAATGAGGGCTATACCTTCAACATTATTAAATGCAAGTTGAATATTAAAAGATTGGACGCCAAGACCAGAAAAATGCTTACCCAAACGAGGATGCCCCATCCGAAATCAGATGTTGATAGGCTGTATATTCCAAGAATTTTAGGAGGTCGGGGCTTAATCCAACTTGAATTAACTCTAAAAACTACAACAATCGGAATGGAAGACGACCTCACAAAAACCAATGACTCTCTTCTACAAATAGTTAACACTAAATCCACTCCATCAACAAGGAATCTGCAGTCTTCAAGGAACAGCTTAATGTACCTGAAATACTATCAACAAAAAACGTAGCGAATACCATGTATTTAAAAAATAAAACAGAAAGCAAAACAACTTGACCAAATAAAATCACAAAAAAAAAAAAAAAAAAATGGAAATAACTTTGTTGTGTCGGAAACCTACCACCCCTCTTGAAGATGAACTTAAATAGTGGCATGTCAGTTGACATGGGGAAGACAGATAGACAGAGAGAGCAAGACCTCCGAATCTAGCTGAGTCGTGATACAGTCTTTGACTGTAAGCGACGTCAGTCGAACTCTCTACGTTAGCAGAGAGGAACCCGGGCGAAGCTTTGCCGAAGGGCAAGGTTTCGTCCGGGGAGGTAGACAGGGCCTGAACCCGTCTAGGCGGGTTCAAAGACTATATTTTTGGCCGAGCCTACGGGCTCGGAGATACCCACATTAAACCGGCCTTGACAGATAGACAGAGAAGTTCTTAGCTGAGCTAGTTATTGACTACTCAGGCGATTTCTGTACCTATTTAGCAACCTATTAAAACCCTTTTTATTGTTACGTGTTATTTGGCGTTTGTCTCTACTAACCCCAAATCAAGATCATAACAAATTTGAAGGAGGACAAGGCGTTGCATGGAAAATACCGAAAAAGAACGAAAGAAGCAGATGTGAAGTAATAGAAAAGTCATCAGTGGCTGAGGAGCCCCAGTTTGAAAGCTGAAAAAGAAGACTTAATTATTACAGCTCAGGATAAAAGGCTAGCAACCAGATCCTATCACTGTCACATAATCAAGGATGCAACTAACCCGAAATACAGGATCCGCGGAAAATATGATGAAACTGTCGACCATATTGTCGCAGGACATCCGGAACTGGCAAAAATGAATATAATTACAGACATAACAAGGTAGAAACATATGTGCAGTAAAAGATAGGCAAGAAGCACAAAATCGAAACCACTGAGAGATGGTATGAGTACCAAAGGAAGCACGGTGGAGTAATGGACAGCGACTTGGATTGAGGAATCGGAGAGCCGAGTTCGAATTCCAGTCGAATCCATTACATTCACTTACGTGCTAACATGCCTGGGAAAGGTGTGAATCCTTTTCTTCTCCCTCCAGCTATGGGTAAATAGCAGGACAGACTGGGTTCTATAGCCTTGGATGGCAACTGGTCTAGGAGAAGGAAAACTCTGAATTCAAACCTGCTCTTAGAGGAGGGTGAATGGAGTCTCTCTGAGCCTTGGTTGGCAAGACATTTAGTGTTGGTGTCACGGTAAAAACACCCTTGATAGCCCTAGCGAAGCATCAAGAATTTACCCAAAATAAGGATGTAACTATCTTTTGGGACATGCCAATTCCGATTGACAGGGAAATAAAAGCCAACAGACCGTATATTATCATAAAAGACAAGAAATTCAGGAAGTGTATGCTTATTGACATAGCAGTACCGTCCGAGAGAAACACCTCTATGAAAATTATCGAGAAATTGTCTAAATACAGAGACCTGGAGATCGAGATTAACAGGATGTGGGGAATGAAGACTGAGTCTGTACCAATATTAATCGGAGCCTCGTGAGAAAAGGAATAGACAATTTTACTGACAGTGTCCCAGGTAACATCAACATAAAAGTTGCCCAAGAGATCGCCCTTTTAGTAACATCCCATATACTAAGAAAAGTGCTATGAGTTAAATAACAATTCCCCTATAGGGCCTAAGGACTATAGTTTGAACCCGTCTCTACAGGATACAAAGCAGGAAATATAACATGCACAAATATTAATAATAATAGCATCTGTTAGGATCCCAGCTATGGACAAATAATGAACCCCCAAAATTAAAAGTATAAAAATACATTTTCAGAATAAAAAAATATCAACAATAAATATTTTAAAAATAAATTACCAGCAACAGATTTTTATAAAAGAAAAATAAATTCCCTGCAATAAATTTTTGTAAAAAGAAAAAATTACTCAAGCTTCCCCCAAATTGAAATTCGGCATTAAATGTCCCTGGGCCTCGTGAGAAAAAAGAAACGGACAATTTTACGAACAGTGTCCCAGGTAACATCAACATAGATGTTGCCCAGAAGATCGCCCTACGAGGAACATCTCATATACTAAGAAGATTAAATGACAATTCTCATACAGGGCCTAAGAACCATAGTTTGGACCCGGCTCTATAGGATACAAAGCAGGAAACATAACATACACAAATAATAATAATAATAATAATAATAAAGTGTCTCCTTATTGATATGGCAGTCCCTGTTGACTGCAATGTGTCTTTGAAGATATTCAAAAAGCTGTCAAAATACAAGGACCTTGAAGTAGAAATCTCGAAAATGTGGCATATGGGAACATCGACAATCCCTGTTGTAGTTGGAGCCCTAGGACTGGTTGGAAAAGATTGCAGTAGACTAATTGAAGGAATTCCTGGAAGTCCATGCCTCAAGGAGATACAAAAAATTGTTCCCACAAGTACAGCCCACACTTTACTAAGGGCTTTATCTATGTAATATATATATTTTTTTTGTCAGTGGAGAGTGTCATGATGCCATTTCTAACCTTAGGTCCCTGGGCGGGACCCGGAAAGAAATGTGTACACGCCAGAAATCAAAGGAAATAAAAACAACAACAACAACAACAAAACAACAACAACAACAATAATAATAATAAACAAAATGATCCTGGAAAATTGCCAAAAAGAATTGTAAATAAAATGATCTTGGAAATTTGCATGAGAAAATGTAGAATGTAGTTTGGATAGATTACCGTAAATCCTTTGATAATGTGCCACATTCTTGGATCCTTCAGGTTTTCGAAATGTGCAAAGTCTCCTTGGTGATAGTAAATGTTCTTCAATAGACCATGGAACTGTGGAAACCCACATTATACTTAAACCATACCAAAGCTACTGTCACTTCCAACTGTTTGAATATCCAACGAGGAATCTTTCAAGGAGGCTGCCTGTCACCCCTTCTGTTCTGTCTGTCCATAACCTCACTTTTCGCATGAACTAAACAGTAATAAATATGGATAAAAAGTAAAAAAAGAATGTGTTTACTCACCTGTTCTACAGCGATATCAAACTCTTTGCCAAAGGCGACAATGAGTTTAAGGATATTCTCAATAGTGCAAAATGTTTCAGTGATGACATTGGTACGGATTTCGGAGTAGATAAATGATCAAAAGTAACATTCAAGACAGTGTGAATTACAGAATTATACTAAATGGATCTAGATTTTGTCACAAAGATTAGAGAACTGGAACAAGAAGAAATCTACAAATAATTAGGAGTCATCGAAGAAGATGGAATACATCATACGCAAATGAAGGAGAAAGTAAGAAAAAATACTACAGGCGTGTGTTTTGGTGTTAACTACCGAGTTGAATTCGCAAAACAGAATATTAGCTATAAACACTTTGACTGCCCCTGTGGTGCAATAGAGTTTCAACATCCTTAATTAGACAATAGCTGCCATTAAGCGAATCGATATCAAAACGTGAAAACTTCTCACTTGCTATCACATGGATCATCTTAAGGCTGATGTTAATCGGCTGTCTGTGACGTTGATCCTCTGTATGTGTTCAGATCCGAAGGAGGCAGAGGATTAGTTCAACTAGAACTGTCTTACAAAAACCACAAACCGCGGTTTTGAAAGATAACTGAAACTACAAAAGATTAGATGATGAACTATGTAAAAAGACAACATGAAAGAAATAAGAAAATATATTCAAGTAATAAAGAAAGCCAATAAATTCAAAAGAGAATTTCAATTCGGTGAATAAGTGCAAATAAAACATAATACGTCTACTGCAGCTGCAAAGGCCCTAAAAAAAGAAGGCAAAATCAAATGCAATGTACCGACTGCAAAGACGATGACAAGATAAAGGTCTTCATGATCAATACTCTGATATAGCAAACAAGTGGAGCGTACAACGGCCGAAACGTTGTGAATATGGCAATGAAGATGAGGATAACAGTCCAAATAATGTAAATAATGCAGGTAATCATAATACCTCACCTCACAGATATAGACAGCCATTATATCACTAGAAGCAAGTCACAGGATCTAACCAACGTCTTTATCCACTGGGCCATGTGTCCTTGTGAATATAGCAATGAAGATGAGGATAACAGTCCGAATAATGCAAGTAATCATAATACCTCATCTCACAGATATAGACAGCCATTATATCACTAGAAGTTAGTCACTGGATCTAACCAACGTCTTTATCCACTCGGCCATGTGTCCTTATGAATATGACAATGAAGATGAGGATAACAGTCCGAATAATGTAAATAATGCAAGTAATCATAATACTTCATCTCAGAGATATAGACAGAAATGAAAAAAAATATGATTAAATTTTAATGTACAAAAGTAACATTTAAGAAAGAGAGAATTACAGAAACATGCACAATAGATCTACATTAGAGCGATGGAACTAGAGGAATCCTATAAATACCTAGGAGTCAGTGAAGAAGATGGAATACGCCGGACCGAAATGAAGGAGAAATTAAGGAAAGAATTCTACAGGCGTGTGCGTGTTAAATACCGAATTGAATTCACAAAACAGAATATCAGCCGTAAACACTTTGCTTGTCCCTGTGGCGTAATAGTGTTTCAACATCCTTAATCAGACCATAGCTGACGCTAAGCAAATGAGTGTCAAAATGAGAAAGATATCCACTCGTTATCGCTTGCATCAAATGCTGATCGTCTGTATGAGTTCAGATCCGAAGGAGGTAGAGGATTAGTTCAACTAGAATTCTCTTACAACATCCCAACAATCGGTATTAAAAGATAACTGAAAACTACAGAAGACTGGATGATTATCGGGGTCAAAGAACATAAAAGAGATAAAATTTATTCGGTATTAAAGAAAGCCAACAAATTTAAAAGGGAATTTCAAGTGAGTTATGGTGTGTAAGTAAGACATAATGTAACTACTGCATCGGTAATTTACTTAAAAATAAAGAAATCAAAAACAAATGCAATGTACCAAATGCAGAAACGATGGCAAGATAAGCGTTTTCATGATCAACACTCTGCCCGTACCTAACAAGTTGATATAGACAAACCCAGTACCCATCAGTGGTCACATAGTGCAGGGATAAAAGCTGAAAGCAAAGATTCTATTCTTGCTGCACAAGACCAATTCTTGCTAACTAGAAATTACCAAGAACACATATTGAATAATTGTGGTAATCCGAAATGCAGATTCTTTGATAAATATACAGAAACAGTTAACCGTCTCGTATCAGGTTGCACTGAATATATAGCCCGGAATGACACGGTTGCCAATATTTGCACTGAAAAATCAGGAGAAGGAGACTGCAAGAGATTGGAATGAACATCACCCAGACCCGGTTACGGGGGATAAGGACCTGTAACAATTTTATGGGACTTTAAAATAGACGGAGACAGAACAATCAAAGCTAATCGCCTAGACATCGTGATCAAATGCCACGAAACAGAATATGTTTTCTTATTGACATTTGATTATTGTGGGAAAATTTCACTGTCATACTACAAATATTGAGTTCTGATATCGTAACGAAATAGAAGGCATTACTTTCGGATCATCTCGCAAATAATAATAATAATAATAAGCTCTTGAGTAAATTTCTGTCAAAAGCATAAATACAGTTATTATTACTCGCTAATATATACATATAATAATAATAATAAAAGCTAATCGCCCAGACATCGTCCATAAAAACAGAATGTGCTTTCTTATTAACAAGGCAGTCCTTGAAGATTATGATGTATCTTTGAAGATCTTCAAGAAACTATCAAAATACAAAGATCTTGGAGTAGAAATCTAAAAAATGTGGCACATGAGGACATCAATGATCCCAGTAGTAGTTTGAGCACTCGGATTCATTGGAAACGGTTCCGATGGATTTAATTCCTGAAACAATTGATCCTTTTTTTATCAGGTTGCACGGTATTGGCAGCCACTGAATAAAAAAAAAACCGGCATGACAGAATGGGCCAATATTTGCATTGGAAAATATGAAACTTTTGCGGAAAGGAAACTGCAAGAAATTGGTATGAACATCATCTAGACCCCGTTACGGAAATGGGACCTGTTACAATGTTATGGGACTTTACAGTATATACAGAGAGAACAATCAAAACTAATCGCCCTGACATCGTGATTAGAGATCGCAAAGACGAAAAGTGCCTCCTTATTGATAGGGTACCCCTGAAGCTTACAATGTATCTTTGATGCTCTTCAAGAAACATCCAAAATACAAGGACCTTGAAATCGAAATATCAAAAATGCGGCACATGAGGTCATCAATAATTCCAGTAGTAGTTGGAGCAATCGAATTGACTGGAAAAGGTTCCGATAGACTTTTAGTAACCCTCATTTCAATTTTCAAACATTTTCTTGAAGTTCATTGGTTGTTAAATAAAAATAAGCCCTTGAGAAATTTCCATAACAAAACAATCAAAAATTGTGCAAAAATAGGCTCAACTGACATAAAAAAAAATCTTTCTCAAATTCATCCCTAATTTAAATGTTTCAAAAAATCCTCTTGCCTAAAAAATAAAAAAAAATACAACATTTTCACACGCATTTCTCAAAAAAAATTGCAACAAGCTACCAAGCCGCTGGAGTCGATTTTGTTGCTAAAAAAACAAAAAACAATAGAAACAGCAAACGAATTTTCGTCGCATTTGAGATTCACACACGCAAAGATACACACGGGAATCATGTGTCAAAATTGCCGCCAAGAAAATAAACTTTCTTTATGAGAGATTAGGAAAATTCATACAACAAACTTTTTCACTTAATATCTTTCATAGAAAAATCTTTTGTCTCAGTTAAATTCAACCTTTCAATCAAAGGCAGACAACGTTTTAGACATTGAACATTTCTGAAACAGCAAAGAACTTTTTCTCTATACCTTTGCACACATCATTACAAAGAAAGAAATTGTAAATTGTGTAAAATTTAATCTGTTGTTTCAAACATGTATTTTTTGTCGTAATTGATTATCGTTACCATTTGGCCATTTCTTATAATTTATGTTTGTGGATATTGCATATTTTATTTGCAGCACAATCTTAAATATTCACGCAGCCTTCTTAGATCCACTACATAAACTGAATTTCATTGGTTGTTAAATAAAAATAAGCTTAGAGAAAAACTCATTTCTGGTATACCAAGCTTTAACGATATAAAAAGAATTCAACTTAAAAGTAGTGTTCACACATTACGAAGAGTTTTATCAATGTAAAATGTCTGTGATCTTGGGCGTTGTTTTTTCTTTTTAACAAGAAGAACTAATTTCTGATCTTAGGTCTCTAGTTGGGACCCGGAAGGAAATGTGTACTCAATAGAAATCAAAGGAAATCATAATAATAATTATAATAATAACAGACCAATCAAAGCCAACCGTCCAGATATTGTTATTAAAGACCACAAACAAAAACAGTGCCTCCTTATTGATATGACAGCCCCTGCTGACTGCAATGTATCTTTGAAGATATTCAAAAAGCTGTCAAAATACAAGGACCTTGAAATAGAAATCTCGAAAATGTGGCATATGGGAACATCAACAATCCCTGTTGTAGTTGAAGCCCTAGGACTGGTTGGAAAAGATTGCAGTAGACTAATTGAAGGGATTCCTGGAAATCCATGCCTAAAAAAGATACAAAAAAAAGTGTTCTTTAAAGTACAGCCCACACTTTACGAACGGCTTTATCTATGTAATTTTTTTTTTGTTAGTAGAAAGTGTCATGATGCCATTTCTAACCTTAGGTCCCTGGGCGGGACCGGGAAAGAAATGTGCAAACGCCAGAAATCATAAATAATAATAATAATAATAATAATAATAATAATAACTGTAGTCTAACAAGTGCAGGCCGTGCACTATGGTGGTGGACTAAATAAAAAGACAGCCATGATAAATTCATCCGCAGGGTGCTTATGTAGGAAGCATGAAATTAAAGTCGACAAGATATGATACCAAGCTGGAGAACGTGATCGAATACGACCAAGTCAAGATCTTCTAGGATTTCAGCATCGAAACAGACTGCATTCTTGAAGGCAACAAAACAAGACGTCACCGTCGTTGAAAGAAGAAAGAAAAATGCCTGCACATCGATGTGACCGTTTCTACTGGCAATTATATCAAGGTCAAAGAAATTGAGAAAGCTTAAACAGTGCACTGACCTCGGGATTGTAATTACCAAAACGTTGTTGGGGAGGGGTGTTCAGACCACTAATACCGCAGCTGTCATTAGCACGTTGGGGCCTATATAGCCGAATCTAAAGTCCTACATCGAGAAAATCCGAATGAAGCCTTCGCTTCAGATGTCTGCTTTGCTTGGCTCCGTAAATAGTTTGCGAAAGGTTCCTTTAGTCTGAGGTCGTATTGATGATGAATGATCACCCGTTGAATCCGAAAGCCTGTGAGGAAGAAGAGAGAACAGCAACAACATCAATAATAATAATAATAATAATAATAATAATAATATCAGTTCATGTTATAAGAAAATACAAAGACTTATAACTAGTACAGCTCATAACTTAAAAAGGACTTTATTCGGGCAAAATATGTATTTTGCTTTAAATGTCATGATACCATTTTTGATCTTAGGTCTTTGTTTGTAACTCGGAAGTAAATGCGTATGCAACCAATACCAAAGGAGATAGTAATAATAATAATAATAATGATGTGGGATATGGGAACATCAATAATCCCTGTTGTAGTTGGAGCTCTAGGACTGGTTGGAAAAGATTGCAGTAGACTAATTGAAGGGATTCCTGGAAGTCCATGCCTCAAGGAGATACAAAAAATTGTTCTGACAACTACAGCCCACACCTTACGAAGGGCTTTATCTATGTAATTTAATTTTTTTTTTTTTTTTTGTCAGTGAAAAGTGTCATGATGCCATTTCTAACCTTAGGTCCTTCGGCGGGACCCGGAAAGAAATGTGTAAACGCCAGAAATCAAAGAAAATAAAAAAAATAATAATAATGATTATAATAATAATTACTTTTATGAGATGAACAAAGCCCGACAATTATTTTAAGACATTTTTATGTTTATACATTCGTTTTATAGATACAAATATTTAAGTAAATGCTCTGTTTTATAATAAACAGTATTAAACAACATTTACTGGCCTGAATGTCCGAGAAATTTTCATAGAAAATATGCGTCCTTCGACAGGAATCGAACATATAAAATAAAAATGTCTTAAAATAATTGTTGGACTTTGTTCATTTCATAATATGTGACGTCATTTGTTTACATTTGGATACGCATTGAGCAGATATGAATGTACGTGAGAGATTCATGGAAGATTGTAGTTTAAAGACAGTAAAATCCACCTTGCTAACCGAACGCCCCTTCGTGGTCAAATCGGTTAAAGCACGTCAGGCTATATGACGGTTCTATATATAGGATACAGGTTCGATTCCTGTCGGAGGACGAATATTTCTATGAAAAATTCAGGCCGGTAAATGTTGTTTAATACTGTTTATTATAAACAGAGCATTTACTTAAATATTTGTATCTATAAAAAAGAATATATAAACATAAAAATGTCTTTAAAAAATTGCCGGACTTTGTCCATTTCATAATGTGTGACGTCATTTGTTTACATTTGGATACGCTTTGAGCAGATATGAATGTACGTGAGAGATTCATGGAAGATTGTAGTTTAAAAGCAGTAAGATTGACCTTGCTAACCGAAAGGCTCAGTCGGTTAAGGTACGTCAGGCTAAATGACGGTTCTGTATAGGATACAGGTTCGATTTCTGTCGCAGAACGAATATTTTCTATGAAAATTTCTCGGACATTTAGGTCGGTAAATGTTGTTTAATACTGTTTATTATAAACAGAGCATTTACTTAAATATTTGTATCTATAAAAAGAAAGTATAAACATAAAAATATCTTAACATAATTACTATGTTTTGGCATAATTTTCTTGAGTTTTGCGTTATAATATAATTTAGTCAATTAAATACCTCAAACTGACAACACGATTTCTCAAAATATGCATAGTGACCAAAATTTCAGATCTTTGGATGATTCCAAGATGGCACGGTATCCTCAAATGATCAAAGAAATCACAGCGTTTTATTGGGATTGTTCCCAATGCGCCAGTGACCACTGGAATCACCTTGATATTCCCCTGCTTCATTCCAAACAATGTTGACATCTCACCTTTCAAATCAGAATGGTTCATTATTTTCTCAATACGAAAGCCTGTGCGGAAGAAGAGACAACAAGAACAAAAACAACAACAACAATAATAATAATAATATTAGTTCATGTCTTAAGAAAATCCAAAATCTTCTTATAACTAGTACAGCTCGTAACTTACAAACAATTTTATTCATGCAAAATGTGTATTTTTCTTACAAAAATGAGCAGGTGAAAATGGCATGACGCCCTTTCTGATCTTAAAAATAATAATTTGTCATGAAATCACTCCAACGAGTGCCCAGGATCGCCTCGTCAGTGATGTTATGATATGGGGTCATGATAAGTTTCGAGTCTTGCAACGTCATACTTGTTCGCCCAAGAGACCCTACCGAAACAGTAGTATTCCGACAGGTGATCCTGAAGCAAATAAAAAAGAAAAAAAGAAAAGAAAAAAAGAAAAGAAAAAAAGCCAAGCACGCAACAAATGGACACATTAAGTAACTGCCATTGCTGATCTTGAAATTTACAAGCGACCAATCAATAACCACTTACGTCACTTCCTCCTCAGCCAAGACGATACAAAAAGGAATAGACAGCATCCATGTCTTTTTTTCATCTTACGTAACCACTCAAACGGTCTCGATCACGGGTGTTCCCAATGATGTAAATGTGATTTCCAAGGCTTCTAAGTTTTGATTAGCTCATTATTTCCACACGGAAAGATCAAGATTCTCAATCAACAGATAATAATAATAATAATAATAATAATAATAATATCAGTTCCTTTTTTTAAGAAAATCCAAAAACTTCTTATAACTTGAACAGCTCGTAACTTACAAAGGACTTTATTCATGCAAAACCTGTATTTTTCTTACAAAAATTTGCAGGGAAAAAGTCATGACGCCCTTTCTGATCTTAATAATAATAATAATAATAATAATAATGTCCTTCCAGAGGCTGACACATTGTGCATTTCCGTCAATGATTGGGATTAGTGGTCCACTCATAGTTGACTGCAGGTTAGCTTTGTTTAAAGTTTAAATAATGAGCTAATCAAAACTTAGAAGCCTTGGAAATCACATTTACATCATTGGGAACACCCGTGATCGAGACCGTTTGAGCTGGTTACGTAATTTGAATGGATTTCTAACTAGATTCCTCCTGAAACGACATTTATTAGAAAACATATCGCTTACATTTGGCTGTAATGAATCTGTACGGAAAACCCTTACCAGACTGGCTGCCTTGATGGGTAGGTTGGGCCAACTATATTTGTGAACCACTGTCATTTTTTTGGCATGTTGCCCTCACACTTAATAAAAAGAAGAAAACGAAAAATATATGGGAAAATTCTAGCTTTACATTCAGCCCCCGTTAAATTTATGTCTATTAGAAGAAGAATAAAACAAGTTATGTTTCTTTTATATGTTGTATATCAACGGTTTCCGATGCAGACGACTTGAAACTTAAAAAAAAAAAAACCTGACGTTTCACGACAGACACTCAGGGCAGACAGCATTATTTCGAGTTGACGTCAAAGAATTAATGTTTTTCTTTAAAGACAGACTTACTTATCTTTGGGTAACTAACACTACACAATTGTACTGAGCTAAGGATGTATTCTACAAAGAAACTTATATAGTCAGCAATAATTAATGTTTCTATTGACATACGGGAAACAAACACGACATAATTACACTAAGTCAATAATGTATTTTATCAGAAAATTCATGTAGTCAACTGTTGTAGGCAAACGTAAGTTTTTCTTCCTCCGTATGAATCCGAATACGTTTGTCGCCAAGTGTTTCGAATCCTTCGTCGCCAAGTGTTGTAGAGTAGTTTCACAGTGGAGGCTTGTATTTCACTAAGTCGGTCCTAAAATAGGTTTGACGTACAAAACGTTAGGAACTTGATATAATAGTTAATGACGCAGCAATCTAGTTGTGGTGGCTGATACTTTAATGTGCGACTAACGGTCGTCCGGCATCACCAACTCACTGAGCCACTGGCGACTGCTACTACTCCTACTTATTGCAGGTGGGAGAGTCTATTAACAATAGAATAGGTATGTTCCACTATAACATCAACAACAATGAATCCTTTTATTAAATAATTCAGTTTCTGTATATTAATATATATTCTTCAAAAGAAGACACGTTGTTCCATAAAGACACGAATTACTTATGCAAACCAAGGAGGAAGTCATCTTTGACGGTGAACATCTCTGTCCATATAAGAAATCTGATGATGGCTCATGCGATCCGAAAGCTTAGATCGAAGAACAACACAATAAAGAAACATCCAAACGTTGCACTGTTTTTTTTTGTCTTTATTTTCTCCTGAAATTAAAGCCAATCCTGGAACGGCTACTGATAAAACATAATAGACATCCATTGTTTGTTATATTTCAAATTTAAAATAAATGTCTAAATGATGACCTGTTATCCCTGAACACACACACACACACACATTATATATATATATATATATATATATATATATATATATATATATATATATATATAAATATATATTTGTTGTCAGGTCATTATTTAGATATGTTTTGAATAATATATATATATATATATATATATATATATATATGAAATTAAAACAGGAAGATCTCAGTCCCCTTCTTATCTATCTATCTATCTATCTATCTATCTATCTATCTATTAATCTCTCAATCGAAATTCATATCTATCTCAGTCTCTTTCTTTCTTTCCATCTATCATTCTATCTATCTATCTATCTATCTATATCTATCTAACTATCTATTTATCTATCTATCTCAGTCCCTTCATCTATCTATCTTCTATCTATCTATCTATCTATCTATCTATCTATCTATCTCAGTCTCTTCCTTTTCCATCTATATTCATTAAATCAAACGCGTATGGGCCAAATTCCTGTCAAGTTGAGGTCCACCTTAAATAAATTCACGCCATCGGCATTTTCTTCTACTTTGATTTTTTTTTAACCTCCAACCAACCCTTGCAAAGCCAAACGGCAATAAGGAACCGGTTTTCGTGAAACTGGAAGCTTTTGCTCCTCAACTTGGTCGTTGGTGGCGAATTCAGTCATCAACGCCATCATCATAAAAGAAGCGATCATCAAAGAAGAAATTAAATTCTTGGATACGAGAGAAAGGCGTCGACATTTATTATTCATTTGCAATTTTATTATTTATAGTATTATTTTATAATCATTTATGTAAAACGCCGTCGACGGCTGGCTTAATGGGCGCTAAATATCTTGCTTTTTATATAATTTATATAATGCTGGGTGTGAGGAATATACTCTCGTCTAAATTACGCAAAACTGAAAATAGCACTGACATCTTCTTTTAGCAGATATATTTACCAAAATTACACAATGAAAAATGAGAATAGTGATATCTCATTTTAACAGATATACAGGGTGCGATGGATAAACTGTCATCGAAAGGACACAAAAACGAAAATAACACCGGCATCTCATTTTAACAGATATATTTACCAAAATTACACAAAAATATCTTGAAATACTAAAGAGTAAATTCATCCAATAAAATCGCCATTGGCTTCAATCATGGCCTCCAGACGACTTTGGAATCTCCTGCAACTCTTAAGGACAGTCTCCTTGTTTAAGTTGGTGAATGCTGCAATCTTTGGCGTTACAAAAAGTTGGTCTTTCATTCAACTGCGCCCCACACATAATAATCAAGAGGGTTGCAGTCTGGGAAGTTAGGTGCCAGATGTAAAAACAAATCTAGTGTCGTTGACAAAACTAACCTGGCCGTTCGTCTCGAAAAGGACCTCCAATCGGTTGCGAACTGGCTGGTTAACTTTAACGCCTCCAAGACAAAACTGCTCTCTATTAATCACCACAGAGATCCTTCCCTGCCCTCCATTAGAATGTCTGACGCTCAACTTCTCGAGAGCACCTCTCTGCGACTGCTCGGTCTCACGTTGACTGCTGACCTGAGATGGAACAAATACATTGAATCAATTTATAAATTCGTCTACCGTAAGGAAAGTTGGCTCCCTGTGCCGCAAAGGAAATTTTCTCCCCGAGTCGATCCTTCAAATCTACAAATCAACCATTCGCCCTTGCATGGAGTATTGCTGCCACATATGGTCTGGGGCCCCTTCTGTTTGTCTCAAGGTCCTTGATAAAATCCAAAGACGGATATGCAATGTAATTGGACTTGATCTGGCATCTCGTCTGCAGTCGCTGTCTTACAGACGTGCCGTTGCCTCCCTCTGTCTTTTTTACAAATACTTCCATGGTAACTGCTCCGATGAGCTGCTTTTGCTGGTTCCTAGACTTCATTTAAGCGTTCTACGAGGCTGGCATCCCGCTCTTACCCTTTCACTGTCGAAACTGTTAAATGTAGCCGTCTCTTCTACTCCAATAGCTTCATGTTTCTCACTTCTCGCCTGTGGAACTCTCTCCCCATCACTTGTTTTCCTGATAGCTATAATTTCCAACTATTCAAATGTAATGTCAATCGACGTCTTCAGATGCCTTGATCTATCCCCTATCCTTCTCTTCATCCTTTCCTCAATCACCCCCGCCTTGCTTGGGGTTAAATGCCTAAAAAAATGCTCTGGTGTATTTCAAACACAAATTATACTGAAATCTTCCCTCCTTCAAGCCGGAATCAGCTCTAACACCCGGGAAACAGAAGCCGCCGACTGTCCATCCTGATGAAAAGAAATTAATTTTGGTTGTTCTCGGGAGAGGAGAAAGACCGAAGAGAAAGTAAAAAGAAGGCCCGGCAGCTTCAGCCAAGACGATCAACCGTTCTACCATGCGATCAATTCCCGTGACTGCTCCCTTTCCGTCTTGGCCTCCTAAGCCATATTAGGTTCAAGCATCGTCGAGGCACCGGATGAACCAGACTAGGACACGAATGGTGCCGGTGATTAAACAACAACAACGTCAATACAATCAATGTCAGAATGTTAACGTCTTCAAAGCCAGTGAAGATTCTGTTTTTGACATAGGCCTTCCCAAGAGGCGGTACGATCCATTCCCTACCATACAGGCCCAATGCGTGTTGGTATTGATGGATATGAGACGCTTGGGAGATCATGTCTCTTTTTGATTCATGATTGTCTTGGTAGAAGGAATTCCCGCAGTAGGCTGCCGACACCTTTTCTGGTTGCCAAAGATATCTACTGATTGTAACTGCAAAATCGTGTACCAGCATAATTAACCACCCAAAAAATGTTTAATATTTAAAAAAAATAATAAACTAATTAAGTTTCATTCTTCCAGGTATTCAGGTAAGACATTTAGACATCTTGAAACCAATTGTCGAAAGAACCATTTGAGTTATTCAGCGAGAAAGAAAAGAGGTTAAAATTGTTTTGTGTCAGCCCAGCTATGTCTTCCCAACTGAGCAATGGTGGGAGGAAAAAGATCAGTCAGGCGTTCAGTAATGGTACGAACGTTCATACTCTGGCTTCTATCTTCAAAGTCGATTCAAGGACCATCAAGACAACGGTGAATAAATTTAAAAAAGAGGGAACGTTAGATCAGGAGGACACAACAAGAAGAGTGATTATAATTTAGAAAATAGATCCAAATCAATTCATAAGAAGTTTTTCACGCATTTTGGAAGTTTCAGCTAAAACAGTCCAAAGAGCAGTTTTCAAAGATTTGAAAATGAAATTGTACGTGAAACGTGTGAAGCACCTTGACTATTCAAATACAGAAAGTTAGAAGGTTAGAGATTAAATGGAGTTGAAAAAAAGTTTGGAAAAAATAATTCTTTATATATATATATATATATATATATATATATATATATATATATATTCATATTTGACCCTTTCTCGAAATCCTTCGTGAGCTTTAAATCCGTAGCTATCATTAATCTATGATGAACATGTCCTCTTCGCTTTGATCGATTTCATCACGATTCTTCTTTTTTTTGCTTGAAAGAAAAAAATATCAACATTTATTGCTCAGAGAATTCCAGTGAGATATCTTTAATCATTTCTAAGATACGACGGTTGAAAGCTTAATCTAACAATTAGACAATGTTGCTGTTACACCCATTATAAGATCCTATTTATCATGCTATTTAAACCATACATGAGAGGAGAAGAGATGAATTCTTACATTTCATAACATTCTACATCGTGTTTCCCCGGGCATTTTACAGGATGAACCTTATTGTAAATAAATAAAAGAAGCTCAACTTGGTTTAATCATGCAATGGCTTGAATTTTGAAATAATAAGGAAGAAATTAATAAAGTTTTAGTATGAGTCCACCTAAAAAGAAAACTAGAGAGATCAATGAACAGTAGAATCCCTGTCAACCGGACTAAGAAGGCCTTCCGGATATGAGGAATTGGTTACAAAGTCCGGATATGAGGGGTTATATTTAAATTAAAATAAAAGAACTGAAATCAGGTTTTAAATATTTTTTTCAATGTTTTATAGTAAACAAAATAAGCTAATAGTGAGTGAAATATAATGGAATTGATTTTAAGGAAAAAGAAATAAATTATGTAATGTTAATGAAAATTCATTAAATTAAATATGCCACGTATGCAAAACAAATAATGTAACGAGGATTTTTTTAATCGCTGTTGCATGATGATTCTTTCTTTTCTAATGTCATTCTCAACTTTTTCCGCATTTCGTTTTGCTTTTGTTCTTGAAATTTTTTAAACGAAAGATACTTTTTAACTCTGCGTGCGTTATTGCAATCATCATATCTGAATGCTGGCTTTCTTTCCATAAAACTGACCACCTTTTCAATAGCTTTTTCGATTTCAATCCAGGTTTCATCACAATCATGTTTTTATTTCCTTGTTCATTGTGACAATGTGAATGCTGGAGAATAGTTTCTTTGGAAGATTTTATATCATACACTGTTGACTTTCCTATGTTGAACTCAGCCATTAGTTACAATGAACTTTCAGCAGCGACTAGTCTGTTTATCTGTTTTTACGATAACTTCAAAGTTGTTCTTTTCCTCTTATTCCCATCATCTTTTGCACCAATAAAAGCCATTAGGGTGAAATAAGCATAAGCAATTATCCAAAGTAAATTTCCTGAAAAACAGAAATTTCAGACCAGTTACATATTAACCAAATAGTTCAAATATACACGTCAAAATCATGTCCGGATATGCGGGATTCCGGTTATGGGATACTCCGGATAAGAGGGATTCCGGACATGAGAGATTCCGGATATGAGGGATTCCGGATTCCGGATATGAGGGGTTCTACTGTATTCAGAAAAAAATACAGCATGCCAAGCTGTTTAGCCACAATATTCTAATAAGCGGATATTGTTCAGTAACTCAAAACTCAGACAAAAACTTGTTCAATATAGAATCAGAGAATCAGGAAAGATAATTTCTCAATGCACGATTTCAGGGCCGTTTTGGTTTATTTGCCGAGCCGTGCCCAACAGTGCTGGGGGTGATGAATTGTTTTCCGCTCTCCAACACCCTTTTTCCCCACAGACGAGACGTCACTAACTCTCGTAAAAATCTATTTTATTTTCCGGGCAGATTATTTTCCAGGCGAACGATTGGGGAAAAGGTTTTCTTTTCGATTTTATTTTTAAAGATTGTTCCACTTTTTCAATTATTTTCTTTGACCGACTGGTTAGAACATGAGACCCGGGTTCGAATCTCACTATGGTCGATTAGTCAAAAAGTAGACTTCCTGATATTATCGGACTGGAGGGGTCGATCCCAGCGTGCGACACATTTGCTTGAAAGTGCCTGAAAACCATACCACGAGTTGACCAATCTTTCATGCCGTCTCAAATTCTGTTCTAGCGCGAAGTCACTATCATCTTTCTTAGCCTATCTATCTTTCTTTGCTCAATTTGTTCCATTGTTGATCAATTTAAATTTCCTGTAGCTAAGGTCTGCTCAGCATAGTTGCAATATAAACCACAGGTGGGCTCTGTCATCTTTGAATAAACAGAAATGCGCCTGAGCAAGCGTCTGCAATAAGGATTGGCTAGCCGCCCTTGAATTTTGTATCCTTGAATACGATCATCCATATATACATTATATACATACTCTATCTTCATAAAGCGAACGAAAAAAATTTGGCAAACCCAATAAATTCCTTTTGTTTCATCAGTTCATCTTGTCTCTATCCATAACACCTATACTGATTCGAATCATTCTCGTTTCCATCATCTTCCATTGGCAAGGAAGAAGTTCTACTTCAGTTTCTTATGTAGACTTCTTCTCCGGTATTTTGAAAAAAAGTAATGTTTCATCCCTTATTCGCTGTGTATTATTTCCCAAACAGGAGTTGATAGGTTCGTCTATGGTCCGGTTCACACTCCTCCCCACTCTTTTGTAATGGTTTATTCCTTGGATTGGACTTCCGGTCTCTTCTAAAGATTACTTCAACTCTATTCTTCTAATGTCTCCGCTTAAACACTGAAATTTTATTTACTATTTATTTTTTATTTATTTTTCCTCCAATAGGAGTTGATAG
Organism: Acanthosepion pharaonis; assembly: GCA_903632075.3. Lineage (NCBI taxonomy): Eukaryota > Metazoa > Mollusca > Cephalopoda > Sepiida > Sepiidae > Acanthosepion > Acanthosepion pharaonis. The sequence goes on along the minus strand of CAHIKZ030001378.1, from coordinate 253,666 downwards.
GTTCGTCTATAGTCCGGTTCACACTCCTCCCCAGACTTTTGAACACGGGTGAAGGTTTATTAGGTTTCCTGTTCTTTCTAAAGTCAATTCATTTCACTCCCAGTAACCTCTTGCATCTTAGTGGCATTATCACCTTGCTTGGAGTTAACTGATTAAAAAACAAACAAACAAAAAGACAAAAACAAAAAAAAACAAAAACAAAACACTATTGCAATGTGAGGGGATGATTTCCTGACCACTACAACCTTGAAAAGATCTGTATAGAGTCGGTTTGCATTAGAGTACAAAATGATAGATACAGTTAGACTATAAATTGGAATGTTTAACTTCTCGACCGGAATTTGTGTTGTTTTGAGTAGGGTGGGGTCTTTGTGGTAGTTGCTGTTGGTGTATTTCAAGCCAGGCTGACAGGACAAACAAAATAAAAGATCGATAGGAACCATTATTCTTAGAACAAGAAGGACCATAAAGCATGACAAGACGAAATTAAAGATTAAACTCCACTCAAGACTAAAGACAGACCTGAACTTCTCTCTCAAGGTTAATGTTCTCTGTGGCAACTCTAATGGTTTATTGATATCTTTTAATGAGATATTAGCTTTTAAGCTTAAATTTCCGAGCCGAAAGCTTTTAACGTTGTTTTAGGCCATAAATTCTTTCTTTTTTTTTTATTCACTGTCGAATTAAGGAATCGTATCAGAATTGAATCTATTACATGTCGCATCTTCCGGTTTTTTAAGTGTCTCCCGATGTCTGCGTACTGCTGTGTAGAAATTCTTTCATGGCTTTTCCTTCTTTGTCTGACATTTTATAGGAATTAGTTCACTATTTTATAGCAACATCCAAGGACATCCGCTGTCTAGGGATTCGGATTAACCAGAGTACAAATAACAAAATACACACACACACAGACACCTCTTAGTACAACCATGCTTTTTATATATATATATATATATATATATATATATATATATATATATATATATATATATTATGAATTAATTGATTTAAAATAATGTTTTTTATTAAAGATTTCAGTTCTAACCATGTTTTCAAAATGGAAGTTCTAAAAGCCCCTTTTTAAAATTTTTAAATTAAAGACGTTAACTAGCATTTCCGTCAATAAATTTTGGAGTAACTTTTAAAATTACTGGGTTTTAAAAGAC